>JAJGOT010000046.1:187500-515000 GCA_022457155.1 Cladopsammia gracilis | reverse complement strand
GATGAACGGGTTATCGAAGAAGATAGCAAATTTACTCACTCACTCACTCGCTTGCTTGTTCCTTCACTCTGCAGTAAACTTAGTGACGTAATGTTTTTTTGCGAATGCGTTGCGTAACAAGAACGATTTAAATCCAGTGATAACAATAACTAATTTGTTGTAAACGAATATAAACAACAATATGTTTAAAGATATTTCGCATCTGGAGTCTTTTAATGCAAAATTAAAACCGAGCTGCAGACTTGAAATGGAGTTTAATACGCGTTTTACCACATATCTACGTTGAAATAATAAAATTTTGCCTTTCTAATTAATGTAGGTGCGTAGATCATGTTATGGTAGTCAGACGGCTCGAGTTCAAATCTCGCCGTGAACCTTTTTTCAAAAGTCGTTAAGTTTAATTTAAAAAAAAATATATCGAACTGTGTCAGTATAGTGTTCTAAAGTGATGACGTCACAGAAACTAAATTTGTGAAATTATGGGATTTGATTAGATATTCGGAAAGGGCATGATGAAAAATGCTCGCTTGCCAAAAATCAGCATCTTATTGCAATAGCGAAGCGCACAATTACTATTTATAGAACTAAAACTCAGACAAACAAACCAAAAGTGACTCTCAGGGGATTCCTAATAAGGAATTTCTATTGTCAGAAATGCAAGAATAAACAAGAATAAATTATAAACTCAGACAAACATGAGTACTGACGTCATTTGTGCGCGACGCTATTTAGGGGTAAGATATTGGCACCGTTATGCTCTGATGACTCCATGCAAATCCTTCTAATTTTGGCCTTTGTTCACTACGTAATGACTAAAAAGTGCTGTGACATGTGCGGGATGAAAAGAGAATATTTCCCGGGAACTGATTCACATAACACCGAGACGGTTTCCGGACCAAAAGCGCTTTGATCCACGTTTCATGCCAAGATGCAAACAGAGCGCGGTGCATTCTAGCTAAACGCAATGCATTTTGGCTAAGCATTCTGGTGAAAAGTGATGAATTCGAGAATTCGTCCTAGCTGACATACTTTCTCTTAAATTCAGATTATGTTGCTGCTCGCTCTCTGCGCTCGCTCAGCAGCAATAATTTTTTCACTGGAAAACGCACTACTTAAGTGTCCGTTGACGGTTTCAAAGTGTCCGTTGTCCGTCTTAGAGGGGTGTCCGTCTTATAGAGAGTTTAGTTACAGTAAAATGACTAATATATATAGATAGACTGAGCCTAACAGCATAGCTCTCTGAACAGAAAGCGGATGATAAGCTTAACTAAGGTGAAAGGTCGGAAGCACAAGAATTAAGATTGACGACCGAGCTATTTTTCAATTTTAGCAATTCTCAAAAACAGTATTACGCGACCGTCTGCACAGTACATTTAGACCGTACAAAAGTTCACAAAAACAAGTTTTTCTCGGTCTAGAATAACTAGTTTGACTAATTTCCGAATAAAATACACCTGCTGCGTATCAAAAATTGCCCTAGAAACTGATTTGGAAATCAAAATTGAAAAAAATACACAAACATATTTGCATAAGGCGACGCGAGTGAGGTTAGAACTATAAAATCCAAGTCTTATTTTAAAATCACATTTCAACCTATGCAATGAAGGAACAAACACATAAAAATAGACAACACAATCTTCTTTGAAAAATTTTACTCAAATCTCCATAAGTTTATGTTTAAAAGCAAAACACGTACCATTTATAGCGCATCGAGGCCGAGCTGTCTCGATGAAAGTCAAGAATTTAATACGACTGAATTTGAGCACGTTTTATAAACAATTCTCCAAAACTAACGAAAACACAAAGGAAAAGTCAATCACAGATTGATATCAACATAAATTCCCATCGAAAAATGTAGTTTGTTTTACCTTTAAGCCACTCGACTGCTTGGAAGAAGAAGAAACATCTCCCTGCATTGCTCCCGCATCGATAAAAACGCATGAAGTTCCTCGAAGCAAGATTTTATCCCTGAAAGCTCTTTTTTAATCCACTACAGCGGCTTCTGAGTATCCTTTATTTAGTATCCCAACAAACGGTTTTCTCCGCTAAACACAGCAAAAATCTAGATCCATCAAAAGTGTTTACCGGGCTGAAGTGACATCGGCCGTGTAGCCGTGCGAAAAACAAAGCCTCGCTTTGGTTTCAAAATTGCTAAGATCCCGGATGTTACGCGACGTCATACGCACGTGTTTTGCAACGTCATACGCGCCCGCGAGCTAGCCCTGCCCAACGCTCGGACGGACACACATGTACGGACGCGCCCGTGAAACATTCCGCTAGCCATGACCATGAAAAGTGACGGGCATAGATTCTATGAGTATGGAGCTCCTCGAGCGGGCCTGCGGCCCGCGAGAGCTCACCTAAAAAACGGCAGGGACCAACACCAGTTGTCCGTCTGATAGAGGTATCCGTTAAGAGAGAGTTGACACCACGTGCGCGTCCTGGAGATAGTGACATTTGCATATGAGGTCTAAAAATCTATAATTAGAAGAATGAACAAGGCTTTATCTCCAACCTTTCGTGTTTCGTCCAGTTTCACACGGCTGAGGATTTCTAAGTCAACAATAAAGATTCTCTTCGCTGCCAGAGCTTCATCTAGAGTTTGACCTTCAAGAAATGGCTCCAGCATAACAGAAATAACTGCAAAACTAAAAGAAAAAATAAAATATTTAGAATGTTGTAACTTTTAAGTTAAAAAAACGTTTTGAAACTGATCTAAAAAATGTTTAAATGATCTTATAAAATACTTTTAAGAAACTAAATTTTCGGTAGTTTCTTGGTGTTGCGGATGGTGTGATCACCAAATGACGTAAAACAAAAGATTCAAAAGGCATTAAACAATACCCACACCACAACACAAAAGCTAACCAACAATGGCTTCCGCAACACCAAGAAACACCCAAATTTTCGGCAAACTCTCTGTTGCCTTCGTCAGATCGAGTTATTTTGAAACAGTGTCACTGCATGCATAATCGGTTCTTATTTGCCGCTGGTCTCCATAAACCTGTGGGAATTGTATATGTTCGTTTGTGGAGTTGTGATCTTGAATGGAGTGCAAAGCTTCCAGGAAAAGGCGTTCTTGCCTATTGTTCAGGTTCCTTTCTAGAATTTCAACGTAGTCCGGCTGGGTGAATGCCGTGATCTGTTGTTTCTGCGTGGTGCCTAATTGCGCTTTCTTTGTTCAGTCTTGTACCCGGCTTGTGTTCTGCACCTCGTGAATTCTTGGATCTTTCTTCGACATAAATGAAATCACATGTCTTTGTAAACAATTCCTTTGATCTGATTTACAGCGGGGCGGTCTTTCGGTTTCTTAAATTTTTTTAGATCAGTTTCAAAACGTTTTTAAGTTAACATGATAAATACTGATCGCCCAAATGACAAATATTTAGAATATTACATTCTATTTTACATGTTTTTAAATCAAATGAATTTCACAAATTTATTGATTATTATCTTGATTTAAGCTCTTAACCATTGGAACCTCTATAAAAGTAATATGCATATTTTGAACTTGTAGTAAGAACAGTCTTTGAAAATAGCAATCAATGACGAGTACGAATAAACTGATGACTATTAAAAAAGCATGGAGAAATTAAACCAGAAAATACTCACTTGTCAGGTATTTTTGTGCACAGGCGAATCAATGTTGGATTGCAACCACACAATCTCTGTCGGGCAAAATGCACATCATCTCGCCAAAAATTTCGGCCCTAAGGAAAAAATATATAACGTTTTACTAGTGTGAATCAGAAAAGTAATAAATGAAAATAGAGGAGACCGAAAGATAACCGATCTCTTACAACAGTTGTGATGCTATCAACGGAACCTTGGGAGATTATGTTCAGGATTGCTACCTGAATAACTAAGGCCCAGTTCAAACGTCGAACTTCACATGTGCCGAACCTAATGCAAATTAGCAAGAACAATAGATTTTGCTAATTTGCATTAGGTTCGGCACATGTGATGTTCGACGTTCGAACTGGGCCTAACGTTAACTCGCCTCGAACAAGCACTCACGGGTTGAAAAGAAAATAGATTTTTAGAAAATATAAACTGATATTAATATTAATATTAATATTAACAGGTGACCGGGACTTGTGTAAAAGGCGAGAAGAGAGCCTCGTGCACACTCAAAGGACCTTTATTTCTTCCTTTTCCAGCGCCTGCCATATGCATGCACTGTATTAAATGCCAGTTATCGGGTGATAAATCATTGGGTACGTCATATAGAAATGTTTAACTGTTCCAACTTACCGCCGGTGTTCCGAGCTTTCTGTTAAAAATCTCATCAAAATCGTGAAGTGAAGTCCACGGTTCTGATCCATAATCTGGAAGGTTGTATTTGTTAACCAGAGTGGATCGTCGTACAATAATATCCCACTGAAAAACGGATATATCGGATTTAGTCCATAGAGTGTTTTCACTCACATGACCGGCGGCCATGAGTGCTAAAACAACCCATAGGACTCGTTTAGGACACCAATACGGCATTGTTTTGAGACACCAATATGGCCGCCGTGATGTCACGTGCAAGCGTTCTATAGTACCGTGCAGCAGAGTTGGACGCTCATTTTTCATAACAAATTCTGAAAGTGTAACAAATTTAACTCCGTGACCTTGCGATAAATTTCGTGGTAACTTTCTTTCCGGATCTCTTTTAAGAGGCTATGTCGCCATTTTTAGCGTTACTTTAATAAAAAGCCAAGAGACATCTTTATGTCAGTGAAGACCCAAAAATAATTGTCAAGTCTGGTTTAAATTTATTCTGCTGGTGCTCTAAGAGTAAAAATAAGTGTCTTGGGCTGCAGATGGCCAGGATGGAAATGGATTGCATCTTTAAAAAATTGGGCTAATTTTTTCAAGTTTGTCGCTTGTGTCTTGGAAAACTCGCTAAAACTCTGATTATGGTTTATTTTCTCTTCTAAAATTCACTTGATATCTTCCTCTTAGTGTTCTATAAGCATTTCTTGTACGACAGAGGTACTTAGTTTTAATTTGTGGCAGATTGACCCAAAAAACCTAAAGATCATAATGACACAGTTCCTTTAAAGAAGGGATTCTTGTGGCTGCTTGTACTAGACGTCACTCACGATGTAGATAAAAGAATACAAAATACAAGGCTAGTATAACGGAAATTAAAGGCAAATTTAATGACCAATATTTCGAATGGTAGAACTAATAGAACTAGTCTTTTACAGGGCCTTCACTGATTCTATAGAAGAGTAGTTCCACAAGTTATACTATTAGAAATATTGGCAATTAAATCTGCCTTTAATGTCCGTGCATTTTGATTTGTTTTAAATTCTGGACGGATAGACCGTTATAAAAATCATGGTTTCTGCCCCTTTTAACGTAGCTGTCACCGAACTACGCTTTTTCTATAGGGTGTTTTCACTCAAGTGACCGGCGGCCATATTGGAGAACCAAAACAATAAGAAATGTTTGAATAAGAATAGAGCTAAAGTCCCATTGGATTCGTTTGGGACACCAATATGGCCGCCCTTTCATTGTTTTGGGACACAAATATGGCCGCCGTGACGTCACGTCTCACGCTTGTTTTTCGTCCAAGTTTTTATCTTCCTCATGCCAGTTCCCGCACCTTGCTATTCTTAGTTTGATAGAGATAATAATAGTAACAGGTACCATAATGTTTACGGTTTGAAAACCAATTACCTTAACAGGTAGGGTAGAGAATGATAAATATTTTGTGTTAACCATAAATTTGACTTCATAACCAAAACGAAGTAATGTTAAAAATATATAATAAAAAGTTAAAAGCTGTTAATGTGTGCTGCCCCCGTGGCGCAATGGATTAGCGTGTTGGACTTCTAATTCAAAGGTTGTGGGTTCGAGTCCCACCGGGGGTGGAAATTTTTCTTTTCCTTTTTTCTTTTTGCCTATTTTATTCTGCCAACTCTTTTATTATGTGGGCTGCCCTGGGTGCCCGAGGCGTTTCGCATGCGCTCAATGTCTTAATTCCAGCCCAAACGGGAAGAAGAGTGGAAAAGAGTTCTTTATATTAACTGGAACGAGAGTTGATAAAAGTCCATTTCTTTTTGAGAGCGCATGGCAGTGAATGAGAGTGCCAGAGTTGAATCCAAATGCGAGCGAGAGTTCAGAATTCCTATTGACTCCAATGAAAATTCCAGTGGATATTAACTCTTCAATAGTGCACAACTACCAAGAGCAAACGAGAGCGAAAGTCGTCAACAGTCGTGAAGGGGGAGCAGCGATTGGTTTTGAAAGAAATAGTAAAAGTCTTAAGAAAGAATAGAAGCCGGAAAAGTAGTTTTGAAACATCAACAAACAGTCGATACCCGCGCAAAAGCACCGGTTGTTCAAACGGTGGATAGCGCTATCCACCGGATAAATCATTATCCAGCAGGGCCCGGTTGTTCAAAAGGTGGATAGCGCTATCCACCGTATAAATCACTATCCAGAGGATAACACAATTGGTTTTGCTACTGCTTATCCACTGGATAGTGATTTATCCGATGCATGGATAGCGTTATCCACCTTTTAAACAACCGGGGCCAGGTTGATATCTGACTATTTTGATGTCCATCTACCAACTATTAACTTCAAACCGCTCGTCTCTCGTCGTTCCCTAATCGCCTTCGGCTGACCATTGGCCACAAAACGCTCCACAAAACGTGCAGCGAAAAAAATCTGGATAAGATAATCACTATTCCAAGTAATTTTGTATTTGATACCTTTCCACAAAAAAATGTGAGAAATAGGAGCAGACGCGTACGAAGGGAAAAGTTGCATGTAACTGTATCAGAAAAAAATGGTTCCAGAGTTATTCCAATGAAGGCCAGGAGCCGACTTACTAACACTTTTAAAATTAGCAGCTATATAAGAGTCCATGGAGTGACCATTTAATTTCCAGTGACATCCTCCCTCTCCCCCTTTCTCAACTAAAATCGACAGCGCATTGGAAGGAGATTGATAGTCAAGCAAAAGTATAATTTTGATGGTTAAAGCCTGGTTTTCACGGTTAACACTTATTTCCATCTGTCAAACTGATGTTGGACACATTATGAGGTTTACACAATGTGGCATTCTTCATTGTTGTATTACTGACGTATACGGGAACAAAACCCAATTTATTACTCAGAAAACTGAGAGAACAGAGGCCGGTTAAGCAAAGAAGAACGTTTTGGGGTTTAGCATTGATCTACAGTGTTTAGGGTTAAGCACTGATTTGAAAACGGTTAGCTTTCATTTATTGTTATGGGTAACTCTATAAATATGTTAAAAATTACCACTCCCATCAGCTAATCCTCGTTGGTACAGTGGATAAGGATATTAGTTATGAAGCGAACGACTCGGGTTCGATGCATACACTATTCTGATCTTTTTTCTAATTTTACTCTAAAGTGTGAAATAGGTTTTACTTCATGCAACTTTAAGTGAAAAGGAAAAGTCAGTTTGACAGATGGAAATAAGTGTTAACCGGTTTTCACTAGCGACGCAAGCACAAGCGCAAGCTCAGGTGCAAGCATAACAGCTCTTATTTCACCGTGAAAACCGCCTTGACGCAAGCATAAGCACAAGCGTAGGGACAAGCACAAGGATCAAAATTTTTACTCTTCTTGTGCTTGCGCTTGTACTTGCGTTCGCTTTATGCTGTGTGAAAACGAAACACCGCATAAGCACAAGGAAATTTACTACGTCCCGCCGTGTCTGGCCAATTAAAGCACTCGTTCCAGATTCCCTCACGCCTCTTAGTATTTTAACAAAATGACTGAGTCCTCGGTTGATTTTGATGAAAAGTTCTCCGAGGTTACTCGGAGCTATAAAATATTGTATGACAAAGAGCGTAGGGAATTTAAAGACAGAAACAAAAATGCACAAGCGTAAGTAAAATTAAAATGTTAAATTCACGATCTCTAATAGCTCCTCCACGAGGTTGTAAAAATCACCTTGGCTTCTTCTTTCTTTAAAATATCCCTAACCCAAAAACGTTTCGTTTTCGTTTTTTTCCTCCTTCCTCTTCGTCGCAAGAGTAGAAGAAACAACAACAGTCGGTGCTTGAGAGTTTCTGCCGCCATATTGGCCGAGTCGAGAACGGAACTTGCAACTAGTAAACAGCGTGTTCTTATGCTTGTGCTTATGCTTATGTCGACGTTCGTTTTCACTTGGCATAAACCACTTGTGCTTGCCCTTGTGCTTGCGCTTGTGCTTGCGTCGCTTGTGAAAACCAGGCTTAACTGTACAATGACCAGGAGTAACCTGAAATCAGGCTCTATTTTCGTTTCGTTTGATAGACCTAACACTCGCAGGACATAAGAACGCTGCTAAAATTGGCCCGGATAGCCAGAAGCCGTTGTGGGCTCCAACAACGAGGGTCGACAGTACAAAAAAAAATAGGTCCGCTATGTGTACATATGCAACGTAATGTTATCTCGATGTGAAAGCAGTGTTAATGTCAGTGAGAAAAAAAGAATATTTTACGGTCATATCTTCAGCCAATGGGTGGTTTTCAAGGTGGTCATGTCGGCGGTCAAAACAACGAAATTTCCATCTTTTGGAAATAGAGGTTTGCACGGCAGCCATGTTGCATGGCAGGAACAATAGATTATTTTTCCTATGGGAAATAATGTTTTTTCTAATGCAAAACATTTTCATTGTTCCTGCCATGCAACATGGCTGCCGTACAAAACCTCTAGTGAACTCTATTTTCATAAAAAACACTTAATGTTCATGACCACCAACATGGCCGCCGTGAAAATCATCTATTGATCGCTATCAGCATTAGAGCTCCTTTTCTGTTAATTTGAACTCTTGGATGCCGACCTACAGAAATATTTCACTTACCTGATGATTGTAGCTGAAAACCTCTTCCTTTGGACAAAAACTAATCTAAAAACAAACAAACGTCCATCAGTAGTGAACAATCATGATATACCTGAAAACAAAGGGGTGATATTGAAGGGAATACTTTCTTGTAACATATGAGTGAAAATGCACAGGATAAACTAAAACGAACGTTGCAAAGATTATTGCCGCATGACAATTAAATTTTAGTCCAAATTAAGTGGCCAATATGAACAGAAAAGAACTTTAAAATAATATTAATTAAAAAAGGAACACCCCCGGTGGGATTCGAACCCACAACCTTTGAATTAGAAGTCCAACACGCTAGTCCATTGCGCCACGGGGGCTTCTTCTTCG
The DNA here is from genome assembly GCA_022457155.1 of Cladopsammia gracilis. Lineage (NCBI taxonomy): Eukaryota > Metazoa > Cnidaria > Anthozoa > Scleractinia > Dendrophylliidae > Cladopsammia > Cladopsammia gracilis. Next base: position 505,820 of record JAJGOT010000046.1, on the reverse strand, counting down.
TAAAGCTCGTAGTTATTTCAGTTTCTCAATTTTTTTCGTTAATTTTGCTTTCACGTTCCCGATGACATAGTGGCTATTAGAGTTCCAAATCAGTGCAAAGACCGGTCTATTGAAGGAATCTCTCAAAAGAAACCAATAATTATTTAAGAATCGAGATCGTTAGTATTAAATCAATGTATGTAATACCTGTAATACCCATTCGTTTATTTTTGAAAGCCAGGGTCCTACATTAAAGCGACGGGTAATAGTCATCGGGTGACTAGTGTCTATTTTACTTCATGCTACGGCAAAAGCCTGTCATTAGTTTACTACAGTTTCTATATAAAAAGAACATGATAAATCGACACTATATATTTCATTAACAATTAGTTATGGCGAATACAATTAACAAATTAGGAATACATACATATCCATCATGAGAGTCTCGATAGAAATTTAACATTTCAAATGAGGAAGGGGGTGGGACAAGAACGAGAAGGCGTGGGAAGTCTACGGAAGGCGGGGAAGGAGAGGGTGGGAAGCGGAATTTCCCCGGAGATAGAAAGCGGGACAAATTGGCCAACTTTATGTAATATCTTGCAATAGAAAAACCGGCAAAGAAACAAGAACCTTCACGAAAATAACGGGAACCGGGAATACAGCCTGAAGGTGCGGGATGCGGCAAGTTAAGAAAACACTGCCTCCTCAGTAACGTATATACACCCTCCCGCGTCTCTTGACGGTTGACAATGCAAAAGGAGGTTTAAATGATGACGGTTTCATTTGTAATGCATCCATCGGTTCTTAGACTGTTTAGCTCATTCATGGCCAACGTTGTTTAAGTTCCGGTTGAATATCGATACAAATTAACCTCATTCGTTGGTTGACTGATAATTTTCTCACGTCCGTTGGAGGTTGGCCAGAAAAAAAGGCGTTTAATTAGTTGATAGACCAATCCTGTATCATTGAATGACATTGTAAACGAGTCAGTAACGCGTCAAAAATGCATTTACAGACGCTATCTCATATCCGAAGAACGCGGGGAAATTGGCAGTGTTCCAGTCAGGCTTACCATCATTAAGTAACGGTGTTAAAAATATTAAGACTTATAAATCGCTTTATATTAATTAGACAAGTGAAGATAACTAATTCTTTCGATTGGTATAACTCTATCAATTGCATATTTTAGAGCAAAGTTTAATTTTTATATTACTTTTTTTATAAAAATAGTCTTTTGCGTTTACTTCCTATAATTTACGTGGTAGCTACATTTTGACACTCCCTGTACCTAAAACTACTACTTATGGCCTTCGCTCTTTTTCTTATCATGCCGTTAAACAATGGAATTCACTGCCGGACAACGTTCGAACTCTGAACCTTAATGACTTTAAAAAAGCATTAGCTAGCCTTAATATAATGTAAATTTCGAACATTTTGTAAATTAATTTTAAATTCGAATACAGTATTTTAAAATACTTAGTAAATAGATTTATTTCATTTTAGCCGTTAATTGTAAATATTGCACAGAATTGTATTTTATAATGATATTGAATATTTTTATTGTATATTTTGTAATTTGTTATTTTTCTCTCGGAGAAATTAGCTACAAAGCTACTCTTAAATTCGAGAAAAAATAAAGTTTATGTATGTATGTATGTATGTATGTATGTATGTATGTATGTATGTATGTATGTATGCGCCCAAAAAGCTTATTTGCTATATTTCTTCATTGAACTAAAAATCCATAAATCACCCAAAAATATATCTTTAAAAAGAAATTATTAATTGTAAAGCATTCTTTCAAGAAAAATGATTATTATTTCACTGATCGGCTGTGAAATTTAAATAATCGGTCACTTATAAATTATTCCCAAATAGCAATTCTTAAAACTTTATCACAATTTGAACTATGCACTCAACTGGAAGAGTTAAAGTAACTGCATGTAAATTTCGTCTCACCTGTGGTGGTATTCCGGGCCTTCGTCTGTAATAACGATACGTAGTTCTTTTCCAAAACAGTTCTGTTTCCCTTTGTTCAGTCTCGACATCAAACTGAGGTAGTGAACTGTCGTACGTTCGCAGAATTAACGGCAGTGTATTTTGAATCCATCGATGACACGGAAAAATAAAATCTTCGTAGTCTTCGCCATTGTAACGTCTCACTTCGATCGTTTCAATGAACCACTCGACATAATTTCTCCGATTCGTTGCATCGCGGCGGACAAACTCGATCTTGCATAAACGTCCAATGTTGACAGGTTCGCAGAATTTGAACGAATCCGTATGTCCTTTCTTGAACACTGTAACGCAACAACCTTGCAAGCATAATTCCTTTGATCGGTTGCCTTTATCGTCGATGAGAGTTAAAAATGCGGCGTTGTGTAAGCCCCCTCCTTTTGTATCTCCGGTTTTAACGGTTATTAACAAACCTGGGGGATCGAAACAGCACATACAATCTACACTGTTTCCCATGTCAAACCTTTGCTGAGAAGACCATCATTTTACATGCAACAGGTGTGAAATTCACGCTTGCGCTTAAAAACGATGACAGCCCTTGTTCATTGACTTCTCAATAAATGCCGGACGCTGCTAGAAGAGGAAACCATGAATCGCATTTTGTCCTTGTTGTCAGTCGAGTGTCATTTACGAAGAACTGTTTTACTTGTAGCAACTCTCAAGCTATTAAATGTTACCTCCTCTTCAGACAAATATAAATGGGATACTCCATAATTATGTTTTTAAATGTATAGTCACGTATTGTCTTTGTTGCCAGTTTCAACGGTTTCTAGACGCTAATTATCTCACCGTGTACAGCAAGTTGTTTGCTTTCCTGAAGAAGCGTTTGCCTCAGGTAAATTCCACAGAAAGCTAATTTATACTGAAAATATGACAGAAAGTAAACTAAACAAGCACAAATATGACCACAAGCAACAGGTAGAGTTTGGCGTCCTCATTAATTTTTTAACGTTTCATCCGAAGAATACCCGCTGTTTTGAAAACGCAACACCTTGTTAGGAACGTTTCAATGCAAAAGGATTACTGGCGGCTAGAAATTGGTGAACATTTTTGTGGTTATTATAGACATCAGCACATTCATCTCTGGAGTAAGCGTTATTTAGACCTTACTTTTTTCATCACTCCCGTGTATATCTAGCTGGATTTTTGAAAACCATTTCGCCCTAAGTACAAGTAAGCGTCTGTTCACAATATAAAAATAGGGCCTCACTGGGGCCAGTGGGGCCTTGCGTTCTGCTGATATAGTGTGAATTGTGCATCATACGAGTAAATGCCATTTGACAAAAGATTTGAGTGTATTTTCTGGTAAGCAGATGTATTATACTGGCAGGAACGCTGGGTTAAAACTATCCATCAAACTTAGTCGAGCCTAACGATACCGTCAACTCGTCAGCTGGCGTCCCGGCTAGCTTCAACGCTTTCTTGATAGGCTCGACAGGCTAAAATTAAATTCTAGTGGCAGATAAGATCTGAAATCTTGAACGCTTACTCTTTAGCCGTAATTCAATCTTTAATTCAAGTGAATCGATGGAATATTATTTGAGTTACGAATTCTCAAAGGTAAGCATGAAGAATTATAATTTCTCTCAGTCATAAGTAAACAAACTGATATCACAGTATGAGTCGACGTGCGATTTCGCTTTAGACTGCTGAAATAATTTGTAGTGGCAGATAAATTCTAAAATCTTGATAGCCTACTCTTTAGCTGAAATTCAGTTAATTCAAGGGAATAGATGGAATATTATTCGAGTTTTGTGCATTTGAAGAATTGTAAGAGAATTATCAGAACTACTTCCGATTTCGTCAGTTCCTCGCTTTGATTGGTTGCGATTGACAATTTTATTGTTACGCTGATGGAAATATGTTCGCTGACTACGTCAGCAGAACACAAAAACTAAAGACTGTTGGTAGTCTTTTTTTATCTCGCTCTCGCTCCCTTTGCCTCTTCTCTTTCTTTTCTGTGATTTTTGGGCTGATCGGGGTCAGAAAAACCCTTGTTTGGCCTAGTTGTAGTGAAACTGCTGTAATTTTCGTCGGCCATGCTTTCAAAAATTCAGCTATATATCTCAAACAAACGCTGTGGAGTGTTCCAGAAAGCGCTGAGTTTGCCCGGAAATCGCTTTTTGACACTTTTCGCGATCGTTGTCGCCATACTATCGAGATAATTATCTCAAGAAAACGTCGTGGAGTGTTCCAGAAAGCGCTGAATTTGGCCGGGAATCGTTTTTTTGGCACTTTTCCCGATCATTGTCCCCGTACTATAGAGATTTGAAAACCATGTCGTCCTAATGAAGCGTCTGTGGGTGTGCTTGGCCTTGTTTTTTTTTTCAGTCGTTCTCTAAACGCCAAAATATAAAAACAATAAAATATAATATATAACAATATAAAAACTAAAGACATTTTTTCTCCCCCTCTCGCTCCCTTTTCCTCTTCTCTTTCTTCTCTGTAATTTTTTTCTGTGTGATTTTTAACTTTTTAGTTATTTCAGGGTGCTGGTACCCTTTGATTATTATATTTATATTTAATTAATACTTGTAATTTATTTATTTTAACATCTCTGGGTACAATAAAGCCTTGTTTTTTTTATCGGGGTCTTAAAAACCCTTGTTTGGTCTAGTTGTAGTGAAACTGCTGTAATTTTCGTCGGCCATGTATTCAAAAATTCAGCTTTATATATTTTCATTGTTATTTTTCCTTACCATCAAAACATTTTTGTACGAATCATGCCAGGGTATAGCCGAAACCGATGTAACCTTTCAAAGAAATATTTTTTCCGATATTGTTTTACAGGATGCTTATGGAATTTTTTGACAAATGAATTTATAGTAGGTGAGAAAGCGTTTGGAAACAATTTAAGCAGTTCCCAGTGGCGTTATCTGCTTCGCTTCCTTCAAAAATTGGAAATCGTTCATGCTCACTAGTTGCTGTTTTGTGTAGGTTGACAAAAGCCACGTTTTCACTAGCGTACACTAGCGACGACGCAAACAAGTACGCATCATCATAGAATATACTTGCTTTAACGTGGAGGCGTGGTGGTATACGGATTACCACGTTGGGTCGGTGGTTTCAGCTCTGGCCAAGACATTTTGCTCCACATTGTCTCCCTCCATCTCTCCACCCAGGTGTATAAATGGGTGACTGGCGACATAATGTTGGGGGAACCCTGCGATGAATCGACTAGGAACCCTTCAAGTGGGGGGGGGGGGGGGGGCAGTAGCAATATTTCCGGCTGCTTTAAGTGCTACCGAAATCGGGTTAAGCTCCGGGCCGTGTGGCCCATGTGTGGCTCGTGCGTGACTTTACCTTACCTTTTAGTATCAAAGGGGCTCTAAGAGCCATCTCGTGGATACGAAACACCCTAAGGTCAATTAAATTTTAGTTTTTTTGATGTTTTGTAATCCGGGGCGAGAGAGGAAGGGGTTATTTTACGCTATTAAATTTGCTAACAGACACGAGCGAGAATTTATATTTTCCACTGTTATTACGAGCCTTACATCACTTTTCACACCATTAAATTTGCGTTTGTGTCTTGTCGGCTTCTGACTGGTTGTCACTGACTATTTAAGTTTAACCTGAGACTCTTTTCGTCCTCTCACGCTTCGGACCAGCACTGTTGCAGCATATTCCACGGCTTTTCGCAGTTTACGAGCAACAATGTTTGACGTTGAAGAAGGCGCGACTGCTGGATCTACGTATCGTTATTACAGACGAAGGCTTGGAATACCACCACAGGTGAGACGAAATTTACATGCAGTTACTTTAACTCTTCCTGTTGAGTGCATAGTTCAAATTGTGACAAAGTTTTAAGAATTGCTATTTGGGAATAATTTATAAGTGACCGATTATTTAAATTTCACAGCCGATCAGCGAAATAATAATGATTATCATTTTTCTCGAAAGAATGCTTTACAATCGATAATTTCTTTTTAAAATTATATTTTTGAGTAATTTATGGATTTTTAGCTTAATCAAGAATAATGAACCGATAATAATAATAATGAATAATGAACCGGCGCCGCGTGCGCTTTATGGGCGCAAAAGACTACTTTTATAAAAAAAAAAGTAATATGAAAATTAAACTTTGCACTGAATTATGCAATTGATAGTTATACCAATCGAAAGAAAGTTATCTTCACTTGTCTAATTAATATAAAGCGATTTATAAGTCTTAATATTTTTAACACCGTTACTTAATGCCGGTTAGCCTGACTGGAACACTGCCAATTTCCCCGCGTTCTTCGGCTATGAGATAGCGTCTTTAAATGCATTTTTGAGGCGTTATACTCGTTTACAATGTCATTCAATGATACAGGATTGGTCTATCAACTAATTAAACGCCTTTTTTTCTGGCCAACCTCCAACGGACGTGAAAAAATTATCCGTCAACCAACGAATGAGGTTAATTTGTATCGATATTCAGCCGGAACTTAAACAACGTTGGCCATGAATGAGCTAAACAGTCCAAGAACCGATGGATGCATTGCAATTAAATCTCCTTTTACATTGTCAACCGTCAAGAGACGCGGGGGGGGGGGGGGGGGGGGGGGAGGGGTATAATCTCAGGGGAAATTCCGCTTCCCACCCTCTCCTTCCCCGCCTTCCGTAGACTTCCCACGCCTTCTCGTTCTTGTTCCATCCCCTTTCCTCGTTTGAAATGTTAAATTTCTATCGAGACTCTCATGATGGATATGTATGTATTCCTAGTTTGTTAATTGTATTCGCCATAACTAATTGTTAATGAAATATATAGTCTCGATTTATCATGTTCTTTTTATATAGAAACTGAACCGTAGTAAACTAATGACAGGCTTTTGCCGTAGCATGAAGTAAAATAAACACTAGTCACCCGATGACTATTACCCGTCGCTTTAATCTAGGACCCTGGCTCTCAAAAATAAACGAATGGATATTACGGGTATTACATACATTGATTAAATACTAACGATCTCTATTCTGAAATAATTATTGGTTTCTTTTGAGAGATTCCTTTTGAGATTCCTTTTGAGAGACCGGTCTTTGCACTGATTTGGAACTCAAATAGCCACTATGTCATCGGGAAAGTGAAAGCAAAATTGACGAAAAAAAGTTGAGAAACTGGAGCAACCACAAGTTTTACGACCTAAAGATCCATAAGAAGCCCCCGTGGCGCAATGGACTAGCGTGTTGGACTTCTAATTCAAAGGTTGTGGGTTCGAGTCCCACCGGGGGTGTTCCTTTTTGGACATCTTTAGGTTGAAAAAGAAAAAACGAGAGGTTTATCTTTTCTTGACAAGGGATGACCCTATATTAAAATCGGGCTGAAATGCTCTTACAAAATTGGGCCACTCCCCAGACGAGTCAGCTAAAGGCCTATTTACACGCTGCGATTTGTCGTGCCGATTTGTCGGCCCCGAGAAATCGTGAAGCAAATCGGCGCGTGTAAATGGCGACCCGATGCGCGCGCGATTTCAGTCTGACATGTCGGCCGATTCGGAAAAAATCTGTGATCGCTTCACAGATTTTCCCGCGTCGGGGCCGATTTTAAGAACGAAAACGCAATCTGGACAAGAAATCACGCAAAACAAATTATATCTGCAGTATTTAAACTAACAACAACCTAGATAACCTATTAGATACCATTTGTTTTTCAAGAAGTTCTTAGCAGAAAAGTTTTGAAATAAAAAAAAGGTCATGTACAATGCTTGCACTTTACAAAGAGCGCGCGTACGATTTGTCGTGGCCGACAAATCGGCCCGACAAATCGCAGCGTGTAAATAGGCCTTAAGGCACACAGGAACACAAAATGTCTTTTATTCCCAGAGCAGTAGCACACAAAATGTCTTTTATTCCCAGAGCAGTGGGAAGATTTTGTCCTGACCCTTTTAAACCAGACTTTTATATGTACCGCCCCCGTGGCGCAATGGACTAGCGTGTTGGACTTCTAATTCAAAGGTTGTGGGTTCGAATCCCACCGGGGGTGTTCCTTTTTTTTTAAAATTAATATTTAAAGGGACACTGACACGAGGGCGCATGCGCCAGTTTTTCGAATCGAAACTTGAAAAGTTTAGCCTAAATTTTTCAAGTTGAACCGTCAATTTCAAAATGGCGTCGACAAGTGGCGGCAGTCACGGTGGAAAACGAAGAAACTCGGGACGGAAACGGATATTTGGAACGCCGAATAGAGCAATGAAAGAGTGGTTGAAATCCCATAAACGTGTTTATTGCGAGGATACAATTTTTAAGTCATGACATGAAGCGAAATTCATCGCAGGCTACGAAACTTGCTCCGATTCTGTCTTCACGGTGCACTTGTTGTCGCTGGAATATTGTTCACGTCACGAGAAAGCAAAGGATTTTAAATTATTAGCGGTGTGTGTGAACCGGGACGTGACCCTTCAATGAAAGCGGTATTACCACAGGGAGCCCATACAATCTGTTTGTGTGAGATAATGACCGTTTGTAATTTTATAGGAAATGTATGGGATTCACCTAAATTTCATATTATTGCGACGTATCGCCAAATGTATGTTCTGATCAACGCTAAATAAATGTTAAATTATCTTACTTGTTTCCTATAAAATTACAAACGGTCATTATGTTACACAAACAGATTGTATGGCCTCCCTGTGAAATTACACGGCGGCCGTTGGAAATTTGAGCGCTTTATAAGACGTTGTATGGGGAAAAATAACGTAGATTTCGAACGGAAAATAAAACGAAATTTAGACATTAATTCAATGAAGCAACACTATAAAACTTGCCTCCGACGTATTCCTTTGTCCTTTGGGGTTTTATTTGTCGCCAATGTTTTCCCTTCATAAGAGTCACGGAGTCAAGGCAAAACACTCGGTTTGAGATCGACTTCCACTCGGAGGCGATTTGCGTCCCAAAATCCATCCGATCGGCGATTTTTTCAGTCACAGTTAAAGAACTCTTTCCCTTCCACCATAAAAGATGTCTGCTTTTTTTTCTTTTAAACAATCGCATATGATGCTGAAAATGAGCATTTTCTGCCACCGATTCCAAGATCCATAATGTCGGCCAAATGTTTTCAAGTAGACCGGAAGTGAGCATGGGCCGCGCATGCGAATCCGTGACAGTGTCCCTTTAAGAGGGTATCTCTATAATAACCACCCACTCAATTTCTGGTAAAAAATAATTTTGCCTGAAACTCTAGCAAATGAAAGACTTTATCGAGGCTAGAAAAAAAAAACAGGTTTGGTTTGGTTCAAAGGCATTTTCTGCCCGCGCAAGGAGCCGTTGAATATTTTGTACGGCGAAGGCCTGTCGCAACGTCTCGAAAATTGAAAACTAGGAAATTTTCGTGGCGCTATAAAATATTTAATTCGTGTCGACTAGCAGTAGATTTTATATCAGTTTGCTTAAAAATCTTTCTAGTTTTCTATACGAGGAACACTTTTTCTCTCAATTAAGCCGCAAACGCGAAATTAAGTAAAATATGACCCCCACTAAACGCCATTCAACCAAAGCTGGAAATGACCTTGATTTAAAAGCTCATTTATAAAAATTGGGACCCAGTTCATAACTCTAGCCTATGCAGCCGGAAAGTTTAGTCTTTCATTGGCAAAAATATGCAAAAACCCCTGTACGATTTCAGTATTTCAAAAGTTATGACCGTTTGTATTAGCACAAGTGCGAGCATTTGCGATTTTCCCGACTATTGCGAAATCAACCCATCTCGAGCAAACTTTGCAATAAATATAGCTTAGCTGCTTCGCAACTCGGCTTATTTCCAGCTTCAACCACTTTCCAAAGCCCCAGATGGCTTAAATCGATAACTGATCCATTAAATAGGTAGGTTTTTCCTTCGAATCTTGCCGCATGGCCTCTCAGTATATCGCGTCGTTTGAATGTTAGCGAACCAATACTCGAAACCAAGGTCACATGCCGCGCTAAATATCCTGTTGAAACATCGGCTCGCGGCTGATTTTCTTTGAGAATCAGACAATAAACTATCCAATATTTTTATTTTATTATTTTATTTAATTATTGCCAAAAACTAAAAACAAGACAAAACTAACCACTACGTTACAAGTTACAATACATCAACAAAACCGCTTACATCCTGGACTTTAACTAATTTAATAGCAAATGAAAGTGCTAAACAAAATTGAAATACATTACATTACATTACAAATTATAAATAAAGTAACTGTCAAAGAAGATAATGAAAAGTTTTTTCGAAGGCGGTAATGGTCTTATTTTTGATAGCAATCTGCTTCTGAATGTTCCGTTTTTCATATAAGAGTGTGAGAAAGCTGTCGAAAGAGAGTGTTACGTCGAGTAGGCAGCTGCGGTATATTAAATATTTAGCGATTAGAAGCGCATAGTTTAACGAGAACCTATGTTCCATATTGCTAAAAACTCTATATAGAATCATACTATTTGATAATATTAGTGATTGTTTAGTTTTGGTGTACCACCAACTTTGAAATATTTTCCAGAAGGCAATAGTAAAAGAGCAGCGTAAGAACATGTGGTCCAAGGAGTGTATATCAGTTAAGCATAGAGGGCATATTTTGCTGTCACAAATTTTGGCCCTAAAGAGACTTGCTTTTTTCGCAAGTATATTATGGATGATTTTATATTGGAACATTGTTATTTTAGTATCATTTTTTATCTGGAAAGGTAGTATATAGACTTTATGGATAGATTCGTGAGAAAAACCATGCCTTGATATCTTACTTTCAGCGGTAGGTGGTTTGAAGGATTCCTTCAGTTTATCAGAATGCTGTACACAATTTTTGTGGAAATTTTTACCTTTATTTTCTCACTTTCCGAAGACTGCAAAGCAGAATTTTTACAGTGCGGCTACTGTTACCGGGGTCACCCAGACAAAGTAAACCAATCACAAAACAGAATGAGAACAATAGATTCCAACATTTTTTTACTTTAGCCAATGAAATGTCGAGTACAGAACAATGAAATTTCAACTTGTTCGTTCGCCATCAAAACAGATCAATACAAGTTTTGGCTGTACAGCTTTGGATTTTCAATTAACTTCGCGGATTCCATCCCATTTGAACTTGACTTATTTTAACAGCGCGATTTGGAAGGTAAATTTCGGCGATTCAAATGAAACAGAAACTCCAAACTGTGTGAAAATATGGAATGCGCTGGCTGTACCGTAATAAAAGTGCTGGTGGTGGATTTAAAATAATTTGTTGCTTTGACTTCCACGTGTTAGGTTCCGGCAGTCGGATTAAGCTGAAATAAAATTAAGTAAAAGACAAATTCAAAACTGCATAAAAAGAGTATCGTCTTAAAGAAACGGCGCATTCTTCAACATATATTTCACTGCCGGAAAATCCATCGATATTACAGCGGTTCGCCAGTTGAGTTATTATAATTTTCCAGACGATTCAAAACAGTAAATCCAACTCCCTCGCGATGAATTCCTAAAAAAAAAAAACTCAACCGTCAGACTAGAATATTTTTTTTCACAGAGTTCGAGGTTTGGTTAATAATTATTTCTATTTTTTTTGGCATATACAAATATAGACTTGTAATACTTTCACCAAAATGATTTCTTCAAAACCGTCACGACCGCCTTGGGAGATTAAAGAAACCCATCTAGTGCTCAAACCGCAAAGAAAATCTGCAACGGAAAAAATTCTGACAACAATTCAATAAAAAAGAATTGAAATGAAGGAGCCGCTCTTTTTCAAAAGGTTAGAAAATAAATGTTTATATATGCTACGCTGGCAGTGTACCTTGTAACAATTGCAAACAGCCGGCGGTTGAGTTGTTATGTTTTCCGAGAGTTCAAATCCGCCACACAATTTGCCCAAACATACGGCTGTCGCGTTCACTGCTTTCATAGAGTTTGAAATCAGTTCTCGCTCACTTGCATAACACATGACATTAATTCATGTAGCATGTGAAACTACTCAAATTTTTAAACCGAAAAGTCAACGCTAGCTAAAGCTTTATTCAACATAAGCTTCACGAGTGAACAAGTTGAAATTTCATTGTTCTGTACTCGACATTTCATTGGCTAAAGTAAAAAATGTTGGAATCTATTGTTCTCGTTCTGTTTTGTGATTGGTTAACTTTGTCTGGGTGACCTCGGTAACAGTAGCCGCACTGTAAAACATTTCTCACCTTCCACCCCGCTTGCACCGCTTGAATGGGACAGTCTGGGTGACCCCGGTAACAGTAGCCGCACTGTAAAACATTTCTCACCTTCCACCCCGCTTGCACCGCTTGAATGGGACAGTCTCGGAGATCTTCTCGGCGTTTGCGTTTCTCCCTGAGCTGAATAATAACGGGAACAAGATCTGCGTCAGTTTATTTAGTCGGAGGATATTCATTGGGGATACAAAACACAAGCTGTCTTGAAAAAATATAAGCTCGTAAGCTTTAATATTTCTCACCTTCACGAAGAACTTCCCTGCTTGGACCGCTTAAATTTATATCTTCAACAAACGAACTTTGGCTTGGTCGGCTCTGTTTGGAAGGTAAGCCCTCCAACGATTCCGTTGAATTTTTTTTCCCGTAAGATTTACGGGCAACCGACCGATCCGTGTTAAAAACTCATTTCGAATTCATCCCCACTTCGACCGACATCTTTCTCTTCCGTCACTCACGCGAAACATCCACGAAAACATCCACGCAACGCGCGTGGTCATACTATCCGCGGAGGACTGGTACGTTCTAAAAATAACTCGAGACACATTTGCACTGGAATAGGGTATGTATGGGGGATTCGCTCTCTTAGCTTTATGTTCTCTTGCCGCCTGTCAAGAAATCAAAATTGCCATTCTTGTGGATTTTTGACCACTTTAGCCGTTATGTTGTCTTTTTGGTTAATATTTGTTTGCTTTTATCACTTTTGCCGAATCTTTCTTCGTATTTCAAGATAATAAAGTAAGCTTAAAGCAAGCTCCTGGCCGTAATCATGAAAACACGATACTTGTTCAGCCGAGACAGTGTCCCTTTAAATTACAGAAACCTATCACGTAGCTCTCTTATGGTCTCTCGTGAGCTTCTGTTAATTATCATCAGTATCTTGTAGGCAAAGCTCAAAACAGACTGAATGGCTGACCTGTATGGTACCCGTGGAACAAAAGATTACCAAGTTCCAGAATATTTCAACTTTGCAGACGTCATAGACGAGTGGGCACAAAAGGAAAAGGTATAAATAATCATTATGATCACTAACTATATCATACTATAGACCTCGATTGAGGTAAATTTAAATTCTGACATTTGCCCTAATAACAAACAAAACTCTCGGAAGGACTCGGTAGAGTCTACCTTCTATAGCTCAGAAGGAGGTCGGACACTTACTGAGAATTATATAACGTAATGTCGACACTTAGAATTTTATTTTCAATAAATTTTTAAGTGTAAAAAAGAAAATCTAAAATCCCCACTCGGGATTGAACCTGTGACCTCAGCTAAGCTTAGACTTACAGAGCCTACCGTACCACTGTACCACCTAGCTTCTCGGGTTGCTTAGTCCTAAATTTAACTATATAAACTGCTACCCCTAACCCCAACTGAAAGCTAACCAGTTACTCCGTTATATAAGTCTCAATAAGGTGTCCGATCTCCTTCTGAGCTATGGAATCTAGACTTTACCGAAGGACTCCCATATAAAAATCAAAGTGCTCTTTGGGCTATCTGCAGTAAGTTCTTCCCATCATGCATTGCTGTCATATTATGTCCGAATATTGTTTCGGATGTTGCAATTAGGCATTTAGGTAACGGTACGTGGCTTCTTGAGTTTAAATCCTCATTTGTTGTTGCTATTAGTGACGACGAATGACCAGAAGTTTAATATTGCGAGTGATCACGAGGGACGACGTCTTTATTAAGCTGTCATCACGTCATTTTCAATCAAATATTCATTTTAAAACTTGAAATGGGGTAAACCGTATATGATGGACCATTTGGTGAGAATACCGTAAACGTCTTCAATTTTCGAATAGTGACAATGATGTACGTAAGAAAGCGTGAGAAAATTCTGTTGTTGTCAGACGTGGTTGCTGTGTATGAAAAGTGAATAAGTGGCAAAGGACTGCACACGAAAATGCTGCTGGGGTACGTAGGATGTAGAGAAGATCTAATTAGCCAGAAATGTGAACACCAATTAAGTAAGCAAGGCTGATACTTCGTAGACTTTCAGTTTGGGCTCCGTATTATTTCGTTCATAGTATCAGCCTTGCTTACTTTATTTGCTTTGTATGGATATCTTAGACCCGGGGGGGGGGGGGGGGGGGGGGGGGGGGAGAGGGGACTTCCTTATAAAAATTTTCGAAAAGCACCCTAAACGGTACCAGAATGTTGTTTGATGGGCTTGGCTCAAATGAATTTTTACCTCTAAGAGATACCAATTCTTAAACAACACATGTCATATTCTGGGCTTAATACCCTAAAAGGTACCGCGATAATTCCAACGGGGGCCATTTTGAATTTTAGCACCCTAAGAGGTACCAATGTACAAATTTTGACCCCTAAAAGGTGAATACGTGCATGCGTAATGAACGGGTTATCGCTAACGGAGACAGATATGCAAATGAGCACTCACTCGCTCACTCGCTCCTTCCATCAGCTGTAAACTTAGTGACGTAATGCTTTGTTACGAATGCGTTTCGTTACAAGAACAGCGTTCAGCGATAACAATAACTAATTTGTTGTAAAGGAATATAAACAACAAGCTTAAAGATGTTTCGCATTTGGAGTCTTTAATGCAACATTAAAATCAATCTAAAAGGATTTTTCAACCAAGGCACGCGTTTTGATGCGTATCTACCTTGAAATAACAAAATCGAGTCTTTACTAAGTATGTGTTCCTCCGGCAATTTCCTATCGTTCAAAAACTTTTGCGACAAATTTAAGATTAAAACCCCTTTCACTTTCTATTTTGGCCTCATAAGCACCATACCAACCTCTTGGAAAAATGCAATTAAAAATTCTCCTTCGCAGTCTTTAGAAAATGAGAAAATAGAGGTAAATATTTCCACAAAAAATGTGTACAGCATTCTGATAAAGGAAACCATCGAACCACCTACCGCTGAAAGTAAGATATTAAGGCATAGTTTTTCTCACGAATCTATTCATAAAGTCTATTTACTACCTTTCCAGATAAAAAATGATACTAAAATGACAATGTTCCAATATAAAATCATCCATAATATACTTGCCACTAAAGCAAGTCTCTTTAGGGCCAAAATTTGTGATAGCAACATATGCCCTCTATGCTTAACTGATATACACTCCTTGGACCACATGTTCTTACGCTGCTCTTTTACTATTGCCTTCTGGAAAATGTTTCAAAGTTGGTGGTACACTAAAACTAAACAATCACTAACATTATCAAATAGTATGATTCTATATGGAGTTTTTAGCAATATGGAACATAGGTTCTCGCTAAACTATGCGCTTCTAATCGCTAAATTTTCAATATACCGCAGCTGCCTACTCGACGTAACAGTCTCTTTCGACAGCTTTCTGGCACTCTTATATGAAAAACTAAACATCCAGAAGCAGATTGCTATAAAAAATAAGACCACTACCGCATTCGAAAAAACTTTTCATCATCTTCTTTGACTTTTACAGTTACTTTATTTGTAATTTATAATGTAATGTCATGTAATGTATTTTATGTTTGTTCAGCACTTTAATTTGCTAGTAAATCAGTTTAAGTCCAGGATATAAGTGGTTTCGTTGAAGTATTGTAACTTGTAACGTAGAGGTTAGTTTTGTAAACTTGTATTTTTTTTTCTTTTAGTTTGTGACAATAAAACTATTTTTGTGTAAAAAAAAAAAAAAAAAGTATGTGTTCCTCGGTGGTCGAGTGGTTAGGTGTTCGGACTTGGAGTCGGGAGGCGCGAGTTCAAGGCCAGCTCGGGATATTTCTTTTTCTTTCTTTCTTTTCGGACTGGACATTATGAAAGTGATGTACCAGTGTTTTTTTGGCGTGTGTGTGTTCGTCAAAACTCCCTACATTTAATTGAAAACATAACTTACGCAATATTGCGTTACGCGTTAGCATTTCTTATTCACGGATTGGCTCTAAGGAGCCTTTGATTATCGTTTTGTTAGCTTGTTTTGTTTGAAAAAGAAAAGAATTTATCATACTTGTCAATGATAAAATAAAGTTCATTTAAAATATTATGTGATTTTATTGTATTTTTTTTTCATCGGCACGCAAAAAAATGTTCTTTTAACAAGAAAATTTTGGGTGTATTCTTAAGATATTCTTAAAATTTCACCAAGTTGAGCCTCAATATTCAAGTTATATAGACAGTTAAATTGAGAACAGAAATTTCACAACAAAGATTATGTGCCCTAGCCACTAAGCCAACCACACTAAGGCGATTGCAATGTGGCTTCACAGTGGAAGGCTCTTGGAAGACATTAACACATATTCTGCAATTAGGATCGCTTCACTTTACCCAGCCGTTTTAGCGATTCACAGTTCACTCCCCAAGGAAATTAAATTACAAATTAGTGTGGGAAGGGAGATATGGACAACTAATTGCCTCATAATCTTTGGATCACCAACCTATTCTCGTTTGGAAGGCGATTCGCAGCGATTTCTGAAATCATATGCATAGACAGTTAAATCGAGAGCAAACATTTCGCAACAAAGATTATGAGTGAAAATGTGCCCCAGCCTGGAGTTGAACCCGGGTCTCATGATAACCGGACAGATACCTTAACCACTAGGCCACTGGGACAACCACACCAACCACCCAGTTATGGACAGCCGATTGGTGCAAAATTCAAGAAACAAATTCAGCTTCAAGGCCAAAAAAGTTTCTTTCAAGGCCAACAAAGTTTCTTTTAAGGTCAACAAAGTTTCTTTCAAGCCCAGCAAAGTTTCTTTCAAAGTCAACAAAGTTTCTTTCAAGCCCAACAAAATTTCTTTTAAGGCCAACAAAGTTTCTTTCAAGGCCAGGGAGAAAAAGATTCAAACTCAATGAAATCAATTTCCGTTCGACAAAGTTTTTTTTTTAAGATCAAGACTGATATCCATCCAAGCTCAACAAAAAGAAATTCACAAGCAAGCGGCCTTTGGTATAGTCTCCCACGCAGCCGTTATTTGTCTCGTCACGCAACGCTTCTCCCGTTAACGGAAAGGAGCTTTGCGTGACGAGACAAATGACAGCTGCGTGGGAGACTACCTTTGGTAAATTTTAAGATAAATTCAGAAACATTCGTTAATATCAAGCCCATATTAGTAGTCAAACTAAACGGTATGTCTTTTCAGGATTAAGCTACAAATTGCTATCACGCTCAAGACAGTCAAAATGATGATCAACAATCGAAATGCATTGTCAACAATCCCTCCAAATGCTGTCAACAAGAAATATTCCATAATGCAATGCGCCATTGTCGCTCGCGTGTGAAACAACATGGCAGAAGAAAGGCTAGAGGAAATGGTGCGAAGATGTGTGCGCGTGGAACTAGTTAATTCAAGGAAACGGAACTCGACACAGACGTTAGTATATAGTACACGAGAATCATATATTCTTTCACAATATTCCCTTCACTTTCATCCCCCTCATTACTCATGCGCGAAGCGGCATGAGGTAAGGTTTCGGCTCCGTTTTTCTTGTTATTATTTTTATTATTATTATTTTTATTTTTTGTGTCACGATTTTGCATGCAAATTTATGCACGCATATTTTAAATTGTGCACTTCCGATTCATGTCTTCGCCATTTACACTTCCTGTTTAGTGACTTCCGGCTACTGTCACTTCCGGTAAAAGAGCGTTACTTACGTGTCACGACAGCATCTCCTACAACCCTACATACATTACTATGTTCACGTTTGGTATATATAAGACTCACTGAAGAATCACTGGCTTCATTGTGGTACAGCCTTCATTTCCAAAACATTCAATAGTAAACAACGTGGTTTGCAGGAACGATGACTGAGTGAAAGGAGTAACTTAGAAAGGAGTAACTTATCTCCAGGTCGGACATCTTATCATGTTTAAAATATATCATAAAATTTTCTTACGCATGCGCATGAGTAAAGGCTGCTTAGAGCCTCTTGTTAGAATCTTAGTTACTTGCTTTATCAAGCAAACAAACTGTTTTCGGCACTACATGTAACTTTTGTTTTGACACAGGTGCTTTCCTTTGACGCGAAGGATGGCTTGTGAATCTATTAGTCTTTTAGAGGCACATGCAGACATAGCTGTCGATGGCTGAGGTTACACCTACACAGGCGACGATTGTTGACCACTTTCACCGATCTCTCTTGCGGCAAACGACGCTGATGAACGGATCAAATTCCTTGTTCTATTTACTACGTCTGTGTCGAGTTCCGTTCCCTTGAATTAACTAGTTCTTCGCGCACACATCTTCGCACCATTTCTTCTAGCCTTTCTTCTGCCATGTGGTTTCACACGAGGGGCGACAATAGTGCATTGCATTATGGGATATTTCTTGTGGACAGCATTTGGAGGGATTGTTGACATTGACTGTCTTAAGCGCGATAGCAATTTGTAGCTTAATCCTGAAAGGACATACCGTTTAGTTTGACTACTAATGTGGGCTTGATATTAACGAATGTTTCTGAATTTATCTTAAAATCTACCAAAAGGTGCTTGCTTGTGATTTCTTTTTGTTGAGCTTGGATGGATATCAGTCTTGGGCTGTGTTTTCACGAGGCGGTTTTTCTCGCTTAACATTCCTGTAGGTGATTTGTTTACTGACCGCGTTAAGCAGCTTAAAAAATTTATGCGTTTTCACGGACAGAACTTTATTAATTTTTCTTATACCATGCGCGATATATTTTCTTTTGTTAAAACAATAGAAAATTAGAACACAAAAGAACGACAATACAATGCCCTTCTTTGTTGTTTAATTGCCGACAAGCTTAAGCGACCTGGTTTGGTGGCTTAAATTTAATGAGAATTCTATTGTAGTTCGCCGACTCGCTTAACTTTAAGCGAGTTGGACAAGCAACTGTTTTCACGAGATTTCCGACTGTCACTCGCTCAGCGACTTGAAAAATCGCTCGTGAAAACACGGCCTTGATCTTAAAAAAACTTTGTTGAACGGGAATTGATTTTATTGAGTTTGAATCTTTTTCCCCTTGGTCTTGAAAAATTTGTTTGCCTTAAAAGAAACCTTGTTGGCATTGAAAAAAATTTTGTTGGCCTTGAAAGAAACTTTGTTGGCCTTGAAAGAAACTTTGTTGACCTTAAAAGAAACTTTGTTGGCCTTGAAAGAAACTTTGTTGGCCTTGAAGCTGAATTTGTTTCTTGAATTTTGCACCAATCGGCTGTCCATACCCAGTGGCCTAGTGAATTTAACTGTCTATGTATATATGTATTTCAGAAATCGCTGTGAATCGCCTTCCAAACGAGAATAGGTTGGTGATCCAAAGATTATGAGGCAATTAGTTGTCCACATCTCCCTTCCCACACTAATTTGTAAAGTATAATTTTATATACTACACCTAATTCAATAAATAGAGGTGACTTCACTAGTGAGGAAAATCGTATGACCAATAGGATGCCTTGTCATAAGTGAAGGGACGATTTTTATCTCATAGTTTTCTGGTGTGTAAATCTCAGTATGTATATAATAAGGTTGCTTTGGCAGTTGGTCGTTGGTAATTGGGAATTGGCATTTGGCATACGGAACACAATGCAATGCTTTGCTTGAGTGACCGCCAAACAATAGCTTCCCAATGCCCAGGCCAATTACCAATGACAAAAGCAACCTTTTAATATTGAATTAGGTATATATACACCTAATTGCAGTAATGTTGTCATAGAAAAATGAAAAATGAAAAAAGGCAAATAGGAATTAATTAGCTCGAAAGGAACACTGTCACCTATTTTTAGTATCACTTTGAAAAGCCATAAAACATATTTGTTTCATTGGAAACCTTGAAATAATAGTCCAGTTTTGTTAACAAATACTCTACCAGTGCAGAGAAACTAGTATTTGTTATCTTTGGCTGCGGATGGCCAGGATGGAAATGGATTGCAACTTTAAAAAATTGGCCAATTTTTTCAAGTTCATTCCAAGAGTCGTGGAAAAATCACAGAAAAACTTATTATGGTTTGTTCTTCCTTGAAGAAATCACTTGATATTATCTTTTTGGTGTTCTAAAAGCAATTTTATGTTTGAGCAAAGGTACTTTGTCATATATTTAGTATATTTTGACCAAAACACAGCAAAATCTGCGTGACAAAGGCTGTGTTTTCACGAGGCGGTTTTTCTCGCTTAACCTTCCTGTAGGTAATTTGTTTACTGACCGCGTTAAGCAGCTTAAAAAATTTATGCGTTTTCACGGACAGAACTTTATTCATTTTTCTTATACCATGCGCGATATTTTTTTCTATTGTTAAAACAATAGAAAATTAGAACACAAAAGAACGACAATACAATGCCCTTCTTTGTTGTTTAATTGCCGACAAACTTAAGCGACCTGGTTTGGTGGCTTAAATTTAATGAGAATTCTATTGTAGTTCGCCGACTCGCTTAACTTTAAGCGAGTTGGACAAGCAACTGTTTCCACGAGATTTCCGACTGTCACTCGCTCAGCGACTTGAAAAATCGCTCGTGAAATCACGGCCATAATGTCCCTTTAATCATCATTCACAGCGACACGCGACACGATTAAGCGTGCAGCGGCTATTGTTAATTTAAATTAAGCATGCAGCGGCTATTGTTAATTATAATTCAACACATTGGTACACTGCCCAAATATGGTAAAAAAGTTATCGATATGCGTTATGTCTACATGACGTATAACCAGCGATGGCGGTAAATTTCGCATTTTGAAGGAAAGTGAAAATGACTGCTGCCTGCAATTTCGTATTTTTTGGCGAAAAAGTGCGTGAACTATTAGTTAAAAAAGGGAAAAGAAAGAAAAAAAGAGAAGAAAAGAAAAGAGAAAAATACTGTTCACATGATTGGACAAAAAAGGCGCGAAATTTTCGCGTTGTCGCGGTCGCGGTGTTTCTTGGCGTAGCTGAATGAAAACTGGTTCAAAGTTTAACCGCTCGGCAAGAAGTGAATGAAGGAGCACAGTTTTCGTGAAATTCCTTTGGTAATCACCTCTGGAATATGATATAGACTTGATGTTTCCTCAGAAAAGTTTCTGATCTTGTCATTATGGCTGTGGGAGCTAAAAAACGAGCATTCCAAGTTTGTAAACAACATTGATCGACTCAGCTCGTACTTCGATGTTTGAAAATTTGGTGCTTATGGAAGGGACTAAAAAGCCAAATCAACTACAGGTACGATGTTTTAACCGTTTCTTGTATCCTTTAGCTGTGAATTTTTATAAGCTTACTGTCCACGCTGCAGTTCTTTCCGACTTTTCGCCGCTATGTTTAGGTTCGTAGCCGCGTGTTTGTTCAATTTGTTTTGATTCTGAATTGAACTTTTTAAGATTACGAAACACTTGTAACTAAGACATTCTATGCCATTTTACTGTGTTTTAATTCTTGTAGTCACTACTCTGTCCCGTTCTTTTGAGTAGACGAAAGCTCTTCGTAGAAACTGTCAACTGATTGTGTACGCTAAATTAATTTTAGCTTGGCAAAAGTTTCGGCATTCACTGCTTGTTGTTTAAGAAATGGTGCGAGGTAAAATATTGTAGTTAGCCTTTTTACTTAATGAAAGGTTGTATATCTCAATGATTTTTTTCTCGAAACTGTGATTTGTTATCAATGTGTTGAATTATAAAACAGTTATAGTGTTCAAGCTTGCACAATATTGACAAAGGCGCCACTTTCATTCATGAACTGTGCGATGTTGCAAGTTTCGCGCGGTAAAACATCTGTAAGCTTTTTTTTTAAATAAAAGGCTTGTCGGCGATATTTTTTTCTTCAAACTGTGCTTTGTTATCAATGTGTTGAATTATAAAACTATAATAGCGCTCAAGCTTGCGTGATATCGCCTAATTTTAGCCGACTCGGCCTACGGCCTCGTCGGCTAAGTATTAGGCGATATCACGCAAGCTTGAGCGCTATAATAGTTAATTGTGTGTTTAATTAATTCCTATTGGCCTTTGGCCTTTTTTTCATTTTTCGTTATTACATTTTTCATTTTTCTATGACAACGTTATTGCAATTAGGCCGCTATATACCTAATTCAATAAAGGCTGCTTTGGCAATTGGTCATTGGTAATTGGGCATTGGCATTTGGGCACATGGAACACAATGCAATGCTTTGCTTGAGTGACCGCCAGACAATAGCTTCCCAATGCCCAATTACCAAAGACCAAAGCAACCTTTATTGAATTAGGTATACATGTACATGTATACAGCGTTGTCGGATAAAAGCCTAAAGCCAAGACCGCAAGGCAGTATGGGTTAGGGTAAATAGCATTGCTTAAAAATCCCATACTACCTTGCAGTCTTGGCTTTTCGCCTTTTTCATCCGACAACGTTAATTGAAATAGCTGTATAAAAGCAGGATAAAGATGGATGACCAAACGAATGAGTCCCAGTAGAGTTTTTCCTGCTAAAATTATTTTAGAAACGAAATTTCAGTAGCTTATATCTCGTCCAAATCAGGTTGCCCCGAACTAAAACTTTATAAACAGCGCAATTTCGTGGATAGCTTTAAGCTGGTAAAAAATCGCAGATTCTGGATGGTCATGTTAGCCTCCAGAGCTTCCAGCTCCTTAGAAATTTCCAATGTTCTACCACTCACTACTACAAATGCTTAAAAATAAATAGTAAGAACAGCATATCGGGCAAAAAATCGGCTAGTGGCTTTGCCACTGCACTTTCTTCTTTTGTAATGGTAAAGCTATCAAAATTTTTCAGTGAAAAATATTTTATTTAGAGCCTTTCATATTCAGTCACGAGTTTGCTCATATGAGCCTTTGAAACGAGGGTATCAAATTACCCCGAAGTTATTAAAGCCAATATTTCTACGTTCTATTCGTGCCGTTATCGACCGCGATAAATTTTCGTGGTTACCGTTAATCTTCGACACCTCTTCGTATTTCCCAAGAGACCATCGTCGTAGTAAGAATGGGGTATTTCATAGACAATGCACAACATTTAAGGCACAATTACGTGTCGATCTTATCTTTGTGCAGTTCTCTTGTATTCTATACCTTACAAATTGCCAAAATTTGACCTTTTCAGTCACGAAAACGAGGGGTGTGGGGTACTCCCTATAATGGGCTATACGGATATGCTCCGCCCGAAAGGGGTACCTTTTTGTGGCTGGCAGTATATGAAAGGGTAGGGATTTCACGAAGTATAGGAAAGGGTAGGGAAAACACGAGTTGAAGTATAAAAAAGGGTAGGGAAAACTGCCATTTAAGTATTATAAAAAGCGCCTTTTAAAATATATCAAACAGACGCACGTAAAGGCTATATGAAAGGGGTACCATTTTCAATGAAAGGTATATGAAAGGGGTACAATTTTCAATGAAAGGTATATGAAAGGGGTACCTTTTCTGTCTGTCTGTCTGTCTTTCCTTGAGGCGGAGCATCCCCATACAAAACTTAGTTGAGTACCCCCCCCCCCCCCACCCCAGGGCAAAAACGACATTGCACAACATTCAGTCAAGGCACGAACGACTACGTTTATTTTGAACTTACGTGTATTGTTGTAGTCAGGGCTTCATTATTTACAATTTCTGACAAAACGTTGGAACACTATGTGTTGGATGGTGTGCAAATGGTGGTTTCCTCCCTCCCTTTCCACATTTCAATGTTGTTCGAAAAATAAAACAAATACGCGTTCATTGTGTCATATAACATTGGGATAGGGAATAGGGGAAGGCTGTTCCAACGACTTCTGACAATGTTTGTAGCTTTGCTAAATTGGATGTCCCTGAAGAAAAATTGGTATAAATTAAATACATAAAAATAAATGCGATACACCGTTACGTGAGAATAAATTTGTCACGCGTGACAATGCATTTTCGAGTGTATAAACCCCGGCCTGTTAAATCAATAAAATCGATGATCGATGAAATCGATATCAATCGATATCAATCGATGCCAATTGATCGATTGATATTAGAAATCGATGATCAATCGATGACGTATGTTTTTGTGATAATTCGATTGACCATCGATTTCCAATAAAATCGATTAATTGATATCGATTTTATCGATTGCCATCGATTGTCATCGGTGTTGTATTTTAATCATGTTATGACACTCAAATCAGCAATGAAATTATTTTATTTCGATAACAGAACAGTTGTAAATGAAATTAAACAACGGGAACAACGTGCTGACCGCCATTATTCATAAACGAGGCAAGATTTACGCGAGCAAACAGAAAAGCTACACATATCTGTTTGAAAAGCTTTGCTAGGACAACAACTGAATAAACGGTCTCAAGCAAAAACATTGTCATGCGAATAGTCTCCATAACAGTTAGTAAAAACAAAAAGACAAAAACGTCCAGATATTTGCCAGTTAATTCCAAGAGGAACAAAAGGTGCAGTTGGAGGTGAAGTAGTCGTTCTTTTCTCTCGTCATAATTGCAACAGTAAATGAACACTCCTGGTACCCTTTCACAACGACATGGGATATCACAAGAGTAACTTCCTGCTCGCGATGCAGCGTGATTTGACCAGAGATTGTGTTCGGAATTTTGTTACACGAGCTCCGAGAAAATACACAAAAATCGATAAAATCGATATGATTTGCGGGACATTTTTTGTGATTATCGATTGATCATCGATTAGCCGATATCAATCGATATCAATTAACTAATTTTATCGATTCATATCGATTGATCGATTGGATTTCCGATGATCGAATGTCATCGATTTAACAGGCCGGGATAAACTTATGAGTTCGAGTTAGAATTTCGAGTTCGAGTCAAAATTTCAAGTTCGAGCCAAAGTTTCGATTAATTTTTTTTTAATTTCTAACTTGTTATTATTATTATTATTATTATTACTATTATTATTATTATGAATAATTGTAGATTTCGGTGGGTTTAAAGTTCATTTTAGATTAAAATGTCCCGAGGACGTATGGCGATAGACGACATACAGTGTAGCCATCTAATCAGATTTAATTTCGGTCACGCTTCGCTCAAATTTGAGCAAGTTTAATGTCGCGGCAAAACGAGCGAGAGACACCGAAGAGCAGAGTTTAGATTGGGTGTTCCGAAGGAAGGGGAAGAGAGAAAGGATACAAGTGTCGCGGATAAGATCAGTACATGTTATAACATTCGCTCATCGCAAAAAAGTATTTAAATTAAAAAACATAAAGCTTTCCCGTAAGATTTCAGAGAGAAATAATATTTCCCCGGAGGGTTAGTACTTACCTGACGGGGAGATGTGGTTCTCCGAACCCCTCGTAGACTGATATGAGCAATACTGGTGCATATGTCGCGCGGCCGCGGCCTGGATACCACACAGATTTTACGCACATGCGCTGTACCTCGGAGTAGTGGAGAGTGAGGCCGTATCGATTGGCAGTACAAGGGCGGGGAGGAAAAGATCACTCCGATGGCCTGGGGACCAGTATTGCTCATATCAGTCTACGAGGGGTTCGGAGAACCACATCTCCCCGTCAGGTAAGTACTTACCCTCCGGGGAAATATTATTTCTCCTTCACCCCTCTTCGACTGATAGTCACAATACTGGTGCAGACTTACGAAGCAGTACTGTCAAGCGAATAAATGATAAGGCAAAACAACACAACCATAACAATGTAATAACGTTCAGGTGAGACATACAGTAACGATAACTGTATGTTCTTAAGGAGTACTAAGCCTCCGATCAAAAAAGGTATACAAGGATAAACTCCGCAATCTCAAACAAAAGGAATAATGAGTGAGTCTAACTGTTCAGTACTGCCCTTGCAAAAGCGCCTTCGGATGTCTCTCTGTGGTAAAAACGTTCGAAGTTCTGCACGGAAGTCCAGTCCGCTGCTAGACGAGCATCTGCTGACTAAATTACGTATAAGTAATCATAAACTTATGATCGAACTGGGCAGATACAACAAAATTCCAAGAGACAAAAGGCTTTGCTCAGTTTGTGGTTCAAATGAAATCGAAGACGAAATCCATTTTCTTTTCTATTGCTCAAAATACGCAACAATAAGAGATAATTTTTACAATAAAATACAGACTTTTATACCAAATATTAGCCATTTACCTGTAACAGAATTGATCATAGAATTAATGAATTCTTCCATTTACTTTCTAAACATGCAATTAATTAATTTATTTCATCTTGTTTTGATTCTCGAGATAAAATTGTCAACAATGTAATTTAATTATTTATTTTTGTTTTCTTTTTTAGTTAGTTGTAAGCTTTTGCAATATTGTAAAATCTACAGTCATGCAAATAAAGCCAAATGTTGTTGTTGTTGTTGCTTCCTGGATATGTTCAACAGACAGTCCTGCTGCTGCAGCTGCAGAGGTAGAGGCTCCCCTGGTCGAGTGGCCAGAGTATCCCAGTTCAATACCTGCCATCCGAAGGGCACTTGTCAGTCACCGAGAGACTGATTGGTTTGAAATAGCTCTGTGTGGAGAGATATATGACACAAGGAGCTGGGAGGATTTACGTAATCCGTTTGTTCTCTCCACATATGCGGCAAGATTGCGAACAACACAAAACTTCGGATTCTCTGGAAATGCAGGGAGAAAAATCTTGCGTGCTGGGTGACCAGGCCTCGAGGTCTTGACATCTGTAGGAAGTGAAAATTCCCATGAACCCTCTTTTCTAAGGGAATACGTTAAGTCCAAGGCGGACAGTTCATGAGCTATCGCTGCGGATGTCAATGTCAATATTTATAATAACACAGTTTAAAACGAAAGTTGTTTTAGCGTAAGTTCTTCTAAGAGACTCTAAAAAAGTCAAAGCAGCGCTAACACTCCATGTGACATAGTATTTGGGCTTGGGGGGTTTAATCTTAAACACACCCCTCATAAAACGAGCAACGACAGGAAGACTGCCTAACTGAGTAGAGCCAACTGGGTCGTGAGTTAGAGAAATAGCTGACCTATATAGAGCTATTGTCCTGTACTCCAAACTGCCTTGCGTAAATAGGGTTGCAAGAATGCAAGGGCCTCTGCTACAGGAGCTGAAACAGGACAGGTATCCCGTTGAGAACACCAGCGTATCCAAGCCTTCCAAGGCCCTGAGTAAGGAAGGAAAAGTGTCATTGTTGTGGAGTCGAGCGAAGCCCCCAGGAAAACTCTACGCTGACAGGGGAGGGAAGAGCATTTCTCCCTCTTGACCAGGAAGCCCAGCTTTTCTAGGAATTCTACCACCTGAGCAAAGATTTTATGCAGCATCTCGCTCTGCTGGTGGAGCAACAACATGTCGTCGATGTAAATCACAACCCGGATCCCCAATGAACGTAGCACTGCCAACACTGATTTCAATGTTTTTGTAAAGGCTCGAGGAGCTGAGGACAGACCGAACGGTAGGCATTGAAACTCATACGTCCTGTCCTGGTAAATGAACCTCAGATACTTCCCGTGGGAGGGGTGAATTGGAAGTGCATAATATGCATCCTTCAAATCCAACTTCATCATGAAGTCCCCCTGTTGGAGTAGGGATCTTACCACCTGCAGTCCCTCCATCTTGAAGGACTCCTTTCCCAGGAAACGATAAGAGCCCGAAGATTGATAACGGGCCGGAAATCGCCATTTTCTTTTTGTACTAGAAACAAGGTTGATGTGAACTGGTCGTCCTGTGGCTGGACCTCTTTCGCAGCTCCCTTCACTAACAGGTCTTTGATTGCCAGTATCATTTGGTGGGCATCTGAGTCGTTTCTTACTCGGGTAATTCTCATGCGCCATTGTCTGGGGCACCTGGAAAAGGGGGATCTTGTACCCCTGAATTGTCTGTAATGCCCATGAGTCCTGTGTTATCTTTCTCCAGTTCTGAACAAAAAATTGTAAGCGGGTTGCTGATCCAGTGGTAGGGGGTCGATCAATTTGAGATGGGGGAACGAAAAGTCAGCTCGAGCTGGTTCTGGAGCCGGGCGGCTGGGTGGAGGATCCTTCTGTTTTTGTACGATTGGGGGGTGGGGGTTAAATTTTGAGCCATATCCCCATTTCCGTTTCCCTCCCGCCCGACTGTTATCAGTGGTGCGGTAATTCCCACGAAAGGGCTGTTACCTTCCATATAGTTGCTTAGAGAAGTGCCTTGAGGTTGTTGGGGTGCTTATAAGCTTGCTGTTAGTTGAGCTATGATCATGCTCGCTCTTGATCTTTGCATGAAATTTATCCGGAAAGAGGTGTTGTTCTGCTGGGATACATTTCCGTAGTGTACGCTTACCAACTTCAGTGAGGAACTCGCTGAAGCACCTTTGTCTCCAGGCATTGAGGCGGAAGTTGGCATTCCCAAGGAGGACTAGAGCATCATCCAATAGATCCTTTATGGCATCAGGGTCAGGACCTTCATCCTCATCCTCACCTCCCGTATTATCTAGGGCTGTCAGAGCTGCCAGGAGTGGTCGAGCTACAACTAAGAAGGCAGACTGGCGATCAGCCAGGCCATCATCTGATATAAAGAGCTCCTTTGTTTCCATGTGACCGTGTCTCTTTTTGATATCCTCTTTCATGCCAGCCTCCATCGTAGGGGCAACCAACAGAGACTCTGTGTGCTTAATTTGTGGGTAAGAAGTGGTCAACTCTACTCTTTCCACTTCTCCTTGGAGAGAGCCCTGGAGAAGGCCTTAGTTGTGAGATCCAACAGGTCCTGAGAGATGACAGTTTCATGTTCTGTACTATAAAACCGGTCCCCTCGGTAAGTGGTTGGCATCGGTGCCGCATCGGTGGATTTTGTGACTGTCTCAAGACTGTCCTTCTGGTCATTCTGGCCCGGTAAGGAGGGCGAGGCGAAGAGACCTTTTCAGGACCGCTGGCATTGTTTTTGCCACTGCCTCCGCAACTAACTTCTCGAAATCTGAGAGCTTTTTGTCCGCTGCCCGCCATATGGATCGGGTCAGACGGTTGCAAGTTGTCGGCCTCAGGACAACAGAAGGCGGTCAATGACTCGTACCTTCGACGGTAAACTTCCACTGCTTCACAAAAGCAAACTCATAGAATTGAAATCGAAAGTACTTACTTTTGTTGAGGTTTCTTCAGTCATTTCCGACAGTTTAACCGCGATACGTAAAGGAAAATACGCCAAACAGGCAGAGAAACAGAAAACGTGGTCGGCCGAAACGAAGCCACGAAACGAAGAGGTACAGCGCATGTGCGTAAAATCTTTTATATTGTGGTATCCAGGCCGCGGCCGCGCGACA
The DNA here is from genome assembly GCA_022457155.1 of Cladopsammia gracilis. NCBI lineage: Eukaryota > Metazoa > Cnidaria > Anthozoa > Scleractinia > Dendrophylliidae > Cladopsammia > Cladopsammia gracilis. The sequence continues at coordinate 476,636 of JAJGOT010000046.1, read as the reverse complement.
TATGCACCAGTATTGCGACTATCAGTCGGAGAGGGGTGAAGGAGAATTGCGCCATTAGATCACAATTATGAATTTGTTCTCTTCGATGACATTGACCTTTTGATTTCGGTGGATTATCTCTCAAATTGAAAGGAGGATTTCATGCTGTCCGGAGCCGTAAGAATTATTTTATTTCTTCATGTCGTTGTTCGGTGCTAGCTCTATTCGCATACATTGCGGTTTCTTTGGCTCACTTTTGTTGCAAGATAAATACTTATCGACTATAGTTTGTTATCGCTTTGAAAGTGATAGGATCGTTAAAATTAATGCACCTGTCACTGGATTACCGCTGGCCAAAAGTAGTAACTCGATCTTTTAACTCAAACTCGATATGTTAACTCGAAACTCGGACTCGAAACTCGAACTCATGAAATGGACAGACCCTACATTTTTAAACGCGCATATTTCACTACAGGAAGGCAAAAGGCAAAGTGATACCTCAGCTCTGTGGTGGATCGATGGTGACGGCAATGAAGTCAAGTGGAGCTTTCGTGATGTTGCTTTGAACTCCAAAAAGTCAGTATTAAATATATTAGTTGCGGTAACACCAACGCTGTTAACTGCAGTTAGTTTGGGTAAATCTTTAGTTACATAACATCAAACTAAACAGCAGATGACTTCAGAGAAAGCTCTAGCCTAAATTGACTAGGGCCATAAAATGGCTGATCGAAAAAAACTATGTCTGATTGAAGCGCAAGGCCAAACGTTAAAAGGATGTACGATGCTGACTCATGTGCTTCTCTTTTTAATACTTCAGTCCTAACTCTATTACATTTTCTATAAGGTGGCTCCCAACAGTTTCCAGCACTTTTCAAGACTTAGAATTTGATGGGTCATTATAACCACTCTTTATCAGTTGATGCTACAATCATGATATCAAACGAATGCCCAATGATTGCTGAACATGTTGTTATCATTTTTGTGACACAATATGTTACTATAGCAACATTATAACGTGCTGAAAACACCCTTAATTTTAGTTTAAGCGTTAATGACTCAAAAAATGACTCGGTGAACCACATTTTTATTGTCGAATTTTGATCAGTAGGATAAGATGCAACTTTAGGCAAAGTTTTTTTTTTAAACAAACAGACATATAATTACATACATAATATAATAAAAACTAATTAATTATTAATTAATAATTAATAAATAGATAATTTGAATTAATTAATTATTAATTATTATCTAAGTAAATAGACTACAACGAACAAAAAAACAACAGCAACAACAACAACAAAAAAATGTCTGGTAGCTTTACATTGCAGAGTCTAATTAGAAAGAGAAAAACAAAAGTAACAACTTGCCCACGGAAAAACAGAGAGGAAAAACAGAGAGGACTCACTGTGTGGTGGTTCGCAAATGAAATTAATTACCTTATCGTACACCCATGATAGAACACAACTTTTCCCATTTTTAAAAATGAATAGTAAGTTTGTTTCTCTCCCTCGCAATATGGAGCTCGATTTTGTAAACGCGTTGAATAGAATGAAATAAATCCACAAATAGTTCCAGACTCTCTTTAATCTTGATGACTCGTTCGTAATACAGACTCAATTCCAAGACCTTTTCCTGATAAAGATTTCCTAGATTTCCAACTCTGAAAAAAGCACATGCTAAGTAAAAATCCGAGATTAGATGTCAATCAAGACATCACGCGCATCGATTACGTCACTAGACAAAAAATATACAAAATCACGTGCAAGTAACACATTCTCTTTCTGACACACTCCCCCCCTTGATTGACCTAGTCAATCAAAGGATGCTGGATTAACTCATACATGTCAACGTTTAATGTTCGGCAATGTTCCTTCGAAGGACAACTAGGTCCGATTAGATATTGTTCAAACACAACGCACAATTTCCACTTGATCCTCGGGAACAAATCTGATGGCTTGCTGAGCTGTAACCACCTTTTCTCCTTGTTTCCACCATCCTGGAATTCATTAGAAACTTCAACTGGATACAACCTCTGGACAGGACTTTTGATTTCAGTTCTTCCCCCCTTTGAAGCTAACTGAACAACGGCTGCGCGAACGAGATTATCTCTTCCATGAATTAACTCTTGAACTGTACCAAGTTTCCACCTTTGTCGAGGCACCTTGTCTTCATGAACGCATACAACGTCTCCTTGTTTAATCACTCGAGCTTGTGATGTCTTTTTGCCAAGATGATGCTCACGAAGTTCTGAGAGGTATTCCTTTTCAATCCTGGTGATCCACCACAATGCGATCTCTGAATCCAGCCAACAGACACGTTTAGTTATCGTCAAAATAAAGATGGTTCAAGTGCCTTGTGAACGTTCGTGAGCAGTCTAGCAAGCACTAATGCAGATAGAGGAGAAGGGGTTGTTGATGGCTCGACCCTTGGTCTTCTTCTGATTTAATCTTGTCTGCTAATTCCTGATCATTTGTCATCCACTTGCGCATGTTGAACCCAGCCTCTTCGAATCTCGTCTTGAGTTTAGAGTAGAAGTCATAAGCTGAGGCTCCATCCGGTTTCGAAGATGCTAAATCATCCACATAGAGAGAACGCAAGGTTTCTTCCACAAATTCTGGATCCCTACCCATGTAAGAGTTCAAATGATGTCGAATTGTTCCATTTGGAAGGAAAGGGCTAGAGTTTACTCCAAAGACTACTCTGGTGAATCGCCTAATAACCAGTTGTGGATTGTCAGTGAGAATGTCGTCAATCCAACGAAATCGCAAGAAGTCGCGGTGCTCTGGTGCAATGGTAACGTTCAAGAAGGTTTTCTCTATGTCGGCGGTTAGAGCTACTCTGTGAGCTCTGAATCGTGCCATCACATTAAAAATCATTGGAGTGAGAGGAGGTCCAGAATAGAGACAATCATTAAGGCTTGGTCCAGCTCGTTTAGCGGATGCGTCATAGACTACACGGAGCTTAGTAGTGTCCTTATCCAGTCTGATGACCTCCCTGTGGGGTAAATAGTGTATCTGACCAACGTCTGGTTGTTCTTCCATATTCACAGGTTCAATGATGTTCTTCTCAAGTTGCTCTTGAATGACTTCATCATAGTGTTTGAGGACTGCTGGTTTCAATTATAGTCGCCGCAGCAATGACTCGAGCCTCGTTTTGCTCAACTGATAGTTGTCGGGGAGCAGCGGGTGAACTTCCTTGAAGTTAACTTAACTTCATATCTTTCTCCATTGTGTTTAATACCATCAATGAATTTCTCATAGACTGACGGTTCGTCATGCTTGATTCCCAGAGTTTCTAAATCCCAGAAGTGCTTGATTTCCTCTTCAAGCGAATTTTTTTCTTTAATGACACAGTTCGAGATCTTGAGTACATGAGTTTCGGTAAGGTTAACTGTGGAGACTCCCTGCTCTGGCACTGGAATTCCAACTGGCCCTGAAAGAACATAGCCAAGCTTAGTAGAGAGAGCAATAGGACCTGATTGTGGACCCCGAATAACATTTCCACTTACAAAATGCCAGTAGAAATCTGCACCAATGAGAATGTCTATATTCAATTCCTCGTTACCATGGGAATTATCAGCTAGCCTTAAGCCTTGTAGGTGAGGGTAGTTCGCTTGAGTGAACTCAATAATTTGATTGCTGATTGGTGCACAGATCACCGGCACTAAGTATGCTGAAACATATATCTGCATACCATCAATAGCCTCGACTGCCATTTGAACAATGTCGCACCGTCTGAGTTTGGCAGTAGACTCTCCGAATGTCTTGATCAGTAGTGTTTCTTGACCAGCAACTGGAAGGTTCAGAGTTTTCTGTAAGCTCCTTTGACTGCCACAATCAAACACCATTCTGGCATTGACAAAACGCTCACCATTCCTGGCTCGGAGATGTTGGCTCTTGCTGTCTGCAGAAGTACACTAGATTTGGAGCTGATAAACATGCTAGAAGTTGGAGCTTGAAACGATGTGGCACTTGGGTTGAGTGACTGTTCACCTTCAGGTACCACGTTTCTTTGATGGAGTGTTAAATCCCTTTCTTTGCTTTGATTTTCACAGATTGAGGCATGGTGTCTCATCGAGCCACAGGTGTTACACCCTTTCCTATTTTCACACTGATTGGCGAGGTGACCAGTACGTAAGCATCTGAAACATCTTCCTTTCACTCGAAGCATTTGTTTCCTTGCAGAAATATCCGTTACCACATTACAATTGGCAGATGGGTGCGTTCTCTTGCAGTATGTACACCAAGGGCCTTGATAAGTGCTCCTCTCATCGTCTGTAAGCAATGCTGAAGTTGTTGGTGGTTGATCGAATGGCACACGTCTCGAGGAATTCGGAAACCGAGGCTCTTTATTGGTGAAATCTCCAGGGACATGTTGACAGTTCTCTCGCAATTGCAACTCCTTTTGGAATTCGATTAAAATATCATTGAGGACCCAAGTTTCCGTCGTTAGATTTCGAGTAATTGCGATCCGGAATTCCTCTGGTAATTTTTGCATGATTATGGGCGTTAGAAAGCAGCCATACATCTCTTGAGAAATTTCCAAACTCTCAAGCCCGCGCACATGTGATTCCACTGTCGAACAGATTACGCAGACGTTTGACTTCAAGAATAGACGTTATTCTCGGGATTTTAGTGAGAGCTTCCATGTGGCTCGAAATGACGATTTGACGATTTCCGAATCTCCTTTTGAGTAGGTCAATGTCTTTCTCGTAATTGGCGTTTGTCAGAGTCAGACCGGCGATTACATGTGCAGCAGAGCCCACAAGAAGTAATTTTAAATAATTGAACTTGTCCACTCCGGTTAGAGTGCTGTTTCGATGTACAGCTGATTCAAATGACTCCCAGAACGGATACCAATTTATAGGATTTCCATAGAACTTCTTCAATTCGAGTTTCGGCAGTTTAGCGTGGCCGTAAATCGAGGATACGCTCGAATTCGTCCCTGGCTGAATGTTGTTCGAACCAGCTCCAGCAGATTTCGAAACAGATACCACTTCCCGACTCTTTCCCTGGTCCTTTTCCGCATATAAGACTGCTTCCAGATCGACAATGCATGCCTGTATCGCACTAGCGAAGTCGCAACTATGGCTCACATCTTCCTCGATTTTCGAATCGTCTAGATATTCAAGAACCGCTTGATCCAGGCCTTTGAGTTCCGAAAACTTGTCCTGAAGAGTTGACTTAAAAGATTTAAGCTTCTTGAGATCAAGAGGTTCTCCACTATCCATAAACTCTCTTGCTTCAGCGATAGTTTTCCGTACGAACGTTCGATGACTTTCACGGATCGTTATCTTCTTCTTCAATTTCTTCTTCGTTTCGGCCATGTTTACTGTTTACCTGCACATTCCTTCACGAAGCTTGATTTCAATGATCTTCCCGGTGTCTGATGTTCCCGGGTCTCGGCACCAGCAATGAATAAAATGAAATAAATCCACAAATAGTTCCAGACTCTCTTTAATCTTGATGACTCGTTCGTAATACAGACTCAATTCCAAGACCTTTTCCTGATAAAGATTTCCTAGATTTCCAACTCTGAAAAAAGCACATGCTAAGTAAAAATCCGAGATTAGATGTCAATCAAAACATCACGCGCATCGATTACGTCACTAGGCAAAAAATATACAAAATCACGTGCAAGTAATACATTCTCTTTCTGACACACGTCTTATCCTGGCAATGAAACCCTTTAACGAGGGTAGACTTTCGTGGCATTTCCTTGAATAAATATAATATTTACCTAACAGTAAAATATGGTTAATAATAAAGAAATCTTCTGTTATGTCAAACTTTCCAAAAAATAAATCTCTCTCATTTAAAGATTCTATACGAATATTATTGTCTTTTAGCCAGGAGAGGACGTCTTTCCAAAAATTAGACGACACTTTACAGAGGGAGAGTAAATGCTCGATGGACTCTGGTTCTTCGTGGCTAAACGTACAGCCAGGTGATTGCAAAAGACCAAAGCGAAACAGCTTTTCATTTGTAAAAACAATGTTGTTTAGAATTTTGTATTGAAATTCCCTTAGTTTAGAAACTAATGTTATGCGGAAAGAGAGAGAGAGTAAACATTTTCCCAGTTAATAACTGCCTCTGGGTACTTGTCTGTTAATTTCTGTTTAGCTGTCGGAGGAATTTGTTTTTGGCGCAAAAAAGAGTCATAAATCTTTTTGGAAGTGACATCAGAGATAGGGACAGAGCCGCTGTTTAATTTTATGATTGGTATAGAAGAAATGGGCTCTACGACTTTCTCACTGATGGAAGATTTAAAAGTCGTTTTCCATTCCGTTGGGAAGGAGTAAACGACTCCCATAATAAAGAACCGCTGTTCAGGGGAAATTTGTGCATTAAGACCTTCGTGCAAAAAAAGATTGTTAGCCGTAATTAGGTCGCCTACCTTTAGAATTCCCAGGTTTACTAGATCATTCCTGTAGACAGATTTTTTATCGATGCATAGAAACTTATTATTCCAAATGATCTCGTTCACAATATCATAAAAGGTGGTAGGTGTGATGCCATTTAAAAATGACCATGCCTCGAAACAATCTTTATAATATTTCGGTAGTTGAGTTTTTAATTAAGCGGTATCAAAATTGCAGTGCAAAACTAGAATCCCACCAACTGGTAAAATGTGACTATTTAGAAACAATTTCCAGGGGCTCGAATAGTCTTCTAAAAATTTCTTTAAACAGATTACACGTCGAGCACTGATCATAGAATCGATATCAAGCATTTTCAGCCCGCCTTCTTCAATATCTGATATAAGCGCACACCGCTTGACTTTATCTTTACCATTCCAAATATAGTTATAGAAAATAGAATTGGCTTCTTTAACAAGCTCTTTCGGCATTGAGATTACTGATGCTCTGAACATAAACTTAGGTATTGCAAACGTTTTAACAATTTGGATTTTACCCAGAAGAGAACTTTTTGGCAAAGTTTAAAAGAATTCTAAAGAGGAGTTCAGAGGCACCTTAAATTTTCGAAAATTTAAGGTGGCTCTGAACCCCTCTTACAGATTTTTTTTAAACTTTGCCAAAAGTTGCATCTTATCCTACTGATCAAAATTCGACAATAAAAAATGGGGTTCACCGAGTCATTTTTTGAGTTATTAACGCTTAGAATTAATGAGAGGCGCGGTGGTGTATGGGTTAGCCCGATGGACTTTCAACCTGAAGGTCGGTAGTTTGAGGTGTAGCTATTGTTTTCAACCTCTGAAACAATGGCTACACTTGTAAAAGTTTTATTGAATTGACCCCAGGTGTATGAATCAGATACCATGCAGCTCTTAACAACCTCTAATTTCATCAGACCTGGGTATCACGCAGCTCTATTGTTTCCAGGGCTAGGGTCGGGTAGTCCTGCATTTGTCCAAACGATGTCTGTGAATCGCTAAGGAAACAATAGATTTGTCCCGCTGGGATAGGGATTAGGGATAGGGGCATTGTTCAAGTGATATATCAATTGTATCGTTCGCCAATCATAGACATCGTTTGGACAGCTACGACCCCGCTCCTAGGGTCCATTGTTGTGTTGTTTGTTCTATTGTTTACTCAGCAAATCAGAGAAGACCTTGTAAGTGCTGCGTACTACCCCGTATGAATGGGTACAGGCAGCATAATGCTGAGGTTAAGCCAATTTGCAATAGTTTACTGATTCATTATTCTTGCTATTCCTTTTAGAACTGCCAACGTGCTAACTAAAGTGGCTGATATCAAACCAGGGGAACGAGTGATGGCGATATTGCCCATAATTCCCGAATACTGGCTGATACAAGCTGCGTGCTTAAGAACAGGTAGATTAATATTCTACCGTAGAGTTTCGATAGTAGCGACCCTCGTTACTTTCGGAATTAGCAGCCTTTGGGGGTCGCTACTTTCGGGGGGTCGTTACTTTCGGGGAACAAAAATCGTTTACAAATAAAGCTGGCGCGAGCTTTTTTTCCGAAATAAAAAATGAACAACATATTAAAAAAAGAACAACATTTTATTTGCATTCCATATGTATAGATTGTGTTTCATAAAAAGAAGGTAACAATAACATAATAATAACAAGAGGCTGCAAGCAGCCTATACTCATGCGCATGCGTAAGAAAGTTTTATGATACAGTGTATATAAACATGATAAGAAGATGTCCGACATGGAGAAGAGTTTATCCTTTCATTCAGTCATCGTTCCTGCAAACCACATTGTTTACTATTGAATGTTTTGTAAATGAGGCTGTACCACAATGAAGCCAATGACTCTTCAACGTCTTATATATACCTAACGTGAACATTAGTTGTGTAGGCAGGGTTGTAGAAGACGCTGTCGTGACGCTTCAGTAACGCTGTTTTACCGGAAGTGAAAGTAGCCGGAAGTCACTAAACAGGAAGTGTAAATGGCAAAGCTATGAACCGGAAGAGCACAATGTAAAATATGCGTGCATAAATTTGCATGCAAAATCGTGACACAAAAAAAAAAAAGAAAAATAAGAAGAAAAACCGAGGCCATTTTATAACTCATGCCGCTACGCGCATGAGTAATAACTTTATTGTTTATATAGCGCAAAATACATTTATATACTAGCAGTAATCGGAGATTACGGAGACGCGTTCGAAGGAACTTCCGGCGGAAATGAGCCCCTGAAAAAACCAATAGGGGCGGCCATTTGGAAGACCGTCTACCAAAAAATCTCAAATTTTACTGCATGTAAACCACAGGACAACCAACACGAACCAAATTAGAATTGCGTACTTCGAACGCGATGATCTCATGCGCTTTACATAAATACAGCAATAATAAAATAAATCAATATCAACACCAATAAACAAATGAGACAAAATTCGTCTATCCAGTTTCATGTTTTAAGAGCAATACTCTGTAAAATTCGAACTTTTTTGAAAAGTCGCGGCCACGGTACCTCACCGATTTGGCTGAAATTCAGCATGTAGACTTGGTTTAGGGTCCAGAATACGGAATGGATAGTTTAAGGTTTCAATTCTTTTTACTTTGGAAAATATTAACAAGGCCGTTTTGGGGTGACCTCCGCGGGCCGCCATATTGGTAAGCCTGTTAGCGAATCAAATTGATCATTGCTGATACTGATGCAAAGAACTATCCTTCCTTGTTGCATTTATTTGAATTAATCCGAAAAGGGAAAAGTTTGAGCCACGAACGACTAAAAGTCCGAAGGTATACTTTCCGTATTTTGAATGCCTCTAAAATTACCAGAAATTCACCAGCCGATATTGTCCCTTGCCATTTCGATTTAGAACTAGCCCTTTTGCCTAAACGTAGATTGTTTATATATAAATTGATTTTATAAATAAAAAAATGGGGCAAATGTAACAGAGCAGGGAAAAGTTTGATAGATCATGGTGCGGTATACCCAATTTTCGTATCAGAATTAAGACAAACACCGGCCCTATGTTGCTCGAAAATTATAAATTAATGAATTGATATCTCCTGATATCGAGTGAACGTTATACGAAATGGCATCTGTAATGGCAATAATGGTCTGTTATGACAAAGAATTGCGATAAATGTGCGATTGAATAAAAATATCGTTACCAACGGTCATTTTGTTATTCATATTGCGGCGTATAAATGTAAACATCGAATCCGAAATATCAGATATTTTACTCTCAGTTCCCTTATCTAAATCACATCATTAAGAAATGAACTCCGAAACAAAAACTAAAATTCATTATCACATTTGTTAACAAAATGTACCATTTTACATCTTCAGTGAAAGTGTGAAATAATTTTCTTCTGCCTTTCGTGGTAGTCACGTTCGTAGACTGCAATCTGTTCCTTTTCAGTCAATCGAGCGGGTGAGCTAATCCAACACGTTCTCAGGTCTAAATTCACCATTATCCTGAATTGTCAGATTGCTCTGAATTCATGATTATAGTGAATTTAGAACACTGTTTCCCAGGACATTTCAGAAAAGAAGAAATAAAAAAAGAACATGTTGTTTGGACTGCGGGATTCGAACCCGGAACTACCGCTACTAGGAACGTCTTCTTACCACTAGACCACCGAACAACACGGCGATGGGAAATTATATCTACAAGATATTTATTTGAGTCTTGCATAGAATATCACTGATCTACAGTGATTAGGCCTAAGCGCTGATTTCAAATGGTTAGCTTTTTGTTGAGGTTTGGTGATCAAGCTTTCCATTTACTTTTTAAAATAATTTTCAAGCGAGTGATTTTATAGGCTTACTACAGGGTGTAGAATAAGCGCATGAATTTTATTATGTTAAAAAATTGAGGTTTGCTCAACGTGCAGCGTGGTGGTCTAGTGGTTAGAAGAGAGGATAAGTCAGCGAAGGGTCGTAGGGTCGTAGGTTCGAGTCCTGTCCGAACACTAAGGTTTGTTCTTTTTCAACAAAAATGCTGATTTCCCAGAATTCCTTTCAGACTGTCAGTGTTCTAAATTCACTATAATCGTGAATTCAAAGCAATTTGACAATTCAGGATAATGGTGAATTCAGAGATGAGAACGGGTTGGCTAATCACGAAAACAAGCTCGGCGAGACTGGAGCGAGCAAACGAGCGGAGGGGAAACTGGGGGGAGGCGGTAGGAAAAGGGACTGCAGTCTTGAGACTGCAGTCCCTCTCTCCTTTTCCGCCTCTTTCCCAGAACCCCCTCGGTTCGAATTACTTTCGCTCGCTCGCCGATCACGTATTTGCTCGCCCGCTCGACTATCCAGAGAGGGACTGCTCGCAGTTTATCACGTTCGTGCATGGCGTTATATGCAAATTATTCGTGTTTTCGAGGAGATAAAGCGATTGCTTAACGGCCAGGCACGCAATATTCGTCACTCACTCGGTATATCATAAACACATGAAAGAAAACTACTAACCTTGTAGTTCGAAAAAGGAATGAGTGTTCCGTATATGTGAATCATCCGCAGTGCTTGAAAAGGACCGTTGCGTAAAAGAGACAGAGAACTGCATGCTGGATCGCAGGTCTGAAATAAACATCTCCATTTCCTGTTTGCATAACTTCCGCAAAAAGTGGTACTGATATGAAAAAAAGCTGCCGATCTCGTTTTAAGTTAGCAAACACCTCAACACAATTTTACTTTGTAATTTAAAAATCCATTTCATCGGGAAAATGAAGAAATAAAGCAGATTATATAAACTGGTGTGTGTGGGGGGGGGGGAGTTGGAGAGAGCCGGAAGAGCGGTTATTTGAGGTGATTACCCATTTTCATAAACAAGGACGAGTAGCCTTATAGATAAGAAGAGGAATTAATCCGTAAATTGGCCAGGGAAAGGAGCTAAATCTGAATAGAAAATTGGGGAAGGACGGCGGGGTCGGCTGTGCCCGTTAGTGTGGGGGCGTGGCAGTTTTGGTAATGAGTGCAGCTTGACCGTATATTTAGGGGGTAAGCCCTTGACATGTGAATTTTATATGTAGGATTGTCGTAGATTTTGAATCGAGGAGACAAAGCGATTGCTTAACGGCCAGGCACGCAATATTCAACACTCACTCACTCACTCACACGGTATATCATAAACATATAAAATAAAACTACTAACCTTGTAGTTCGAAAAAGGAATGAGTGTTCCGTGTATATGAATCATCCGCAGCGCTTGAAAAGGAACGTTGGGTAAAAGAGACAGAGAACTGCATGTTGAATCGCAGGTCTGAAATAAACATCTCCATTTCCTGTTTGCATTACTTCCGCAAAAATCGTTCGTTAAAAAGTGGTACTGATATGAAAAAAGCTGCCGATCTCTTTGTAATTTAGAAATCGACGTTACCGGGAAAATCAAGAAAAGTAAAACTTAACATGGATATAAAACCATGGGTGGAAGCGTCTTCAGCGGAGTGAAGGATTGAGCGTGGAAGGGAGGAAGCAGGGAGGTGCTACGGGGGGTTATGCCATTCGACGTTATATTTGAAGGCTAGGAAGGGTTTTCCACCTCTCTAGTCTTAACCCTTTAACTGCAAATTATTATTTCGATTAATATTTTCGAAACTGTCCGGTACAACATTTTCGTTATACTTAGTAGGTTACCAAGGCACCGTTCCTTTTATTTAGTGGTTGGGGGCTTGACTTGGTTGGGGTAGGAGTTTCTCGGTTTGTTCTTGTGAAATAGAATGACCTCCCCCTATTGTTTTCTTTTCATTTGCACCTCTCCCACCCAGCACAGTTAATACTTATGCTGTGTAAAATCAGGTGTTCGTGTTAAAAATATTTGTTAACAGGCTAAGAGTCGAAGTCTCAAGAACACCTTCGATCTACCAATATGGCGGCCCGCCGAGGCCACCCCAAAACGGCCTTGTTAATATTTTCCAAAGTAAAAAGAATTGAAACCTTAAACTATCCATTCCGTATTCTGGACCCTAAACCAAGTCTACATGCTGAATTTCAGCCAAATCGGTGAGGTACGGTGGCCGGCTAAAGTTCGAATTTTACAGAGAATCACTCTTAACTGCGTGCGACATGGGTGGGCTCCGGTCGGGACGAGTTGTATTAGTTTGTCTCCCAGTTCTTTTCTTAGACTTCTAATTCCATTCTTAACGCCAATTTCATAAACGGAATCTCGATGCCTCCTCCTTGAACCCATACACCTTCAGGCGCACTCCTGCTTTGGCCAGATACACGGCAAGTCATCTTGATTTCCTTTTCCAGCAATGGCATATACAGGACCTCCGCTAGACTATCAGGCACGAGACGCATCTTGTTCGCCGCCGTTTGTGTTTTTCATCTTCACCACTATTGCGTTATGTGAATATGCGTTGGAAGGCTCGGGGTCGCTACTTTCGGGGGGGGGGGGGAGGGGGGGGGGGGGGGTCGCTACTTTCGGGATTTACCAGCAGCCACAAAAAATTGACGTTACTTTCGGGGTGTCGCTACTATCGGAACTCTACGGTATTTTCATTTTTATAAAGCTGGAGTTTTTCTCAATACAACGCGCAATCTTTTTTAGTCTTCAGGTAATGTCGTCTAACGTTTGAGTCCGTCTTAAGGCGGGAGACTTTCATACAAAAGGTTCGGAGATGCTCGTCAGAAATTTTGAATTGAACCCCTAAATGAAACCAATCTGGGCGCGGCTCAAGTTTTATTTGTCCCGTAAAAGAAACCATCCTACAAAAGACAGACAAATAAGAGTTATAGTGACTTTAAAGACGATAAAGACTTTTCCATGCAATGCTTTCATCTATTAATGGATTACATATACAGTCAACTGTCTCTTAACGGAAATCCTGCCGTTTGGTTTTTCAGTCATTTTCACTGACTGTAACTAAACTCGCTATAAGACGGACACCTCTCTTAGACGGACAACGGATACTTTGAAACCTTCAAAGGACACTACTAGCTTGAAAAGTGTTTTTTTTAGTGAAAAATACTTCAAAACGGAAATGTAGGTTCTGAATATGATAGCAAATTACGATTTGGGGCAGCAAAATTTGTATTACGTAACCAAATACGTATACGTGACTCCTTGTTTAAAACCAGACGTTTATTTGACAGACGTGTATTCATTGTACGTAGGTTCAGCTTTATTATCTCAGAATTACTGGTTTCATGTTGCCTCGACTCTCTCTTTAATCGAACACCCACAAGGCGAAATGGCCTAATTTAATGTTATTAAACTTGACTTAATCTCGACTTAAACACAAGTTTAGTAAATTTAATTTCAGGTTTAAGCAACTTAAACCTAAGTTTAATTTTTGCTTAAACCTACATTAAACTAACTTAAGGCTCAAATTTAATGCAGGTTTAATGAAAAATTAAACATAGCTTAAACCTCAATTGAGATTTCAGACACATTTAAGGAAACCTAAATAATGCTTAAATGAAGGCATTTAGTTAAGTCAACTTTAAGTTGCTTAAACATAACTTAAATTATTCATTAGATTTAATGTCTGTTTAATATTGCTTAAACTTTACTTAAATATGGCATTTCCCCAGTGTTCCCCTTGTGACCTCTCTCAGATGGACAGATGGGACCGGTCCCGACGTTGACCGCCTTAGAGAAAGTTGACTGTATAATGACGATGCATTTTTTCATTATCCCCGTGCCACCCTAAACGGTAGACCTCCACTAAACGATACCTTGCAATTGGTGGTTCAAAATACGACCATAAAATGAATATGACCAAAAACGGTAGACCACCGCTAAACGATACCTTGATGGTTCAAACTATATTGGCGTTCCTTCCTGAACACCATAAATGATATTAAAGTCCGTTATTTATACCCCTAAACGAAATGACGAGCATCCCCGTGCTATTCATATGGGAGACCCCACCGGGGGTTTGAGTGTGTGGATTATAAATACTATCGTGTTACTATTGAAATGGAAGCTCTTCAGCATTACCGTTTTATATTATGCTGTCGTTTATTTCACACGTTCTTTCAAAAGGAAATTTGTGTTTTGTCATTTTGATTTTCAACGCTCCAGACAGGGAAATGATTAAATCAAGTATTGAATACTTTTCTTATTTTACAAAACTTTGTTTTCAGGTGGAGTATACGTGGTAAATCCAGTCACTATCGGACCTAAGGAACTTTTACGCAGAATTTCATTGTGCAAACCAGTGTGTATAGTGGCTGCTAACTGTGATCAGATGAGCACGGAATTACTGGACGTTGTTGACAAGGTTTGAGTTTTTATTTTTATTATATACTCTCATAAATTCAGTGTTAAGTCAACAATGTTATTAATGATATTTTTGGTGATATTTTTAACAATTATTAATGTAAGTTGTTATTATGATAATGCACTGCAATTTTCAAAGAGTTATTTTAACTCCAAAAGTGGAGTAAAAATTTTAGGTTCAGGATAATCCCCTTTTTGGGGTCATTTTAACTCCAAATTTACTCCGAATCTGGGGTTAAAATAACTCCAACCACTAATGGAGTTAATTTAACTCTACTATACAGCAAGGTAACTGCTTTTGGGGGGAAAATAACTCTCTTTTGGAGTTGAAATAACTCAGAAAAAGTAACTCCAGTGCAAGGAGTTAATTTAACTTCACTTTAGGGGTTATTTTAACTCTTTGAAAAATACTGTGTGATGACGATGATGATGACCAGTTATTACTACTACTACTACTACTACTGCTACTACTTCTACTAGTACTACTACTACTACTACTACTACTACTACTACTACTACTCCTATTACTACTACTACTATTGTTAATATTACTATTTTAACATTATTATATTACAAGACAGTTTTTTTAGCTATAAGCACTTAATGCTAAAATTAAGTGTGTTCTTAACACGATATATACTGTTGCTATGGTAACCTGTTCCATCGCAAAAGAGACCATAATTTGTTCACCAATGACTAGGCATTTGTTTGATACCCTTATTGTAGCATCAACTGATAAAGAATTCTATTGTGATCCATCAAAGTATAAGTGATGGAAAATGCTGGGAACTATTGCGAGCCACCTTAATATAGACTAGGCTTACAATCTATGAGGTCGCAAGCATTAAAATGTGAATGGCCCTTATCGTAGATGAGTACGCCACGCCAACATATCGGACTATAGGGTCAAGAAAGCGAAAAACCGCTGATATGTTGCCGTGGCGTACTCATCTACGATAAGGGCCATTGTGCGTTGTGAAGCAAAATGTTTAATTCGCAGCATCAATTTCTTCCAGTTTTTTCCCATAAATAGCGATTAATAATTTACCGATTTTCACCGACAGTCACTATAGTTAAATGTGTGGTAGACGTCTACACATAGCATGCTATGGGTCCATTGCCTTGCTGTACTGCTATCGTTTTTTAAAATTCTTTAGATTGCCAACTCCGCAGATGTCAATATAAGAAGTAAAATTTTAGTGAACAGGATGAAAGAAGAACAAAGGTAACGACGTATTTGGTGCTGGAACATGTCCATGACAACATATTTTTTGTATAACATTCAAAGCCATAGGCCACTTCGAAAAATACCATAATACTCTTTAAAGTACAGGTTTAGGTGGTGCTTAATGTAAGCCTGATTTTTCCAATTTCTTTTGTTTTCGGCACGAACTGTACGTACTATGCCTAAAACTTCTTAGCAATTTGCATACGGTGCACATTTGTATACGAACACACAATGCTACGTCTTAGCGTTCCTACATGTATTCTGAATTCCATTGTGCCATTCTAACAAAGGAGACTTGAATAATTACACCCCGGTGAAGCTGAGCCTGCACATAAAAGAGTATTATGGTATTCTTCGAAATGGGCTATTCATTCAGCCTGCACATAAAAGACTATTATCGTATTTTTCGAAATGGGCTATTCATTCGGTTCGTTTTGAAAGGAACGGATCAATGGAGGATGCGTTATCAGGAATTTTTTTTCAGTAAAAGGCGCTGAAATATTTATGGAATGTACATAGTTCTAGATGATTGTAAGTTTGATAAAAAGAAATCATAAAAATTTTCTGTCAATCAAGAATACCTTTTTGAGTGAGGAACGAGATTTCGAAAAATTAATTATTATTATACTGATACTTTTTATAACTAGGCAGAAGACAATAGACTCTACGTACAGTTATTCGATGAAATTCAAGCGTGCAATCCTGCACTGCACTTTGGAGTCCTTCTTGGCTTTGATAAAGATTTAACACCACGGAGGTTTCTTGTTAGACTTGTAAATTGTGCTTTTTGACTGTCAAACAAAAAAAATAAAGCAATGAATCTTGTTACAGCACGAAGGATAACAATCGCAGAGTTAGACCACGCACTGGGGCGAGTCAAAAGATTCGGTAAAGGTGACGGAGGGAGAGTGGGGAGGGGAGGGAACGACGTTTTGCGAAATGCGAACCAAAGTGGTGGCCAAACACTTAACATATTTTAACATTGAGCACTTTCCCATCAAAAACGCTGCAGTGGGGCTTACGTGAACTATGTCTTTGTAGGGAAGGCTGGCTGTCATTCGAGAAGCTCTTTGAAACTGCAAGCGTTGATTTTCAGGTAGAATAATGACGAATAAGTGTGATATTTAATGAGCGTGATTTTGATTTTGATTTTGCTATTCTTCTCCTTTCATCTCGTATCTAGACCTGCCAAGTCTCACGCCTTAGCCGTGAGTCTCACGCCTGCGAGTCCAAAACTCCGATCTCACGCCTTCTCACGCCTGTGGAGCAATTCCCCACGCCTGACTTACAGATTTGAGCTATCAGCCTTAACTGATCGCATGATCCAATTAAAAATATAGTTACGTTCCTGAAAATATGGCACTATTTTGTAGGCTTTTATCGTTCTGAACATTACAGGTCTGAGGTCCATGGAAACTTCCGAATTCTTCAGATCATCTTCGGAAAATTTCGGACATTCTTCGGAATAGATCGGGTTATCTTCGGATTTAGTCGGGTCGCCTTCGGAAATCCTGGCCCACTCCCACGAAAAACTTCTCACGCCTATTACTCGCAAAAAGTTGGCAGATATACGTATCTGATTTTTAGATACACAAATGATATGTTACAGTCACATCCAAGTGTCGGAATAAATTTTTGTGATACATAATTCATTTATACAAGTGTCATGAGAAATAACGTTTTCTGAGCTATTTCGCTTGGTAGCTCAGCCGATAAAACATGGCGCACCGATAGTTATATGGTTCTGATGGTTGAGGGTTCGAATCATGCTCAAGCCTGATTTTTTCAGATTTCTTTTCAACTGCTTAAGTTAATTGATAAAGTCACTGAAAGGATAACGATTTCACTCATAAAATTAGTTTGCGAGTTATCCTTTTTCTGTAAACCGGCCCTAACATGATTTAGTCATGGCTTCAACTTCATTTGTAATTATATAATGCTTTCTGCATTATCGAATTTCAAAGCAGGTAACGCAAACGCTCTGAACTGAATGAAAATATCAATATAATTGCTTTGTTTTGTTTCTTTTTGTTGTTTTCTCCTGCAGTCCGTGAAGGTATTAAGCTTGGCGCCCTGTTTTATACCTCTTACGAGCGGCACCTCCGGAAATTCGAAGATGATCGAACATTCTCACGCCAGCCTGGGCCTAGGTTTAATGGGAACTGAAAGGTATGAAAATATTTGCTTATATTCGCTTATATTCGCTCTGAAAGAGTGTTGTCTGTAGAAAGTACTGAGTCCCTGTGTCTGCATGGTTGGTTTTCTTTTGGATCCAGCGTGTACTAAGAGTATCATGTTTAGAATACAGAGTGTACTCAAAATTTCCCTTTCAGGGCTCCCCATATAATAACGCTGGCACAGTTTGCAGTATTCCGTACAGTCATGCAGAAGTGAGAGATAACTCGAGACTCGGAAAAGGGACGTAGTCTTGTCATATATGTGACTTAACCGGTCATAGAATTGTGACGAATTTTAAATTCTATCATAGCGCATAAACGTCGGCAAGATCTGATGTGAATTTGTGGCCAAAGGGGAAGCAATTTTAGCTTAGATTAGGGTTCGGGTCTTTTCGCTTCTCTATCCAGTTGC
The DNA here is from genome assembly GCA_022457155.1 of Cladopsammia gracilis. Classification (NCBI taxonomy): domain Eukaryota; kingdom Metazoa; phylum Cnidaria; class Anthozoa; order Scleractinia; family Dendrophylliidae; genus Cladopsammia; species Cladopsammia gracilis. The sequence goes on along the minus strand of JAJGOT010000046.1, from coordinate 458,229 downwards.
TGGTTCGGGTTTAGGGACGAGGAAACGGGTGTTATTTTCGGTACGGTGCGACGATGCTAATGCATCCATTTTATTTCAGAGATCGTCTGAACGAAACAGATTTACTTTGGATTGCTACAAATCCAGGCTGGAGTTGGATCATGCAAGATGCGTTCTTCTGTTCGTGGGCGGCAGGAGCAGGCACGTTTGCCCATTACAAGAATCAAAAATTCACAGCCAGGGAAATACTGGAGACCCTACAAGCATACCCCATAACTGACGCAACATTTTATGTTTCCGTGTACGTAAAAGCCTTGGACGGGGAAGACCTGGAAAGCTTCAAATTTCCACACTTAAGACGTTGTGTCGCTGGAGGATTACCAATTCACCCCCAAGTGATACGCGACTGGAAAAAACGAACCGGTGTAGACCTGTTGAACCTTTATGGTCTTGCAGAAACGGTATGTTGTTTGGGATATACATGGCCGCAGAGAGAAAGTGGCCGGGAGTTTAGCCTGCCACTTTTCGTGCAGCTAACAATAACTAATTGAAACATTTTGAAATTCATTAGTTTCCTACTTGAACAGTATGTTCAGTAGTTTTCCCTTATCCCTTTTTTTATATGAAGTTTAAGTCCTGCCCCCTGAAAAGCTCTTGAAATAAATAAGCGGCGGGAGGTCTAATAGAGGATTTACGGGATGTAGTTTGTAGCGGAGCACTTGCCGGGCCGAAGGCCCGGCTGCGCAGCCCCATACTCATAGAACCCACGCCCGTCATTTTTCATGGTCACGGCTAGCGGAATGTTTCGCGGGCGCGCGTGTGCCGCCCTCCGCCGCCGTCGCGCAGGACTAGCTTGCCTTCGCACAGGACTAGCTCGCCGGCGCGTATGACGTTGCAAAACATGCGCGTACGACGTCATGTTGAAACCAAAGCGAGGCTTTGTTTTTCGCGCGGTTACTCGGCCGAATGTCACGTCGGCTAGAAAAACACTTTGATGTTTTCTGTGAATTTACTAAGCGGAGAAAACCGTTGAAATTAAAGGCGTTATTTCCCTGAATATTTTGCGGTATGCTACTCAAGACAAGGATACTAATTAAGGGATACTCAGAAGCCGCTTTAGTGGAAAAAGACGAGCTTTCAGGGATAAAATCTTGCTTCGAGGAACTTCATGTATTACGTTTTTATCAATGCGGGAGATGTTTGTTTTCTACGGATTTCAGAACCAGAAGCGGAAATTTGAATTTCCAAGCAAGCGAGGGACTTAAAGGTAAAACAGATTGCAGTTTTCGATGAGAATTTATGTTGATATCAATCTGAGTGACTTTTTAATGGTGTTATTGTTAGTTTTGGAGAATTGATTTTAAAACGTGCTTAAATTCAGTTGTATCGATCTCTTGAATTTCATCTAAGAAAGCTTGAACTCGATGAGCTATAATTAAATGGATATGCGCTTTGCTTTTAAACGTAAACTAATGGAGATTTGAATATTTTTTTTCGAAAGAAGATTGTGTTGTCCATTTTTATGTGTTTGTTCATTCATTAGATAGATTGAAAAGCGATTTTATGTAAACAAAACAAGACTTTTTGATTTTATAGTACAGTTCTATCTTCACTCGCATCGCCTTATGCAAATATGTTTGTGCATTTTTGTAATTTTTGATTTTCAAATCAGTTTCTCGGGCAATTTTTGACAAACATAAACTGTATTTTATTCGGAAACTAGTGGTACTAGTTATTCTAGACGGAGAAAAGTTGTTTTTGTGAACTTTTGTACGGTCTATAAAAATGTACTGTGCAGACGGTCGCGTAATACTGTTTTTGAGAATTGCTAAAATTGAAAATAGCCCGTTCGTCAATCTTAATTCTTGTGCTTCCAACCTTTCACCTTAGTTAATTTTCACCTTAGTTAAGTTTCATCTTAGTTAAGCTTGTTCAAAGTGCGACGCTGTTAGGCTTGGGCTATCTATATATATTATAAATTGTTACCAACGCTACATGAGCCCTAGTATATAATAGCGGAGCACTTGCCAGGCCGAAGGCCTGGCTGCGCAGCTCCATACTCATAGAACCTATCGCCGTCATTTTTCATGGTCATGGCTAGCGGAATGTTTCGCGGGCGCGTGTCCGTCCGCCCGCCGTGGGCCGCCGTGTTGGAACAACATCCGGGATCTTGAAAGCAAGGCTTTGTTTTTCGCGCGGCCACACAGCCCTGAGCTCGGTAAACACTTTAGTTGTTTTGTTGTGTCTAGCGGAGAATTAGAGTCGTTGTTTTCCTGCATTTTTTCGCGGTTTGCTACTCAAGACAGGGATACTAATTAAGGAATACTCAGAAGCCGCTTTAGTGGAAAAAGACGAGCTTTGAGGGATAAAATCTTGCTTCGAGGAACTTCGTGTATTACGTTTTTATCAATGCGGGAAATCTTTAGCGAAGATTTGAATTTCCAAGCAAGCGAGGAACTTAAAGGTAAAACAGATTACAGTTTTCGATGAGAATTTATGTTGATATCAATCTGTGAGTGACTTTTTATTAGTATTTTTGTTAGTTTTGGAGAATTGATTTTAAAACGTGCTTAAATTCAGTTGTATCGATCTCTTGAATTTCATCGAAGAAAGCTTAAACTCGATGAGCTATAATTAAATGGTACGCGTTTTGCTTTTAAACGTAAACTAATGGAGATTTCAATAAATTTTTTCGAAAGAAGATTGTGTTGTCCATTTTTATGTGTTTGTTCATTCATTAAATAGATTGAAAAGCGATTTTATGTAAACAAAACAAGACTTTGATTTTATAGTACAGTTCTATCTTCACTCGCATCGCCTTATGCAAATAAGCTTATGTTTGTGTATTTTTGCAATTTTTGATTTTCAAATCAGTTTCTCGGGCAATTTTTGACAAACATAAACTGTATTTTATTCGGAAACTAGTGGTACTAGTTATTCTAGACAGAGAAAAGTTGTTTTTGTGAACTTTTGTACGGTCTATAAAAATGTAAGCTTACTGTGCAGACGGTCGCGTAATACTGTTTTTGAGAATTGCTAAAATTGAAAATAGCCCATTCGTCAATCTTAATTCTTGTGCTTCCAACCTTTCACCTTAGTTAAGTTTCACCTTAGTTAAGTTTCACCTTAGTTAAGCTTGTTCAAAGTGCGACGCTGTTAGGCTTGGGCTATCTATATATATTATGCATTAATGACTCCATTCTAGAATATCAAAAGTAATTGATCAATATAATCTATCATAATGATCACCCAGTATACAGGTGTTAACATGAAATGAATTATTGATGGTTTGCAACCATTCCCAAAGGAATTAACGAACAAAAGACATGGCGGCCATGTTGGATGACACAACAATAGAGGCCAATGAGAAATCTTGTGTTTAATGTCATCCAACATGGCCGCCGTGACGTAAGGTGCAAACCACCTATTCAATGGTATAGAAATTGAATACAGGGATACAGTTGAATGATATATTTATCTTTTTGGCAGGGTCATATAACTCTTTCACGAAATTTAGATGACGATTCATTTATGGGATCCGTTGGCAAGCCATTTTCTGGAGTCGATTTGCTTGTAAGTAAAGCTGTCTAAATTTATAGGAGGGCGTAGCTAGGGTGAGGAGCGCGTTTTATTACTATGTCTTAAAAGGACAATGTCCCGGCGCCCGAAATATCGTGTTTAATGATTAAGGGCCAGGACTTTGCTTTATGCTTACTTTATTATCTTAAATTGGAAGAAACCATCGTTAAAAGTGATAGAAGTAAAGAAATATGAACTAAACAGACAGAATAACGGCTAGAAAAGTCAAAATTTCATAAGAATGGCAAGTTTGATTTCTTGACCGCCTGTCAATAAATAAAATTTCATGAACTGTAATCCACTTCAATCCTTGCAATGCTGCACTTTATCTCCAAACTACTGCATTTTGTTTTGCTCTATAGAATCTTTTTATCCAACTAAGTTGTATATTTGGTGGCATTTGGCGATATAAAGTGGAAATAAACTAAGCGAAATTTTGCTATTTCGGCAGGACAGTGTCTCTTTTAGGTGCTGTTTCACCAAGTAATGTTTTCTTTCGACAACGCAAAGCTGACGAGAGCATTGCGAGACAAGTTGCAGCCGGATTACGTCAGTGTTACACGCGCGCAAATTATACCGTAACGTTGCGAAAAGTGGAGATCTGTTCAAATTTATCTGCACCCCCGACGAACTTTTTCGTTGCGAGACAAGTTATTAAAGGTGCTGTTACACTAGGCAATATTTCGTGCAACTTGTCTCGCAACAACTAAAAACCGTGCGTTGCGATGCTGCGTGACAAGTTGCCTGGAGGGTGTTACACTGGGCAATGTTTCTTGCAATTTGTCTCGCTCGACGGTGACGAACAGCGGAGAGGACTAGTACGATTACAAAAGGAGCAATTTCATTGGCTGAAGTGAGAAAACGTTGCGACACAAGTTGCAGGAAACATGTTACACTACGCAACGCTTAAAAAATTCGTTGCGGCGTGGCGAGAATCGTTGCGAAAAGTAGAACCGACTTCTACTTCTCGCAACGATTGCGGCGGGTTAGCAGTTTATATAGTTAAATTTAGGCCTAAACAACCCGAGAAGCTAGGTGGTACTCTAACGGTAGGCTATGTAAGCCTAAGCTTACTTGAGGTCACAGGTTCAATCCTGAGTTGGGATTTTAGATTTGCTTTTTTACAATTAAAAATTTATTGAAAATAAAATTCTATTATAAGTGTCGACATGACGTTATATAATTCTCAATAAGTGTCCGAGGTGGTGTTGGTGGACGGAATCTAATGCTGACCAATTGCCTCATGGGAGTTTAACAATCTCGGCCCAGGGCCTTCTTCTTGTTCAAATTGGCGGCGCAGAGAAACTCCTGACCAAGCCTACTGAAAATACTCTACGATTTTTGAAGTATTTCGCAGCCTTTCTTGTGTGTTTGCAAAGAACATAGATCTTTCGGAAAGATCTTTCGTAGATCCTACGTATCCGGTTTACAGAATTATCAGTTTGCGGTCATTTGCAAATTTTATTTCTACATATTTTGGGACCGTAGGTCTTTATAGATCCGATATGCTGTGTTTTCTTTAAGCTTGGCTTTGTCCATGCGTTTGAACGTTAATATTGGCTTGTCCATGTACATTCCTCTTTGCGAGACACCATTGTGACATTTTGGGACTTCTTGTTCCCCGAAACACGTGATGTGGTAACAACAACAACAACATCCTTTATTTATGCACGATATAGGTTAAAGCAAAAGTCTTGCTTGTGGGGTCGTGTTTCTAGCTACAAATTAAAAACATTTCTATATATACATTAAAATTAATAATAATTATATACATAGTTTTTCACATTAGTATAACTTAAAATCCGTCACGTTCCTACTTTGCGTTTGAAACGAGATTGCATTGAAGTCCAGTTGTCTAATAAAATCGTCCTTTCTAGCTCTGGCATAAAATTGCTTAAAATTGTCAGTGTGGTACCTGGATGCAATGTTCCAAAGTACAGCACCTCGATAGCTGATCGAGTGGCACTCGTGAACAGAACGACAAGTAGGTTCCAAGGTACGGAACTTGATATGTTGAACGGGTCATTTTGTAATCTATTTTCGACTGCTTTCTTGCAGTCGTCTTTAGATCGCTACACCGCGCTGACGAGCTCCAATAAGAGCGAAACGGCTGTCCGCGCTTGCTACCCTGCTTTATCGGTTTCTGTCGCATTGGTGTCTCGCAAAGTTAATTTACATAGTCAGATCAGGTTGTTGTATCGTGGATGGTAATAGAACGTACACAGTGTAAATAGACCATCTGAAAGCAATGGTCACACCACACATCTCGGCGGGGTCGATGATTTATTTTATGAGACCCTTATTGCTGGCTATGCCATGCTGATGAGTCCTAACAAGGACGAAACAGCTGTCCATGGTTGCCACTTCCCAGGCGATATGGCTGTGGGCATGTGTAAGGTACTGGTAAGGTAAGATAAGGTACCGCTTAGATGTGTCGTGTGACCATTGCTTTCAGATGGTCTATTTTTAATACAACGTACAGTACTTTTAGAGTTTATAAGCGACATAATGTTGACGCTTTTGCGTGACTTTCGTTCGTTGAAATAATGAAAGATGAAAGATTTGGCGATATGTTATTCCTATTTCATTAGAAACCTCTCTAATAAAGAGCTCACAAATGATCAAATCAACTTATTAGCAAAAGGGTCTTAAGTTCGGAATGGATGCTATTAGACCAGTGCGCATTTCTTGATTTTATCCTCTCCCATCTTTCTGAGTGCTTAAAGGGAGGGTTTCACGGTTCGGCGCATGTGCAAGCTTTGTCGTAACCCATTTAATTTCATTGTTTAGACCAATCGGAAGCGAGTAGCTAACTCTGGCGGGAGAATTGCCCGTAAAAATGTCGCGGTCATTCAGATGATTGAATGGATGATTATACATACTCATGTGTGCCATGAAAGCCACCAGAGCGTGGAATAAATCCTTCGGGTTAAAGGTTTTATTCAGTGTTGACTTTGTCGGTGTAATCCGTTGAAATTTTCTGTGAATTTTGGTCATTCTTGGCTTTGTTTGGACTAATTATAGTATATGATTATTGAAGTAAATGTGAGTGGTTTTATTAACTGATTAAATTGGTAAAAAAGCGATTAATCTGTGCACATGCGCCGAACCGTGAAACCATCCTTTAATTACTTGTGTTGATCTTACTCAAGGTAAAACGGGGCCTGCCTAAAACAATCAATCAGGTGTAAAATGGGGGTGGTAGGCCTGCACGACTCTTACTTCATGCTTTCAATTAACATGATTTATCGATCAGCCGGGACACACTAACCCTTTAATGTTACCATGGTTTCTCCTTTTTAATTCACCTTAAGATCGTCGATGATAATTATCAAGAGGTGCCTCATGGACATTTTGGAAGAGTTGTAATTCGTGTGAAGCCTTACTGTCCTATTGGAATGTTCAATTGGTATACGGTAAGAAAACATAAGAGTAATTATAAGGGTGAAGATGAGCATGCGCGCGTTCAACCCAGTGGCGGATCCAGGGGGAGGATCGGGGGAGACCGGACCCCCCCCCCCTTTCAGACCTGTGTCTCCCATGTGGTTCACAAAAATAATAGAATAAAATTGTTTCATACGTAGTTGTTTCACTTCCACCAATTGACTGATTGTCAAGTTTTTGACTTAACAAACGCTTTTCGACTCTCAGGGATGCTGGAAATGGCGTTTTAGAGGGTAAAATCGGAAAATGTTCCCGGGGGAAATACACCCGGACCCTCCTTTCAGAAATTCCTAGATCCGCCCCTGCAACCGGGTCAGACGTGAGCTTTTTTTCACGAACAGGCTCTGTAATGTTTCTGCATCAATAATTGCACGTGCAAAGCGTGTCAACGCTTTGTTCTTTCTGCATGAAGTGTTGACAATAGCCCGTGGATTAAAATTAGCAAAATTACCATATATATACTTTTTGCATTCGTGTTTTCTCGGGAAGCCTTCGGAAGCGTAAAAACAAGCAATTTTGTGTCCAAGAATTCAGCGCGGATAGAGAATATCATGAGTTGACACTGCAGGGAGGTAAACTAGGTGTATTGTAGATTGTCATATCTGACTCAAAATTTTTAAATAGGCTTTCAAAGGGAAGATACGAGGCTTCAAATTCTAACATGGACAATTTTACTCCTTTAAAAGCTAATAACTTTTAATTAAAGTTGAAATCAAAAAATCGGAGTCAGATATGACACAATAGATGTTTTGACGGATCAGTGAGTGGCGAAATCAACTTGCTTTGTGTTCTTCTCGAGGAGCAAACTTGGACACAAAACCACGTTTTAAAACAAACTAACTTACAGCATTGACAGTAGCTTACAGCATTGACGCAAAGCGCGATCCCTTCAATAAAAACAATCCCTGTGCACTTCCATTATTCTCCAATATCCCTGTTAAATGTTAGCGAAATCGGCTTTCACAAGTTCACGATATAACGTTTTTCAAAGTGACACCCCTGCTAAAATTTTGCCTTATGAATTTATTCATGACCAGGTATCCCCCGCGACCTTAAGCTATTACACAGAATTGTTGTCACCAAAAGAGAACTATTCACGTATGGTATAGCAGAAAACTCCCTTTGTCTATATTGCAATCAACACGACTCAATATCTCACACGTTTTGCAACTGTCAATGGTCCAAGCGGTTATCAGAAGTTATTAAATGGTTCAATGACGAAAATGCCACCTCCTTTCTATTATGCGAAAGTGAATTAATCTTTGGTCTAAAAAAAGACAGGAGAGAACAAAACACACTAGACATTGTTAGAAAACTCGACGTTACACTCTTGTTTGCTAAGTACTATCTGTATATACAAAAATTAGCGCAAAAAGAATTATCATTCAATGAGTTTAAGTCTAAATTTAGGTTGCGTTCGATTGACCTTATTCCGGAATAAGAATATATTCCAGATTATTCCAGAATAGCCATTCCGTCCGTAGGTCAATAAAACGATTATTCCGTTTCTGGAATAATGCCCGCGATACTGAACACGCAGACAGTAATCAATTTCCAAAATTGTTTCTTTTTGTAATTGACGTTTTGTGTAATGATACGGGTCGCTAGCGAACTACACTTGAGACTGAACACACTTTTATTACAGCGCATATGGTAACTGCGCATGTGCGGGGAAGCTGGAGACCGGAAGCGGAAGTCCAGTTACAAAACCTAAACATGACATCTCTCTCTTTCTAGAGAAAAGATCATGGCAGAAAGTTCTACATAACCACTGAATGCTAAATTCCTACTTGACAACACTATATAATCATTGTGAGCTAAAGAAAGAGAACAATGTTTTCATATCTTATAAGACCAAGGGTTCACATAGGTGAATTCCAGTTCACAGATTCAGCCTGTCTGGTGGTTTCACAATTCTGCTAGATCGGCGAAGCGTGTTGCTTGGTGGGATGCAGGGGCTACTGATAGATGGGCCTGCATGCTTGGACTCGGGGCCGCTGGGTACAGGTTCTGGTGAAGGGAGCGGATCCCTCGTTGAGGTGTCTGGCACATCACCCGTCGTTGAGATATCTGGCACATCAACCGAGGCTTGAATCTTACTAGTTGGGCGGGTGTGTCGCCGGTTACGGGTGAGGGTAGAACCACTTTGCATGTCGACAACATATGAGCGAGGATACTCCGCTGCATCTTTGATTACACCTGGCTCCCATGTTTTGCTTAACGGATCACAAACGCGCACCGGGTTACCCGGATAAACTGGTGGAAGCGACTTTGCTGATCTGTCGTAATACATCTTCTGTTGGTCTTGCTTCATCTGAAGCCTGACATTTATATCTCCGTCCGCAACAGGGTGCAACTTCAGGTTAGGGAAGGAAGGTCGGTTGGTCTGGTATACCCTTGAATTCAAAAGCTCAGCAGGTGATGGAAGATGGTGATCAAGAGGTGTCGTCCGCAGACACAACATGGCTAAGTGGGGTCTGCACTTGACTCCTTGCACTTCTGCATAAGGTTCTTGACCGTTTGCACATTTCGTTCAACAAGCCATTTGCTTGAGGGTAGTATGGGCTCGTGGTTGTGTGGGTGAATCCGTACTGCCGGCTGAAGTCTTGGAATGCAGCAGAAGTGAACTGTGTATCGTTGCCTGTCACAACCTTGCTGGGGATTCCCTGCTCCTCGAAGATTGATTTCAGATGAGCAATGGTGGTGTTTGACTGGATATTATTCAGTTTTCGGACAAGAGGAAACTTGCTATAATAATCACAGACAAGCAGGTATGCAGAATTATTCCAAAAGAATAAGTCGGATCATGTGGATGAAGAGGCTCTTTCACGTTTGCACTCTGGTGGCGCTGACACGGGGCACATCCATTAACCATCTCGTCGATATCTGCATTAATACTTGCCCAAAAGACGGATCCCTTCGCCCTCAATTTGCATTTTTCGGCGCCCTGGTGGGCATAATGTAGCTGCTCAAGCACTACTGGCCGAAGGGTCTTGGGAACAACAATTCGTGTCCCTTTGAGTACCAGTCCATCAGCAACGGTGAGTTCGTCTCTGTAATTCCAGTAGGGGTGCAGATAAGACGGGCACTCAGCTCTCTTGTCCGGCCAGCCCTGCATAATTCGTGTTCGCAAGGAGCTCAGTACGATTTCTTTGGCAGTTTCATCTCTGATCTCACTGATCCTGGTTGGGCTTGCGTTAAGGTGCAGGTGCAGTTCATGCATTTGTACGTCAATGCCTGCGATTGCGTTGCCTACACATGGGCTGATTCGCGACAGGGCGTCGGCCAGCGGTATCTTCTTTCCGGGGACATATCGTATTTCCGCATCGTACTTCTGTATACGGAGCATCATCCGGGAAATGCGTGGTGGGGCACTAGACAAATGCTTCTTAAATATCGCCTCTAGCGGTTTATGGTCAGTTTCTACAATAACATGCCGGCCATAGGCATAGTAAACCAAATGGGAGTCTTAGGAACCGGTATCCCCCATGTGGTGAATTGAAGGTATTAACCATTGAGCTCTCGTGGTCCAACTGAATATGCCAATAGCCGCTACGAGCGTCAACTATCGAGAAAAACTTTGCACCTTCAGCTTTGGAAGCACTTCATCTAGTGTCGGGGTGCAGTGATGAGGGCGCTTGATAGCACGGTTTAGATCCTTTGGGTCAAGACATAATCTGAGGCTGCCATTACTCTTTGTGACACATACTAGAGAATTGACCCAGTCTGTGGGTTCATCCACTTTGGCTATGATTCCTTGGTCTACAAGCGAATCAAGTTCCTTTTTAGTTAACATTCTCATCATTTTCATCCGTACAGTCATTCAGCCATTTTTGCTGGCTATGTGTCGGTGCGCCGCTTTTTAGACTTACGAGTTTGTTATATGCTAGTTTAGTTACTTTCCGAGTTTTGGATATTTTTGTTGAGAAACTTTCGTGGTTAGAGCTAATTTGTAACAAGCTGTCCTTGCACTTTCGCCAGGCAGATTTCAGTGCCGATATTACTCCATAATATATGAGAGGGTTAACTTTTATGTTGTATTTGTTCTGAAATTCATTTAATGTGAGGTAAGTTTTATCTGCCCTTCTCAAGTGGTTTATTTTGGATATTCCTTTAGAAAACCATTCTTTGTAGAAGATAGGAGAATTGTCAATCCTGATAAGCGAGTTGTACCATAAAGTTTGCGTTGAAAACTGTGCATCGGAAGCTATAAGTCCATCGAAGTTAACTTCTGACCAAATTTCTAAAATCTCTCTAATGAAAGTATCCGTTACTTTGATATACTTTGTGGTGTCTTTTCTGTCGAGATTACCAGTGAGTATTATGTTGCCTCCATATCTTTTAAGTTGTAAGTCAAAGAAAATTTTCCATTTCCCATGGTTTTCTGAATCCAGGTATTTGCTTATCCACGCGACCTTTAGCGACTTATTGAAAGCTTCCATATTGACCATTTTTAGCCCCCCATTTGTATAGTCGTTTATTATTATGTTACGTTTGATCTTATCCCCTTTTGAGTTCCATAAAAACGAATAAAAGAGTTTGTTAACCTCTTTGATAACCTTCTCGTTCGTATGCATTGAGGAAAAAATGTAAACCAATTGAGAAGCCACTAGGCTCTTTAGTACTGTGATTTTCCCTAGAAGAGTTAGCCTACGGTATTTCCAGGAGCTCAAAATATTACGGACTTTTTCCAATTTTTCATCATAGTTTAAGGTTGCTGTCTTTTCGGGATGCACAGAAAACCACACCCCCAGGGCTTTTACTTTATCGTTCGGCCATTTAAAATTTCTTTCTGGAAAGAGTGTAACCTCCTTCTCAATGTTCGCTCCAATCCAAAGGGCAACTGTTTTTTTACCATTGAGTCTGAGACCGGAAAAAACCCCAAACATGTCCAGTGTCACAAGAGAAGCAGCTAAAGATTCCCTTGATCCGTCTAAAATTAGAGTTGTATCGTCTGCGTATTGGCTTAACTTGATTTCCATTTCATTAACAACGATTCCTTTGATATTTATGTTTTTCCGAATTGTTTTGGCTAAAACTTCAACTGAAAGGACAAAAAGGTAAGGCGAGAGAGGGCAGCCTTGCCTAACCCCTATTTGGATGTTAAAGAAGCTACTAGTCCAACCGTTGTTTAAAACACAGCTTTCCGTATTGTTGTAAAAAACATTTATCCACTTTGAAAAAGAAGGGCCGAAGCCTAAACACTGAAGCGTTTTCTTGATGAAAGAAACAGGCCTACCAACTAGCCTTCAAATACTCTAAAAGTGTAAGACTAAGGGAGTTTCAATTTAAACTATTACACAGGCGACTACCAACAAATGATTTCTTAACTAAAATAGGTATAAAAGATAACTCAATGTGTTCCTTTTGCCGTGAAGAATCAGATAGTCTGTACCATCTTTTCAGGACATGTAAAAAGACATTCTCCTTTTGGGCAAACCTTGAGAGATGGATGCTGTACCATAAAATAACTGAGAGAAATTTTTCCTTAAAAAGCGCGGTAGCGCTTGGTCTGAGACCGGATTCCTCAAAGTGTCACCACCAAATTAATTTCTTGCTTCTTTTAGCAAGACATTATATTTGGTTATGTAAATACAAAGAAACTAGACCTGAATTGGACGCCTTCTTGTGTCACCTTAAATTTAATTATGAACTAGAATCTAAAGCTGAAAACTCCTTAATGCGAAAATGGAACCTTCCTGAAAAGTCTCTTTTCTCCCCGTTTTCGATTTACATATCTACATACGCCTTGGTGGCACTAATTGTCATACCTTTCAGCTGCGGCCACATAAGTATTAGTATGTGAAAATAGTTATCATATTGTAATTAGTTAATTTATTGTCACACTTGTTAATTTTTTTCCTTTTTTCCTCTCCTTTTTATTTTATTGTAATTTTTGTTGTTGGTGTTCATTATAATAATAATAATAATAATAATAATAATAATAAAAACATTCACAAAAAAAAAAAAAGTTCCTTTTTTAGAGGCTCGCGAAGGGCTTCGGGTACTCGTCGTGGCGGGTGCACTACAGGAGGGACATTGGGGTCCATAGTGATGTGGAATTCACCTTTGAAACATCCGATACCCTCGAAACAATCTGGGTACTGTGAGAGTAGCTTTGTCTTAGCTTCTGGATTCCCAGCGCGCTTAGAAGTGGAGCCTGGAGATGAAGGCGACTGCTTTTGAGTTGATATGCTACAGTGCAGAGTCACAAGACTCATGTCAGTGCAGGTTGGAAGCCCTAGAATGGTAGGTCCTCCAGCATTAACTACATGAAAAGGATACAATTTTGATCGGCCATCATGTTCGAGGTTGAGGGTACATGTCCCATAGTGTTGCACACTGTTACCACCAAATGCGGTGATAGTGGTAGTTGACGGGGTCAAACCGATAGGTGCTCCACTTGAATCGCAGGGCGAGTCAGGGCATAACTCCTTGAAGAGACTAACAGGAATGACATTTCCCTCTGCACCTGTGTCCACTTTGCACACCAAGGGTACACTGCGCTGCCCAATACTAACTTGCACCTTGACCATTGCCTGTTTGTTGTTCGCTTCTAAGCCATCTACAGTTAAGGAGTCAAAATACAGTTGAGGTATATCTGGAGTGTTTCCTTCCTCTGTCACGGTGTGAACAGGTAGACTTGAACTGGGCTTGCTTCTGTCCTTGTTTGGACCATGGCTTTGTTTCCTTCTCGGAGGGTTCTTTACTTTGGCAGAACGGCAGACTTTTTTCCAATGGTTTGGCTTGCCACAAGCCTTGCACTCACTTCCATATGCTGGGCATAGGGCTTTCTTGGACAGGTCATGCTGAGTTCCACAACTTCCACAGAGTTTTGATTGAACTTGTTTAGCGGGGTTCGAGGGTTTTCCCTTCTGTAGTGCATGTATTGCAGTACTGCTCGTGTTTCCTCGGATATCTTGTAGTTGCTGGTCCGTTGCCTCCTGTGTCCTCGCAATATCTATGGCTTTGTCGAGGGTGAGCGTTGCATCTTGCTCGAGGAGTTTTGATTGAACATGAGCGCTTTTTGAGCCGAAAATCAAGGCGTCAATAATATGCTCTTCCGCGTTGGCGAACTTGCATTCATTCACGAGGACCCGAACCTTCTTGAGAAACGAATCGACAGTTTCATCCTTTTGCTGCTGGAGAGTACGAAGCTTGTACCTCGCCAGCCTGAAATTACTTTTAGGAGACACGTAGTTCTCGAATTTCGACCAATACGTATCGAGTTTCTTCTTCTTGTCGGCGGTGAGTGACCATGTAGATGCAAGCTCTATCCCTTCCTCTCCTGACCAAATTAGAAGGTAGCTGATCTTTTCCTCTTCGCTTTTGTCACTTAGCGGGCCTTTGAAGTACAGTTCAGTGAGTGCTTTGAACTTTTTCAGGGCTTGAGGCGCGTCGGAACTGTGCCAGTCCATTCGAGGAACAGGTAAGCCAGCAAGCTCTGCCATTTTGTAAATATGTGGCGTGGCGATCGACGATCGGAGATCCAAAATGTGCCGTTGTGTACACCGTCCTGGTGTTCTAATTCACGAAGAAATCAGCACGAAAACATTGTACCAACGATCGCTTATCTTGTCCTGACACCATGTAATGATACGGGTCGCTAGCGAACTACACTTGAGACTGAACACACTTTTATTACAAGAAGGCTATAAGAATGAATCAATTTCACAAGCACATGGAATATATAACTATATGGTAACTGCGCATGTGCGGGGAAGCTGGAGACCGGAAGCGGAAGTCCAGTTACAAAACCTAAACTATGACATTTTGAAACAACTCTTTTATTTCTTCGTACAAGGAAATGAGGGGAAGCGTCTCTTCCCGACTCCAGGAGTATCCTTTCTTGAGTAACAACTCATTTTCACGGCACATGGTCGCCGCCACATGATCGCCGGCGGTAGCCATTTTGTTTGTTGTTTTGAAAAAGGCCGCGAGGCGAGGACGAAGTGACGTCATTATTCTGTATTATTCCAAGCATTCTGCTCCCTGGTGCAGAATGCTTGGAATACATTCCATGTATTCTGGAATCGGAATAGCGACTCAATCGACCGGGCATTCGGGGTTATTCCGTTTATTCTTATTCCGGAATAAGGTCATTCGAACGCACCCTTATTCGAAGATACAATTTCGAAAACCCCACCTTGTTAAGCTAGTCACCTTGTAACTAGTTTGAATATTTTAAAATAATGAGCCGTTAATTAACATGTCCAACTTATCAACCTTATAGTGTATACAACGTTCGATATATATTGTAACTTCTGTATTTTTGCTTGTTTTAGCATGTTTAAATAAAAAGTGTCGGGAGTTCAGATTTTAATGGACTGTACCTGCCTTTTCTGTTACAAGACTGTAGGCATCGATTGTATGCGAAAATTACATTATTAATTTTCCTGATAGTGTACATCGCGCTGCATTTTGCTAAATCGATAAGTCCCCTCTCTCTATTAAGCACAGCACCCTCCACCCCCACCCCACACCCCCCCTCTCTCTCTCTCTCTCTCTCTCTCTCTCTCTCTCTCTCTCTCTCTCTCTAATAAGCCAACTCTCGAAAGTACCTTAAATAAATAAGCCACCCAGGTAGCTTAATAAACGATTTACGGTATTTGCTAGGACAAAAATGATAGTAGAAAACTTAAGAGAAAAACATGCTTTACTTTTTAGGGTGAACCTGAAAAAACGGCCGCTAGTTTTTCTGGAGATTTCTACATAACAGGTTTGTACCCGCTACATGAGCTGGGCTCCAACAGGAGTCTTTTACCAGCCTCTTAAAGAACCGAAGCTAGCGGGAGAAGAAAATATAAAATAGTGTGGCAGTTGACTAGCCTCCTTAAACACATTTTTACCATGTCATTGATGTTGAAATACTCTAAGACTCGAGGAGAATTTTGTCTTGTGACACATGATTAATTGATAACCTCCGCCAACTTTTATTAGATACTTGTGCCGTTATGCATTCGTTATAGGTGACTGGGGTCGTAGGGACGCAAGAGGTCATTTCTGGATTGTCGGACGAGCTGATGACATCATCGTCTGTGACGCGTAAGAATATATATCTTAGTTTATAATTCATAATTCAACACATTGATACACTGCCTAAATATGGTCAAAAAGTTATCGATATACGCTGTCTACATGACTTATATCCAACGATGGAGGTAAATTTCGCTTTTTGACAAGAGAATGCAAAAATGACGGACCGGCCTCGATATATTTTCTCTAAACTGTGCTTTGTTATCAATGTGTTTAATTATAAAACTATTATAAAATGCTCAAGGAAATGCACGCCCTATGATTGGTTAAACCGAGTTCATTATAACTCGATAAAGCACGCGCGTGACGTAAGATTCATTATGACCGTTTCTATTTTATAAAAGAAATGAAAAAAAACTTGTTCCTCGTGCATTGTTGAGTTATATATTAAGCACTTATGTCCAGAAATGCACGTAACTCGGACCTTGGGCACTTCATATTACACACAATTATTTGTAATTTCCATATCACTTCATGTTTGACAGAATTGCTTGTGTTTAAGTGAGAATTAGGTCTAAGGGACACTTCATGATGTCTATCATAAAGAGCATGAATTTCATTAGCGTGCATTTCTGGACATACCTAAAAATTGGCAAATTTGTAGGATTTTCTTAGTTCGTGATCACAAAAAAAAAAGACAACAATTTTGGTACACACACAAACCCAATAAACGTAAAAAAATGAAAAGTGAGTAAATTGCCGAAAATAATGTACCGATTTTTTATGGCTTTGTCAGATAAGACTCACAAAAGGCTTATTCTGTTTCACCAAAAATGGGGAATATCTACCGTGTAAAAAAATGAGAAAAGCCTTTAACCAGAAGCCCAACAACTCAATCAGTGGTTGCCATTGTAACGAGACAAGACTGCCAATTAGATTTCTCCGTAAAGGCCGGAGAAATCCTAAGCTACGTGTATATTATGTGAGTATATTATGCCTAGTATCGCGACACAAAATTCTCGAAAGACAGCAATAAGATCGTGTATATGTTGTGGTGCAATTTTGTCCTTGGTGCAAATTTTATTTTCCTTTGTTTTAAACTCATTATCATACATTTCCATACCCAAAAACAAAGGAAAATAAAATTTGCACCAAGAACAAAATTGCACCGCAACATATATTTTATTTGGAAGACTGGCCAAAAACTATACGGAGCCACCTTAATGGTGACGGCGACAGCGACGGCGAAGTTTTCTATTCCGGCCTTAACCCTTTAACCCCGAGGGTGCCAAAAATCAAAATTCAAGAAAGATCCCAAAGTTTATTTTTTTAAATATTACGCCCGTAACTTGGTATTCGGCAATTGTAACATGCAGTTTTGCTTTTGCGTTCTGATGTTCGGCAATTCAAACATGCACCTGAATATAAACACTATACACCAAATTGAAGAAACGTTGACCCGTGTAAAGCATAAACCATGAACGATGAGACCGAATGGGATTATGGGTAGACAGCATTGGCAAGCTAGTAATATTCCATTTCTTGATAATCAGTGGGCGCGATCCATTCAACCAAAATTTCCGGAAATTTAGGTCCAAACCTCAATGGATCAGTTTGGTCCAACCGGAAAAGTTTCGAAAAAACTGGTCCACCTTTTGAGGTGGACCTCCTTTCCCGAACCTTGGCCGGAAATTTTGGTTGAATGGATCGCGCCCAATATGTTTTCTTTGTTTGAGATATTTAAGAGCATGGATTTATTCATCTTCCAACTTCCTAGTAAGCCTTAGCTTTGGGTCGCATCGTTCATGGTTTATGCTTTTCACCCGACAAAGTTTCTTCAATTTGGTGTATCAAAGATGGACGCTACATAACAGTTTTGTTGCTCGATTTACCTTCCTTTTTACGCGATTCACTGCTTACTTGGCCCGTTAGTTGCTTGTATAAATAGTTAGACCTGTTTTACTCAACGTAATTGAAATAGCAAGTACTACGGCTAAGATATCGTCACCTGGAAGGAAGCTGAACGATCGGACTAAATTCGAATCGTTGTCACACCATGTCACGGCCGTCATGTTGGCCGCTACGCTGTTGAATTGAAATCGTAAAACTCCGTTGGTGAGGGTGAAGGTGAGGCTTCTATCTTTACCGTTTATTATGATATTATTTAATTTGAAAATGTGAAAGAGAGCAAAAGAATTCGATTTTTTTACCTGTCTTGATGTGTCAGGCTGATGTGTTGCATAATGGCAGATTCGTTCAAAATTGACACAGCTGTAAACTTTTTCGTGTGTTAGAGTGCCACTACATTTGATAACAGTTTTAGGAAACTATCCTAATACTCTATAAAAACAAGGCTTCTTCAGAGTAAGTCAGAATTTAGAGAATGTTTGATTTTTGATGTGCCTCATATATGATAAATAAAAATGCAATTGTTTTGTTTCTATTCCTAACAAGACTCAAAAACTCAAATTTATACCGGTAATAGATACATCCTTTTACTTAAAAAAATAGTAAAAACGAGACGAATCACGGCAAATGGATCATAAACTAAAAGTTCAAACAAACCAAAGTTGTCTGCCACTGCTCGAAGCGGGAAAATTGGCACTCTTGTCAGAAAGTTTGACGGAAATCGAAAATTGTTCCAAATTGAGTGGTTCGCGAAAATTACACGGACAGCCTCTTAAAGTGCTAATATATATATACAAGCTTAACAGCGTAGCTCTTTGAACAGAAAGCCGATGATAAACTTAATTGAGGTGAAAGGTCGGAAGCACAAGAAGAAAATTGACGCCCGGGCAATTTTTTTTAATTTTAACACTTCTCAAAAACAGTATTACGCGACTGTCTGCACAGTACATTTAGACCGTACAAAAGTTCACAAAACAACTTTTTCTCGGTCTAGAATAACTAGTTTGACTAATTTCTAATAAAATACACCTGCTGCGTATCAAAAATTGCCCGAGAAACTGATTTGGAAATCAAAATTGCAGAAAATACACAAACATATTTGCATAAAGACCACGCGAGTGAAGATAGAACTATAAAATCCAAGTCTTGTTTTGTTTACATAAAATCGCTTTTCAACCTATGTAATGAATGGTCAACACAATCTTCTTTCGAAAAAATTTATTCAAATCTCCATAAGTTTATGTTTAAAAGTAAAACGCGAACCATTTATAGCTCATCGAGGCCGACTGGAGATGTCTCCGATGAAAGAAATCAAAACAACTGAATTTAATTGAGCGCGTTTTATAAACAATTCTCCAAAATTAGCGAGAACACGAAGAAAAAGTCAATCACAGATTGATATCAACATAAATTCCCATCGAAAAATGTATTTTGTTTTACCTTCAAGTCCCTCCACTGCTTGCAAATTCTTTAAATCTCCGCTACTTCAGATCTGAAACCCGAAGTGGCAAACATCTCCCACATTGCTTCCATCCTCGAAGCAAGATTTCATCCCTGAAAGCTCTTCTTTTTCCACTATAGCGGCTTCTTAGTATCCCTTAATTAGTATCCCTGTCTTGAGCAGCAAACCGCGAAAAAATGTAGAAGAATAACGACTTTAATTTAAACGGTTTTCTCTGCTATACACAGCAGTGTTTTCCGTAGTGTTTTCCAGGTGACATGAAATTGCAAAGATCTCGGATGTTGTGTGGCGTCATACGTGCATGTTTTACGACGGTATACGCGCCCGCGAGTTAGCCCTGCGCGACGGCGGGCACACAACGCGCCCGCGAAACATTCCGCTAACCATGACCATGAAAAATGACGGGCATGGGTTCTATGGTTCTCTGGTTCTAAGAGTATGGGGCTCCGCGCGGGCCTTCGGCCCGCAGAGCTCCGCTACTTAGTACGATCAAATTGTCGAACACCTTTAATTTTCGCTTAATTGGTAGTTAACTTCCTAAAATACATGATTTCCAAAGTATATCCTCATGCGATGAAGGAAAGTGTTTTTTAAACCCCATCTAGGCCCAATTAACAAAATTATTATACGATCGCCGCTGCTGATTTCCCTTTCGTAAACGGTCGATGCCATCATTAGCAAACGGTCGATGCCATTTTTAACGGTCGATGCCATCATTAGCATTCATTAGGAACCAAACCTTTTGAAATGGTCGATGCTATTTCTCTTTAGTTTATGTGTGAATTAGGACGAGAGTAGGCTATCATTATTAGATAAAATTGTCCCTAGGTAAAGCGATTATTAGATCTAAGCTAGATTCGCGGTTAGGTAAGATTTAGGGTTAGGGTGACCCGTTATTGATATATATTAAGAAAAGCACCTTTTATAATTAAATTTTTCTTGGATTTGCCGGATCAACCTAGTGGTCTAGTGGTAAAGGAGAGACGCTAACATGCAGAGGTTCCGGTTCGATTATAGGTAATTAATTGCATTTTTCTTTTCCTGACAGAAAAAATAATTCTAAAATTAGTGAAAATTTTTCTAAGTGTCGCTAAAATGGCATCGACCGTTTACAAAAGGGAAATGTGCATCGCCGCTGAATTGGAATTCGGCGAAAAGGCAGTAATGTTGCATCTAACGTGTTGCTTTGCTGGTAGCCGGAAGAATAGTATATCTTTCTTTAGGAATGAGAAAGAAATCGCCAAAACTCCAAGCAACTTAGCGAACGCACGCTGAAAATTCGCCGGTTTTGCTTTCAAGATTTCGTAATGTGAACTTTTGAGGGGAACGGTGATGGCAACAGACGGCCTCAGTCCAGTTGTCGTTGTCGTATCTCAAGTTCTCTATTGTTTGTATCAGAGATGGTAGGCGATTCAGAAACTTAACGGCCCCCTGATAACCAAATTGCATTATAGATCTAACATAAACCCTTTTGAGCTGGAAAAGTGTTTGCAAGAACATCCTGCAGTTGTGGATTGTGCCGTGGTTAGCCTTCCTAAGCCAATGGGACTGAAGGTAAGATGGATTCTTCAAAGAAGACCTGGGTTTAAGTCCCTCGGATGTAAAAGACTTTGTCGTTTACTCAAGTCAATCCACTTTCTTGCATAAAGTCAATAAATCAATCAATTTTTTTTTTTCACTTACACCATAACAAATTACAACAGTTTCCTAACATTGATAACAATGAGTAAGGTGCGAAGTGACTGGCGTCCAAAGGAAGCAGAGCTTGTGACGTGGACCCCAGGAAAAAATTACACCAGCTTTAAAATGTAATTGGCTTATGCTAAATTGATAAAAAGAAAATAAGAAAATAAAAATGAAATAAAAACAGAACGTCATTTGGTTTGTTACAGGACATTTTTCTTTGGATCTTCCTTCATCGTTATTGTAGCTGATGATGACCGAAGATCCATCGAAACAAAAATTGCAGATATAGTTAGCCGAGGCTAAGAACGAGTTCGCTAATTTCATTGTGAATAACTATTCTTGTTCTCTTTCGACGCTGTCAAAATTAAAACTTATTAAAAAAAACCTTTAAAAACTTTACTGGTTTCGTCCACGCGGACCTCTTCAGAATAAAATAAAATATAAAACTTTCTAGATAATTATATACATGTGAAATAAAATTTACGTATGTTAAAAGCATGCTATTCTTATTAATATATATATAGATAGACTGCTGAGCCTAACAGCGTAGCTCTCTGAACAGAAAGCCGATGATAAGCTTAACTAAGGTGAAAGGTCGAAAGCACAAGAATTAAGATTGACGACCGGGCTATTTTTCAATTTTAGCAATTCTCAAAAACAGTATTACGCGACCGTCTGCACAGTACATTTAGACCCTACAAAAGTTCACAAAACAACTTTTTCTCGGTCTAGAATAACTAGTTTGACTAATTTCGAATAAAATACACCTGCTGTGTATCAAAAATTGCCCGAGAAACTGATTTGTAAATCAAAATTGCAGAAAATACACAAACATATTTGCATAAGGCGACGCGAGTGAAGATAGAATTATAAAATCCAAGTCTTGTTTTGTTTACATAAAATCGCTTTTTAACCTATGTAATGAATGAACAAACACATAAAAATGGACAACACAATCTTTTTTCGAAAAATTATATCAAATCTCCATAAGTTTATGTTTAAAAGCAAAACGCGTACCATTTATAGCGCATCGAGGCCGAGCTGTCTTCGATGAAATTCAAGAAATCGATACAACTATAAACGTTTTATAAACAATTCTCCAAAACTAACGAGAACACAAAGAAAAAGTCAATCACATATTAATATCAACATAAATTCCCGTCGAAAAATGTAATTGTTTTACCTTTAAGGTGTTTCCCTCCAGTTTCCATGCAGCCGCACCGACCATTTTTCAGCGGCCGTTTAACTAACTTTCCTTTATTGAATTAGTATGAAACTTACACAAATATTGTACTTAGGTTGAAGTTTATAAGATTGTAACAATTTTGAAAATCGAATTTAAAATTGCGGAGATAAACGAGAAACATTGAAATCGCTTGAGTCTAAATTCCGAGCGATTGCGATGGCATCTAGAAAAATCAAAACTATTACGATAAACTATGACATATGGCAAACAAAATATCTAAAAATTAGCAAATTTTGTCAAGCCGATTTTTAGTAAATCAGGAGAACATTTCGAACTTGCGATTTTGCATGTGTATGAGCACATCAATAAATTCCTCAATTAAGCTTATAAAAGTTTAATTTCTCAATCTCAAATTTACGCCAAAATGTGTGTTTAGAGTATGAGATGAAACTATGAAAGTTTGAAAGCGTTTCTCATTTTAGTTTTGGAGATTCGATTTTCTATAGGAAACCATAGTTTTTTGACTGAGTCCTTGATATTGTAGTTTTAGCGCCTTTCTATATATTTCAAAAACCGCGAGATAGATTTTTTTAAAACTTTTTTACTCGTTTCTTTATAATATGGACAACGTTGTCTCGAAGTTTCATCTTGATTGAAACATTGCAACATGGTCAAATAAAATAATAAAGTTCACCCAAAACGCGATTGAGACTTTGTGCTTTGATTGCACGGTTGAAGGCGCACAAAGACGCTTTAATTAATTAATCCAGGTGAAGCGCAACGCATTTCTGCGTGACCATCATGTTTTGCGGAGTAACGTTAGGGGCTGTGTTCCACGTTATTTTTATCATTCCCACGAATTTCAGTGGGACGTTTATTTGTAAGCAGGTTTCTTATTCGCATTTGACGTGCTCTGGACTCTCTCGACATTTTGAATTGTAGGGAAAAGAAAGAAGTCATTGCGATTTGCATAATTCTCAACAGGCAGAAATACGTTACACTTCACCTGAATTAATCAGCGTCTTTGCGACGTGCGCCTTCAACCGTGCAATCAAAGCACAAAGTCTCAATCACATTTTAGGTGAACTTTATTATTTTCTTTGACCATGTTGCAATGTTTTAATCAAGATGAAACTTTGAGAACAGTTGAAACAGTTGAAACAGTTATATTATAAAGAAATGACCATAAAAGTTTAAAAAAAATCTATCTCGCGGTTTTTGAAATATGTAGAAAAGTGCTAAAACTACAATATCAAGGACTCAGTCAAAAACCTACGGTTTCCTACAGAAAATCGAATCTCCAAAACTAAAACGAGAAACGCTTTCAAACTTTCACAGTTTCATCTCATACACTAAACACACATTTTGGCGTAAATTTGAGATTGAGAAATTAAACTTTTGTAAGCTTAATTGAGGAATTTGTAGATGTGCTCATACACATGCAAAATCACAAGTTCGAAATGTTTTTTCTGATTTACTCAAAATTGGCTTGACAAAATTTTCTAATTTTTAGATATTTTGTTTGGCATATGTCATAGTTAATCGTAACAGTTTTGATTTTTCTAGATGCCATCGCAATCGCTCAGAATTTAGACTCAAGCGATTTCAATGTTTCTCGTTTACCTCCGCAATTTTAAATCCGATTCTTAAATTTGTTACACTCTTATAAACTTCAAACTTTGTACAATATTTTGTGTAAGTTTCTTTCTAATTCAATAAAGGAAAGTTAGTTAAACGGCCGCTCAAAAACGGTCGGTGCGGCTACACGGAAACTGGAGGGAAACACCTTAAGTCCCTAGACTACGTGGAAATTATTTAAATCTTCGCTTCTTTGGTTCTGAAATCCGTAAAACAAACAACTCCCCGCATTGCTCCCGCTTTGATAAAAACGTATGAAGTTCCTCGAAGCAAGATTTTATCCCTAAACGCTCTTCTTTTTCCACTAAAGCGGCTTCTAAGTATCCCTTAATTAGTATCCCTGTCTTGAGTAGCAAACAGCGAAAAAATGCAGAGAAATAACGACTTTAATTCTCCGCTCATATGGGCATGTTTTGTGACGTCATACGCGCCCGAGAATTGGCCCTGCCCAACGCGCGGACCCACATGTACAGACGCCGCCCGCGAAACATTCCGCTAGCCATGACCATGAAAAATGACGGGCATGGGTTCTATGAGTATGGAGCTACGCGAGCGGGCCTTCGGCCCGCGAGAGCTCCGCTTTAAACCTTATTTCTAGTACAGCAGTGTATTGTTCTCGTGGTAAACTTAGCTAATTCCATTCTTCTTCAAAGTTCATATCGACGCATTCCTTACCCTCCCTGCATCTGCTTTCTATGTGCGAAATTTGTTCTCATACACTTGTATATATTCAGCATGTTATTCTTGGTATTCTATCACTGAAGCTCCATTCGCATTTATAATAGTATTCTATTGTTCAAGATGGAAAGTTTAAGTAGTTCCATTCTTCGCGATTATTCATCAAAACTCCTGCCGATGCATTCCTTATCCTCACAGCCTCTGCTATTTGTCTCATTTTAATACGCGTTTTACTTGCATATCTACGTTGAAATGATAAAATTTTACCTCATTGTTTATCGTAATCCTTGATGGCGCAATCGTTTAGAAATGGCTTACCAGAGTCAGAGGACGCAGGTTGGAATCTTGCCCAGGATGGATTTTTTCTTTTCGAACTGGAAATTATGAAAGGGATATATCGTTTATTTATTTACTTATTTTTATTTATTTTATTTTTTGCGTTCGTCAAAAGTCGCTAATTTTAAAAAAAACGCAATATTGCGTTACCGTTAGCATTTCTTATTCACGGGTTGGCTCACAGGAGCCTTTGGTTATTAAATAATAGCGGAGCTCTGCGGGCCCGCGCGTAGCCCCATACTCATAGAACCTATGCCCGTCATTTTTCATAGTCATGGCTAGCGGAATGTTTCGCTGGCGCGCGTGTGCCGTGCGCCCGTGTTGGACAGGGTTAGTTCGCGGGCCCGTATTACGTCGCAAAACATGCGCGTATGACGCCACACAACATCCGAGATGTTTGTTTTCATTACGGATTTCACAACCAAAGAATTAAAGCGGCCAAACACTTTTAAGCGGCCAGTTATCAAAGTCCCGAATTTATTGTCACTATAATACTGTAAATAAAACGATGAAACCTCTTAGCGTGACATAAATTTGCATTGTGTGAAATGAGACAACTGGATAACGTAATAAACTGGAGAATTGCAAAAAAGTTTATAGCACGGTGATTGCAGGAGTGAAAATTTGCATTGTCACCGTTTACAATAACCCGTTCATTACGCTTGGTGTATCCACGAGTTGAAAAGGTTTGCACCTGGGGCCAATAGTCCACTTTCGAATTCGCGATGGTCGCTGAATGAAAGCACTGAAGACGCATCTTTACAGGGTTAGCCTCAATCTGAAGTGATAAATTCAAAATTCAGGCGAGAAGATGACCTGTTTAGAGCTCTGTCTATTGTTTAATTTTCAAATTTCACGCACCTTCTGCCGGTATTTGTGAATATTTTACATCAGGTCGAGTCTAACCCTGCATCAATGTGTCCTCGGTGTTTGAATTCAGCGGTAATTTTAAATACGAAAATGGCTTATTTAATAAAACTTTTACACTTGTAATTTACAAGTGTAGCTATTGTTTCAACCTCTGAAACAATGGCTACGCTTGTAAATTACACTTGTAAAAGTTTTATTAAATTGACCCCTGGTCTCCCTCCGAGAGAATGACGACAATTCGGAAATGGCCTACTGTTTATTGCACATCTTTACTGCATGCTGCAAAATACCTACAGCTTGCTCCCGTCTCGTATCGTAACCCAGTAAGGGACATGATGGTCATGAACACAACAGTCACAACATTTGAAGCTCGCGATCAGAACTCCGCGTGTATGTTATTCGTGCAATGTGCGTCTTGTGTTAAACTCAGAAGGCATCAATATTTTTATTTCTGTAGGGATTAAAAGCCTTCGTTGAGTTGTCAAAAGGCTTTAGAGACAGCAACATCAACAACAACAAGGATGAGTTGGTCAAAGAACTACAGGATCACGTGGCACATAACACTGCAGAATGGATGAGACCAGATAAGGTTCATTTCTGCTTAATGCTTAGTAGATATTTTAAATGATCACATCACGGTGGTCGGTTGCTAGGGCTTTTCCTCCCGCAACTCTCGAAACTGAGAGTTTTAGGCTATAGACAAAAGTAGAATACATCGAATCTAACGAAACTTGGAAGGAAAGTAGGTGGATAAATTACCTATCAATTGATGATTATTTCATCCCATTTGACTGATATTGTGACGTCATAAAAGATGTCCAAATTTGGCATCAGAATTAAAATTCAGGAAAAAAGTGTGAAAAATGTTGTATTAGTTTTCAGTATAGAATTCTATGATTTCTGGTGAAAACCCCATCTCAATCGGATAAAAAGGCGTAAAGTTACAGCTAATTAAAGAAATTCAAATTTCCCGCCAAATGACCATATATGGTCAAACTTTAGGGGTATTTAAACACGAAAACATTGAATGTAGTCGCAACGGAGAAAGGACAAAGTTGCATCAAATCGAAATTGTAGTTTTTTCAACTTAGCATATGCTGTACTATGACGCGTATTTCATCACGAATTACGTCATTATGACGTCATAATGACGTAATTCGTGATGAAAAACGCGTCATAGTACAACATATGCTAAGTTGAAAAAACTACAATTTCAATTTTATGCAACTTTGTCCTTTCTCCGTTGCGACTACATTCATTGTTTTCGCGTTTAAATACCCCTAAAGTTTGACCATATATGGTCATTTGGCGGGAAATTTGAATTTCTTTAATTAGCCGTAACTTTACGCTTTTTATCCGATTGAGATGGGGTTTTCACCAGAAATCATAGAATTCTATACTGAAAACTAATACAACATTTTTCACACTTTTTTCCTGAATTTTAATTCTGATGCCAAATTTGGACATCTTTTATGACGTCACAATATCAGTCAAATGGGATGAAATAATCATCAATTGATAGGTAATTTTTCCACCTACTTTCCTTCCAAGTTTCGTTAGATTCGATGTATTCTACTTTTGTCTATAGCCTAAAACTCTCAGTTTCGAGAGTTACGGGAGGAAAAGCCCTAGCAACCGACCACCGTGCATACGGTGACAAGCGAATAATTGATTTATGACGTTTATAACTGAAAGTCCATCTAAGTGGCTTAAAAAAAAACTTTTGCAGTCGCAAAAAGACCTGAAAAAAATTCAGGCCTGAACTCGAACCCATCAACCATATTAGTACTTACAATTTCACGTAGTGTCATTAGCACCATGCTCTCAGACGTCGATCTGATACGTCGTTGATAAGACCATGGTGCCAATGAAATGACTTTGAATGACTGACAGATCGATCGACTGAAGCTCATCAGGACCTTCTAAATAAACAGTACTTGTATGGGAAACAAACCGGAATCAAATGCCTTGAAAATTTTCGTCAAATCTGATATCTGAAACATTTGTGAATGGTAAACTTTTTGTCGGTTAAAATTTGAGCGTTGTACCTGGGCTAGAAAGCGTCGCAGACGCGTTTTAACGTTTCCATACAGTTGTCTGTGAAAATTACATGCGGCATTTGACAAGTTTTCCGGACAAATGCACGAAAAATTAAGACGTGATTGCACGCTTTTTAGCCAAGATACACACCTCAAATTTTCACAGATAAATATTTTACCTGGTATCTCATGTTTACCATTCATACTTTTTTTAGATATGAACATAAACATTATATTTGATTTTCGTCTCCTATTTGCTCTACTTTTAAAATGGCGGCTTTTACTCAGAAAAGGTTTCCAACCAAGAGCACTCTCCTCCCCCCCCCCCACCCCCCCGCCCGATTCACTCTAAAACTGTTGTATTGGCCGTAGTCACTCTAGAGACGGGTTTCCAGTATCTGATGAGTTTCCCGTCCTAGTATGGAATCGGGACGGGACAGGGTTTTGACGGGAAACTCGTTCAAAATAATTCGTCTACTTATCCGTCTGATGTCGTGTTCACACTAGCACAAAACATGTTTAGTCTGATCACGAATGAAACATGTTTCAATATGAAATTTATTCATATCATGATCGAAACATGTTTATTCTGAGCATGATTGAAACTACTTCACGAGGTAGTTTCGATTTAAGCCAGAGAAAATGTATCGTCCCTTGTTGAACGCTGCAATGCCCTTCGTTCCCGAAGGGCTTGAGAAGTGAAATTAAACGACAATTCATGGGTAACCACGCATGTCTCGCCCCAGTACCTTGTGTAAAAAGTTGGCCTCTAACCCGTCCTCAAATCCGTCCTAATGTGAATTTATGTTGGTATGATCAGACGAGTTTTACATCACGAATGGAAAACTCATCAGACGGGTTATCCGTCTGGACGGGTTTCCCGTCCTCTAGTGTGAATACGGCTATTATCTTCAATCAATGTAACCGAGTTTTAAGTTTCCCATGTTGGTTGGAGTTACCTGGATTCAACAGTGTTAACAGAATGAACCGCGATTAAAAGAATGGTCCCTTTTCTTCTCAGGTGGAATTCATCGAGAAAATACCCAGAGATGTGGTCAGTGGAAAGACCGATAGAAAACAACTGATGCAAAAAGGAATTAAATAATTCAACCTCCGTGAGAAAATCTCTTCCTTATTAAACAGATGCTAACGGTTTCAAACGGAATGTTACTTTGTTTTTTTTTCTACTTCTTCACGACGAGTTAGCTTTTCATTTTACTTTTCGCTGCTTACTTCAACAATTAATGTTCTTCAAATGAATGTCAAGTTTATGGGAAGATAATCGGTCAATTTCTGTTTAGAATTCAATTAGGCTTAGACGCAGACTGACTAAACTTTCGAAGACATGTTTCGTTCGTTTCAGTGACAATTATCAGTTACAAAATTACAGAGATAAATTTGAATTTAAAGTGAAAAAATGATCCTCTCAGTTGTGCTTGCAATTTAAACAGTCGCAAAGAAGCCTGAAAAAAAAAAACACATGAAACCATGACTTCCGCGTTACTGGTGCAATGCTCTACCAACGGAGCTATGAAGCCACCCACATAGGGAGCAAGGGTGTGAGTTCATATGTTCCCATGAATGTGATAGAATGACAAATGAAGTATATGCACAGTTCATATATGATTCATTCATATACCTCTTAAAATTTGAATTTATAACATGAATTTGAACTTTTGTTTTCTTTGTTTTATGTTTTGTCACTTTTTAGAATTACATTTTTCATTATTAATTGTAATTTATATCATTACCTAAATTTTCGCACATGCACAGCTCTATTATAAATTCAATTGTTTCTTAGTTTTGTAACCTTGTAACTGGTGATGTTCGTTTAAATATTAGTAGGTGTTAATAGTACTTATATTTAACTATTATAGCGCGAAAGCGCGCGCGATATATATCGCCTAATTCTTAGCCGACGAGGTCGTAGGTCGAGTCGGTTAAAATTAGGCGATGTCACGCAATCTTGAGTGCAATAATAGTTTTATAATTCAACACATTGATAACAAAGCACAGTTTGAAGAAAAAATATCGAGGCCGGTCCGTCATTTCTGCATTCTTTTGTCAAAATGCGAAATTAACCTCCATCGTTGGATATACGTCATGTAGACATACTGTAAATCGATAACGTTTTGACCATATTTGGGCAGTGTATCAATGTGTTGAATTATAACAAGGGATATTAGTGGGTGATAATAGTACTTATATCAACGGATATTAGTAGATGATAATAGTACTTGTATCAAGGGATATTAGTGGGTGATAATGGTACTTATATCAAGGGATATTTAGTAGGTGATAATAGTACTTATATCAAGGGATATTAGTAGGTGATAATAGTACTTATATCAAGGGATATCTTATATCAAGGGATATTAGTAGGTGATAATAGTACTTGTGTCAAGGGATATTAGTGGGTGATAGTGGTACTTATATCAAGGGATATCAGTAGGTGATAATAGTACTTATATCAAGGGATATTAGTGGGTGATAATAGTACTTATATCAAGGGATATTTAGTAGGTGATAATAGTACTTATATCAAGGGATATTATAGTGGGTGATAATAGTACTTATATCAAGGGATATTAGAGGGGATAATAGTACTTATATCAAGGGATATTAGTGGGTGACAATAGTACTTATATCAAGGGATACTAGTGGGTGATAATAGTACTTATATCAAGGGATATTAGTAGGTGATAATAGTACTTGTATCAAGGAATATTAGTGGGTGATAATACTATTATATATTTAACTATTATTGCGCTCAAGCTTGCGTGATATCGCCTAATTCGTAGCCGACGAGGCCGTAGGCTGAGTCGGCTAAAATTAGGCGATATCACGCAAGCTTGAGCGCAATAATAGTTAAATATATAATAGTATTTGTCTGTTGAATTATTTTTATTAAATGAAGCTCGCAGTCTTCTTCCTTGTCGTACTTTGATTGCCGCAAATAGAAACTTGGACGGTGTAGATGTTGTAGTTAATTTTTTATCTCAGTTAATTTTTGTTGTTCCTTTGTTTCAAATTCATTAGCATATATTACCATACCCAAAAACAATGGAAAAACAAAAATTAACTGAGATAAAAAAATTAACTACAACACAGACATCAGTAGCATCTCTAGGTGCTGCTAAGGACAACATCTTTCCCAATATACCTTCCACCAAGTGCAGCATTTTCCCTCTTTTCGTTCCTCTTTCAAGATGTGTGTCGTATATGAACCCACAGAATGGTCTAGCTCGCCACAAGTCCCTCGTAGCTTCGTTGTTTTATCATCCAACCAGTGCACGGGGACTGTCGGTCTTGTCGGGAACTCAGATTCAGACTCAGATTTTTTTCCTCGTCTCACGCACGTGAAACGATGAACATTGTATCTTTGTTATACCTTTAAGCGTGATAAGTTTATGCTTATAACGATTGTGAAAACCAAGCTTTACTTATCTACCAAATAATCCGTTGCTACCAAAGTATCTGCTGTCCGCATTAAAGATGGTAAGAGAGAGGTAAGTTTAGTTACAGACAAACAAGTGAAATTCGGTCGGGAATAACCATGTCAGCCTTGAGAGGTCCCCGCCTTACAGGGGTGTTAACAGTACCCCTTCAGCAAAATAACTGAGAGCTTTGCTTTAAACAGAACACCTGGAGACAGGAAAGGAAAGCAAAGCTAACGTACTCAATAGTTTTGTTATTCCCCTGACGTTTCGAGTTCTTGGGAGTCTACTGTATTTACAAATGAGTGCATTTTTCCGAGGTCGCTCGCACTTACTCACTCCTTTTTCCTGATGTTGTGAGCTTCTTCTTGATGTCTTCTTGAGTATTTCCATCAGTTAGTGGATGTTAGACGTTGTTTTCTCTATCAGGAATTTTAAGAATGACAACAGGGAGCAGGGGTGGCGCAGTGGTGAGAGCACTCGCCTCCCACCAATGTGGCCCGGGTTCAATTCCCGGTCCCGGCCTGTGATCTCAGCTATGCTTAGGCTTACATAGTCTACCGTACCAGAGCACTACTTAGCTTCTCGGGTTGTTTAGGCCTAAATTTAACAATATAAACTGCTAACCCCAACCTCAACTGAAAGCTAACCAGTTACTCCGTTATATAAGTATCAATAAAGTGTCCAAGGTGGTTTAGGCGGATGGGATCTAATGCTAACCGTGCTGCACCACCACGCAATACATCGAACGGACAAAAAAAAAACGTGCCTTTACACATGTGATAATAATCTATTAAGTCAATACCAAGCGATTTACTCACCTTAATAACAGACCATTTAATTATACGATGCAAGGTGACGGCGGTGACGGTGAGGAAAAAAAAGCGGGGTTAGGTATGGCTAATTTTCACAAGTCACGAAGCCACAATTACAAGACATTCGCGCCAAGTGAAAACGACCATAGCATCGCAGAAGGAGCAAATACAAGAAAACTTCGATACATTCCTCTTTGTTGAGTTTAGAAAAATGCGTCAGAGTAACTGAATAACGCAAAACCTCAGGCAAACATGCCACAGCGAACTAGCCAATCACATCTTGAACAAAAGGTAAACCAATGGGTTCAATTTAGTCTGAACATAAGATATTTTAGGAAAGTCATTAGACTGGGAAAATTACTTGCCAATGTCTGGTATAATTCGAATTGCTTGCCGTTTTGCGTTGGTGAATTTGGTTAGTGCTTGAGTTAGCCTAAATATACGCATTCTAAAATGTCTCGCTCTGTCACGTTCAATTGTCACCCAGAGTGTAGAGTGAGCTGTGTTTAGCTAAATATACGCATTCTGAAACAATACAAATTTGTTGTCTCTCTGTCACGTTCAATTCTCGCCCAGAGTACAGCCTGACAAATGTCTTGTTGCGTATCACAAATCGGATCAAATCAGTCTCGCTGAATCACGCTAAATGCTAGCCAGACTGTCGCCGAGACAAGACCGAGAAGAATAGCTCGTTTTAGGCGTAAAGCGAGACCAATTTGGTGTCTTGCTTTGTCTCGTTCAATGCACGCCGTAAAAATCACTTCAGGCCGGGTTCTCGCTATGTCAGGCTATAATTTGTCGTACGGGTTTCACCATTTTTAATCTATTAATACCAGCTACTAGAAATAGGTCAGTGTCTTTTAAAACCTCTTTAAACGCTCACAAGACGATTCACCCTTCACGCTTTCCTCCCACGCCGCTATAAACAAAATGATATCATTTACACAAACAACCTTTTAATCGATTTATTTTCCTACGCACATCCCCATTTACTTCTCCTACACCACAAATTACAAATCTCAAAAATCCGGGGGGAGGGCTCTAGCAGCCTATACTCATGCGCATGCGTAATAAAGTTTTATGATATATTTTAAACATGATAAGAAGATGATAAAAGGTGTTTATAAAAACGTTGAAGCTGATCTAGATAAAAATTATATATCGTTAAAAGAGTGAATTTTCGACTGCAACTGCGGTCTTCATCAGGGTAACTAAAATATGCAGTTCGAGTGTAATATGCTAAAACTAAATTTTATAACTATATTTTAGTTACTCTGATGAAGACCGCAGTTGCAGTCGAAAATTCAGTCTTTCTCCGTTTCTCCGTATAAGCACTCAAAACACTCATGAATTAATACTTCAATGGGTTAAAGACGTCACGAGTTCAAGCTGTTAACAGCTTATTGTTGAATTAGGCATGGGTCGCACTTGTCAAATTTTTGCGAGAATTTGATTACTTTGCGGTAAAAATCTGTCAACAAAACACTTTTCCTAGTGCGACCCTAACTTTTTTGGTTTGCAATTTTTTTGAAAAATTGGCGGAAACATCAAAGACGCCGTAGTGCTTGCGTGGGACAGGCAGATTTCAGAAAAGTTGAGCTCAACAATAAGAATCACAGCAGTACCTGTCACCGCTTGTCAGTGAAAGACAAAACAGAACATTTGCGCGCGAGATTTGCTTCAGTTCGCGCTCCGCCAGTTCTTTGTCATGGACGGACGTGGATTTTCTAATCCTTACAATCATTTGCAATTAACGGCTTATTTTCGGTTATAACGCCGAATATCCTCAATTTTTATATTCCCATATGTCGAGTGGAAACCAAGTCAAATGGACAGACTGCAAATCACAGTAGTTGCTAAAAATTCGACTTTGCCGATATTTCGTCTTTATTACAAAAGACTTCATCAGGGCAACTAATTTTCCAGTTTGTGATTGTTTTATAAGTTTGTCTGGATTTAATATCACGACAAGGATATTTTTGATGAATAATATATATATATATATATATATATATATATATATATATATATATATATATATATATATATATCTATGAAGTCAACTTTGGACGTGCAAATTCTGGCATATCTCACTAGTTGAGATATGTAAACACCGTAAGGTGGATTGGCGGGAATGTTGCTGTCCATATAAGGAAAGTTGACAATCCGGAATGCAAAGTCATCTCTCTTATCATAGATGCTGATACGGAAAGGTGTGTTTAGGTCTCCAGTCTTGATATTCGTGCCGAGAAAACACACTTCAGTAGATGATGTGGAAGTGTCCTTAAGTTCTAATTCCGACGGGTAAATTGCGCTGATGTAATTTCCAGAATCCACATTGTTAATACTGAATAAATCGTCTATGTACCGAAAGGTGTTGCTGAACTGGACGGCTTTTGTAATGTCCTGTTTCATTGTCTTGACCATGAAATCGTACTCAAAGGTATGAAGGAAGAGATCAGCCAATAAAGGTGTACTGTTGGTGCCCATTGGTCTACCAATAACCTGCCGGAAAACAGAGCTTCCAAAACGAACGAAGATGTTGTCGATAAGAAAGTCAATAGCGAGACAAAGCTCTCTACATGAGAAGTAAGTGTACCTCGTTGACGTTCTATCATTCGTCCAGAAGGTGCGAAAATTATCGGTAGCAATGAAACTTTTTCCTTTTGTATTGAAAACTCTTTCCAAAAGATCATGGAGTTGCTTTTTAAGCTGTGCGTGTGGAAGGCTTGTATAAAGAGTAGAAAAGTCCCAGGTACTCGCATGATTTAGGGAAAGCTGTTGTTCCTCCATTACACGGATAACGTCCAACGAGTTATTGACGATCCACATGCAGTTAACACCTGTCCTGTCCCGAGTCGTCTTGCAGTAAGCAGTGCAGTGGGCGCGGACTAGTTTAAGACACTCGGTAATTAATTTAGAGAGCCTGGTTGTAGTGCATGAACTTGAACCTGCAATAAATCTTGCCTTGTATGGTGTCTTGTGAAGTTTAGGAATCCAGTATATCTGTGGCAAGCTTTTCTCCTTCTGTTGCAGCTTGATGTCAAATACGTCATCCAATGTTGAGGCGTGGGTTTGTATTATTTCATGCACTGTACGATTCTGATTTACATATGTAGAATTACGATTTGTACCGGAATTTATGCCAAGCTCTTCCATTAGAGTATGTATGTAATAATACTTGCAAACAAAAATGATGTTCTTGCCGGCTTTATCCGCAGGAACCAGTACGTATTTACTTTGAAGTTCTGCCAAGTATGCTTTGATATGTGGGTCCTCTAAGATTTTATGACAAGGACGGAAACTTCGATGTTGCAAATTGTTTATCCTGTTGCTGATGATAAGTTTTACCGTCTCCGACCATTCCTTTAGAGCTGACACGTGGTATATCCCTCTCGTTTACTCCAATTCTTGGCGTAATCATCTACCGCCTTTGTCGATATCTTCTTCTTAAGGTGCCAATCGATATTATTCTGCTCCCTGTACTTTGGACCTTTCTCTAGTATACGTCTAAGTTTTCTGTTCCTTACGATTCGTAGATCGCCGGTAATGACATGACCATGAGGTTCATAACGAAACGTAGAAGATTGGCAGTCGCACGACAAAGACGCATCATGATAATCATCTAGATTAATATTTCGAAGGGTTTGATTATAATTAAAGACACTCCTAGAAATATTATTAGTATACTTATAACTTATCAGTGGTGGATCCTTTTCCTGAAAATAAATTGGTACTTTAGATCTAACTAGTTTGTTATGAAAAATGTTAGTAAGCTTTACTTTATCTATCCCTTTGCAGGGGCGTAGCTACCTGTACGCACGTACGCACATGCGTACCTGAAAAAGTCGAAACTACGCCCCTGCTTTGTTGTGGAAGAACACTGATGAAGCGTCGTGGAGGTTTGGCGGTAGAGTCAGTTCCTGTACGTACTGGAAAAAATAATCTTTTGCAACACACATCCAAAACTATGCTCCTGAAACGCTGTTGTTGATTGACGACTATTAGCTGTTGACATTCATTAAATAGTGTATGTAAATTTGGTAACCGTGCGCTATAAAGAGCAGTTAGAAGACGATGTAACCCACCATGACTCTGACCGCCGTTGTATAAACTGCGAAGTTGGTCCAATGTGATTTCCGAGTTGCGTCTGGAGTTACCTCGCCGTCCATGTCAAACCCAGGCGAACCCTTCGCAAGCGAGCACTTCGCAAGCGGGCACTTTACAAGCGAGCACTTCGCAAGTCAGCACTTCGTTGAATTCGTCTTCATCGTCTTCTCTTAAGCCTGACAAGCCAAAGCGGGTTTACACCAAGTGGACGTCAGATGAAGAGAAATTTCTGATCAACTTGTGGGCCGAGCTGAATGAAAAGAAGAAGTATCACTGTAATAGTTATCAGCACTACTTCGACGGGACGCATATTTCTTCTCTTCGTTTCTGTATCTAGATAAACACGTATCTGGTCTACTTCAATTGCGTGTTATGTCATAAAATTAACAATCTTCCCACCAGTGCGACCCTACTCACTGCTGACTTAAGTTTTCCTTTCCGGTTGCGTTTTGAATTTTTGTGTGGTGTTTTTATCGGCAAAGATGAAAAATTTGCCCAAGTGCGACCCGTGCCTTATGCAATCGTAACTTCAGCCTTTTAATGTTCAACTGAGGAGATCAAAGTGCCCCTTGGGCTATCTCCTGTAAGTTCTTCCGATCATGCATTGCTGTCATATTATGTCCGAATATTGTTTTGGATGTTGCAATTGGGCATTTGGTTTGTTGAGTTGAATTTATCTTTTGTTGTTATTATTAGTGACAAAGAGTGACCAGGAGTTAGTGCGTGTGATCACAAATGAAGCCGAGGGATGACGTCATTACGTCATTATTTAGTCGATTCTTATCACGTAATTTTCAATCAAATTTTCATTTTTAAATTTGAAATGGGGTAAACTAAGAAACCGTACACGAGGAACGCTTTTGGACCATCTGGTGAAAATGCCGTAAGTGTCTTGAATTTTCTAATAGTGAGAAAGATTAAGAAAGCGTGAGACACGGGTGTGGAAATCGTAAATTCCTCCTATCATTATCACAGCCAGAGACGTTTTCCTAAGATCAAAGAATCGACAGCATTGAGAACAACAGGTCTGTTACATCTTAATTTTCATCTAAAGGGAAAATTCTCTCAGGCATGCACATACTTGGAGCAATCCTATTCTAAAGCCGGGCTAAAATGCTTTTTTTATCGAGCAGGATTTGTGCTAGGCCTGTCACCTTTTTTAACAATCATTCAACCCACTTTGAAGCTTTTGCTATTACAAATTTTACAATGCTAAATGAGCATTTCAGCATTATGTTCTGATTGCAAAAAGGAATCTACAGCTTGTGTTGCAGCAGTGAAACATGTTAAAACCATTCACAATTTAAATTAGGTTACTTTTAGTTAAAGACACAAAGAAGGTTTCTGTATAATATGCAAAAACAATAATTATTGTAGATCCGTAATCGCTTTGATTTTTTCGTCAACTATTAAAGTAGCATGAAGACTTTGATCACGCTGAAAATACATTTTTTTAAAACTAACGGTAGCCGTATTTCATATTCTCTACAATAAAATAGGATGACCCACCCCTCATGGGTTGTTGAAAATTACACAACCCAGCCCTCTGGAAGGGCTCAAAAACTGATGACCCACCACCTCTCTGCTCCGACCTACCCCCACCCCCTATACTTTTTTCACAAGTCCCTTAGCTTATGTCGCAGCCTTAGTAGCGTTAGCGGATTTGACTTGCACTGGTGTAAAGTTCGGCGGGATAAGAACATGTCAGTTGGAATTGGAGACTGATCGCGGTTAGTGGCCTATTGAAGCTATGTTTCAAAAGGAAGGTCATCCAAACGATGGTCATTGATGCGACAAGCTTTTAAACCCCTGCAGGACGTACATGTGATTTCACTCAGTGTGAGAAACGAGAATGGTGAGCTATTTGATTTCATTGGTATGTGCCTGCACTTAGTTTTAAAAATTACGCTCTAATAGAATAATATGCGGTACATTAATGGATTGCAACGGCGTAAAGCCGACACCCAGGGCCTATCTAATGTTTACTGAACGGTTCAATTCGGGTGGGGGCTGGGAAAGAGAACGGGGGAAGTGTCATTAACATTGACCAGCTTACTCTCTTGAAGTAGTTTCACTGCTCAGCGTCCGCCGATGTTTATTTCGCGGTCTTGAATATTGTGCATTTTGCTACTTACATATCTCTTCTTTAATTGTAGCTTTAAGCTACATTTAGCATTTTCTATTTTATTTTATAATTTACGCACTGTTTTTCAAATGGTTCAAACTACTTCTAAAGTGGAGTTAAATTAATTCCATGCAAATCGATTTTTCTCCTAGTTATCTTACCTCCATAACAAAGAGTGAACATAACCCAAACTGGGATTAAAATTGTTTCAAAATTTCCCCGCTAGCAAAGTATCCTTTTCCGTTGTATTTGCCCGCCTCAAATTACAAGGAAGAAGGTAACTTTGCTTGTAGGGAATTTTGAAACCAGAGTTGGACTTTGTACAGGTGAAATAAACCCCAAATGGATTACCTTGAGGCCTAAAAGTAACCCTTTCAAAATTACAGTGTATTAATGTTCATTTTTTGCAGAATCAGCTTTTCTATATTTGTAGAATATAGTTATTTTTAGCATTATTCTAGTCTAGTCATTAAGTCGTCTTTTTACTGAGGGAGCTACTGCAAAAAAGGAATATGCTTTATGCCATAAGCTAGACATCACTCCCTGGAGCTTTCTCCTGTTTCCTGGGGCTGCTGGTTGGTTCCGCTTCCATCCTCTGAACTTCCCTCGCTGGATGCGCCTTATTAGTTGCTAGGCAACAGATGCAGTACATCATTCTTTTGGTCTTCTCTCTGAATCGCTGGTTCACCAAAGCATACACAATTGGGTTGATAGTGGAATTGAACAAGACCAGTGTGGCAGTTGCGCTGAATGATAGAAATGAGTACGAGGGGGAATATTCGTATATGAGGTAGTTAAAACAGTCAGTCAACCAACTCACTGCAAAGATGACACTGACAATAATGACCATTAAGGTCATTCGCTTTCGCATCTTTATCACTGCCTGCAAATAAAGTCAGTAAGTCTATCAGAAATAGAAGATTTGGTTTTATCGACTGAGTCGGAACGAATCGATTCGCACCGACGAAGGGCTAGCGCTCGAAAAGTCAACTTTCTCGAATCTTTTTACGGTGGCTAATTTACCTTATCGACTCAGTCGATAAAACCAAATTCTTGTGCTTCACCTCACACCGACGCAGCACCACAGTTTCTCTAACAAGTTTCTAGAAACTAACCCCTACCAGAAATAGTTTCATTTGACACGCTCTTGTTTATAATGATTATTAAAAATCACTATTAATAATATTTTTTTGGTCTTGTGACAATTGTGATTTAATATTTCTTGTAGAGCTGTTTCTAAAACTCTCAACAAATATATACACCTAATTGCAGAAAACAGAACGGAAATAAAAAACACAAAACACAAAACGTCGGAGAAAATGGGAACACGAAGGAAAATATATGATCGCTCCTTTAGTCATCGGCAGTCAACAAACATTAAATAGATTTTTATTAGCTCTGTGCAATGTCAAGAAAACTTCGCAGATTATTATTGTATCCATGTCATGACAGTAATTTGGATATTTGTCATCACGTTTGACCTATATCGCTCTGTTGAAATTGTGCTCGGTGTATTTAACCCTGATTTACAAACTTATCGCCTATAAAACGTGAAATGCCGGAATGTTTAGCACGCAGTGTCTCGCCAATGAAGACAATGTTTTAGGATCCTTGACAAGTACGTTTTCATCAGCACGCCAATGCCAACATGTTATGATTAGATAAATAGTTATGATCAGATAAATCATTTTTATTGGATAGTTGTGATTATAATGTATAAGGTTTTTAAACTTTTTATAATAATTGTATGTAGTAAATTTCACACGACTCCTAGGAAGATCATGTTAATATGATACGATTTCGTGTATAAATAAAGATTGATGATGATGATGATGATGATGATGATGATGATGTACCTCCCCATTTTTCTGTTATGCATCAATTGAGCTATCAAACCTTATTTAGGGAATTCGTTGTCGTTTCTTACCTGTTGTCCATTATTGCTTCTGTTTACCTCTGCATCTTTGAACCACAATGTATACACGACCCGGGAGTACAGAACAACCATAACGGAGACTGGAAGAAACGCCATGAAGAGAAACCAAATCAAACCGTAAGCTTTTCCCATCCATTTCTCCGACCACATCAAAACGCAGTATTCCGCTTCCTTGTCGAAATTCCTAAACAGAAAGTACGGTACTGTAATAACCACTCCAAATATCCACGAACAAGGTATAACGATCTGCAATTAATAATATCGAATGGAATGTCTGAGGCTGCGTTCTACTAATTTCAAATTACTTATTAGCGGAGCCCGCGGGCCGAAGGCCCGCCGGAGCACCATACTCATAGAACCTATGCCCGTGATTTTTCATGGTCATCGCTAGCGGAATGTTTCGCGGGCGCATCCGCCCGCCCGCCGTGTTGGAACAACATCCGGGATCTTGAAAACAAGGCTTTGTTTTTCGCGCGGCCACACAGCCGTGAGCTCGGTAAACACTTCAGTTGTTTTGTTGTGTTTAGCGGAGAATTAAAGTCGTTATTTCCCTGCAGTTTTTTCGCGGTTTGCTACTCAAGACAGGGATACTAATTAAGGGATACTCAGAAGCCGCTTTAGTGGAAAAAGAAGAGCTTTCAAATCTTGCTTCGAGGAACTATATACGTTTTTAGCAATGCGAAGAGATGGGTTCGTTTTACGGATTTCAGCACCAAAGCGGAGGTTTAAAGAATTTCCAAGTACAGTAGTCGCCGGAGGGACTTAAAGGTAAAACAAATTACATTTTTCGATGGGAATTTATCTTGATATCAATCTGTGATTGACATTTTGTTTGTGTTCTCGTTAATTTTTGAGAATTGTTTATAAACGTGTAGCTTAAATTCAGTTGTATTTTAATTTCTTAAATTTCATCAAAGACACGGCTCGGCCTCGATGCGCTATAAATGTACGCGTTTTGCTTCTAAACATAAACTAATTGAGATTTCAATAAAATTTTTCGAAAGAAGATTGTGTTGTCCATTTTTATGTGTTTGTTCATTCATTACATGGGTTGAAAAGCGATTTTATGTAAACAAAACAAGACTTAGATTTTATACTCGCGTCGCCTTATGCAAATTAATACGTTTGTGTATTTTGGCAAATCAGTTTCTCGGGCATTTTTTGACAAGCAACAACTCTATTTTATTCGGAAAATAGTCGTAATAGTTATTCTAGACGGAGAAAAAGTTGTTTCTGTGAACTTTTGTGTCTAAATGTACTGTGCAGACGGTCGGGTAATACTGCTTTTCAGAATATTTGCTAAAATTGAAAAATAGCCCGGTCGTCA
The DNA here is from genome assembly GCA_022457155.1 of Cladopsammia gracilis. Taxonomy (NCBI): domain Eukaryota; kingdom Metazoa; phylum Cnidaria; class Anthozoa; order Scleractinia; family Dendrophylliidae; genus Cladopsammia; species Cladopsammia gracilis. The sequence continues at coordinate 416,698 of JAJGOT010000046.1, read as the reverse complement.
ATCTTAATTCTTGTGCTTCCGACCTTTCACCTAAGTTAAGTTTCATCTTAGGGCCTGTTTACATGAGGTAGGGTGACCCTAGGGTGTAGGGCCAACTCTCTTTGTTTTCTTTTCCCTGGAGGTTTTCAAACAAGGAGAGTTGGCCCTACACCCTAGGGGCACCCTACCTCATGTAAACAGGGCCTAAGTTAAGCTTGTTGAGAGGGTCTTCAGAGAGCGCCGCTGTTAGGCTAAGGCTGACTATATATATTATGAAATATTAGCCGTGAGATGAAACACATTTTTTCTGGAAAAATGAAAAACATAAAATTTACTTAACAAAATTAAAACAAATTTCTTGAGCAAACCTTTAGTTTGCGCGTAGTACGCTTTCCTATGTTTTTATAAGGGTGGATAACAGCAAGGTATCGTTCAGTTGCTATGGCAACCAATGTGACGATCGAGACGGCAGCTCCAGTCCATCCCATATTTGCGCCCGTCAGCAATTTGCAAAGTACTGTGCCAGCTAAATCATCTGGGTGGGTGAAAGTATGGAATAAAATGTACCGGGGTACAAAAAACGTGGCTACTGTCATGTCTGCAACTGCTAGGTTCATAACAAGATAGTTGATTGACGTCCTGTGGAATAAATTATTAGAATTAAAATAAGAACCCAATCCTTTATGTGTTTAGGGTTCTTTCTCGGCACGCGCTCGATACATGACGTGGCACGGTATTAAGACATTGGGATTATGCAGTGTGCCTCTTTCAGTCTATAAGGTAAAAAGCCAGTCCCAAAATGCCATGAATTAAACAGATAGTTAACAAAGATTTAAAATACATCTTTATTTGCTGCAAAAAAATACATTGTACTCAATTTCTATTTCAGTACTAAAGTGTGACATATTTCTGTTTGCAGAAGACTAATATCAGTGGTTTCTCTTATGTTTTAGTTAAATTTGTTTTTCTAATACATCAGCATTTGTTCAGAAAGCTGTTTTTATTATTTGTATTATTTTCATTATTTTATATTTTATTATAAAAGTTGTAAATACGGTTGAGTCTTTTTAAGAGTCCGGTTTTAGCGAGAACAACAAAACCTGACGAGTAAAAATGCCCAGGCGTATTATACAAATTTTCGCTAAATAGATTCATTTGTTACTTATACGACAGTCATTCTTCCCAAAATCTAAGTTTCTGAAAGTGTTTTTCCTAGCGCGCGGTAAGAAGAGTGTAATAACGTATCATATTTGCACTCGTAAAGATTTGTCCAGTGTTTTGAAAGTCAGCCATCGATGACTTTGTTACGTTTTCAGTGCATTTTACCTCTAAAATATCCATAAATCGGCGTTGTCTTAAACAAAATGTACCTCAGTACAAGAAATGCACGCATGCGAACGCAAAGTGCCCTCCTGTTCCCCTTGGCATACCTCATGTCTTGATTCTTGATTACGATAAAACAAACCATAGAGTTCCCGGCGATGTTTAAAATGACGAGCAAGGAAAGTACTGTTTTTATGGCGATCTCAGCTGATCCAGATTCCGTGAATACGGACATAGCTTCAATCAACGTATTTTCCAACTTGCCAGTCCAGTCTCATCTAATCATTAAAATAACGATAATTACAATGTACGACAGGCGTTATTACAATTTACAAATTCCGACAACTGTTATAATATAACAATTCTCGACAGGTAATATATATGTAACCGCCAGAGGCGAAACTTCTAGACAAATGTCCTTCACAGCAATAATTTAACGCTCATTTTATTCTTCCAAATTGGAGTTGACAATCGAATAATCGGTTGAGTACGATGGACGACATAAGTACGATGAGATGAGGTGAGATGAGATAAGATATAGTTGAGATGAGATGAGGTTGAAGCTGAAATAACAAACAAATAACTAACTTACAAAATGTACAAATACTGACGCAAAAGCGAAACGAAGCAGAAGTCTGACAACTAATCGGACACTTACATTGCTTACGGCGCTGTAGAAGAACCTAGAGAACTCTGCTAGAGGCTAATGTACTGTACGAGGCGTATCGTTGAACTCAACGGTGGAAAATAAAACTGACAAACTAAAGAAAAACTTAAGGTTACAGTGTACCTTCGGGGGTGTCTCCAGTATAACAGCTCTAGCGTCTTAAGATTATACTTAATATACCTAAACCCAGATATCAAATTAAAGCTTATAGAGCTGGCTATCTAAATATGGAAACTATTTGGTAATAAAATGAATTGTCGAATTTTTTACGACGTCTAAATTCGAACGTCCGAATCAGCTTTAAAACGCTATAACTCAAAGCGATTATTATATTTTGCTAATTTGATTTCTTCTGGGGTTTCCGGAAACGAAGCGCTAAAAAAACGTGTCGGCGATTTCCCATATTCAATTACAGTGAAAAGTTACAGAATATTTTCGAAAAAGGGAGAAAAAAATTGGAATGATCGCACGGAAATGCCTCTTGACGGAAAAATTTTCGGAATTAAGAAATTCGCCGAAATGTTTTTGTTGATTATATGTTAGCCTAGCTTCTGTCCAAATTTGAGGAAAATCGAACAAATTCCCTTTGAGTTGTAGCTCTTTAAAGTGTCCCCAACAAGCGAAAATTAACTTAGTTTGTGAAAACGGCGCTTAAAAAAACATAACTCTTCATAAACAAACTCCGCCCACAAAAGTTATACCGTCATTTCTCCGTCAATTTTCACTATTTTTCGATAATTTCTTTTTTGGATGAAAGTTCATTCTGTAAACTTTATTTTGACACCAAAAAAAATTTTCAATAAATTTTCGATCTGAAGGTACACTGTAACCTTAACACCGCTATATAACAAAATGCTAATGAGCCTACATGCAAGGTATGCTGAATACCCAAGAGAAACCTAATTAGTGACATGATTGTATATAGGTGTTTAGATCCAACAATATATATAGATAGGCTGAGCCTAACAGCGTACCTCTTTGAACAGAAAGCTGATGATAAGCTGAACTAAGGCGAAAGGTTTTTATAATTATTATTATTAGCAGTAAAAACTATCTGTATGCTATACAGTTAAAAGGAACACAGGGCGCCAAGGCGTGACCTGTGCTCCAACTAGTAGTTATTATTATTATTATTATTATTATTATTATTATTATTATTATTATTATTATTATTATTATTATTATTATTATTATTATTAAGGTTGGAAGCAAAAGAATTAAGATTGACGACCAGGCTACTTTTCAATTTTAGCAATTGTCAGAAACAGTATTACGCGACCGTCTGCACAGTACATTTAGACCGTACAAAAGTTCACAAAAAAAATTCCAAATAAAATACACCTTTTGCGTATCAAAAATTGCCCGAGAAACTGATTTGGAAATCAAGATTGCAAAAAATACAGAAACATATTTGCATAAGACGACGCGAGTGAATTTAGAACTAAAAAATCCAAGTCTTGTTTTGTTTACATAAAATCGCATTTCAACCTATGTAATGAATTAAACAAACACTTAAAAATGGATAACACAATCTTCTTTCGAAATATTTGATTCAAATCTCCATGAACCTTCGTGTGTAGCTGAGGGAGTCCTGCGTTATTCTCCAGAGCGTATAGCAAACACGTGGCAAGTAAAATCCACTGTGATTTTTATCAACAATGCTTTAACGGATGAATTACAGTCCGTAACCGGGTGCAATCTCAGCTCGGCAATGTTTGTCAGCCTCACACGAAGTAATTTTTACTAGCGAAAATGAAAATTACGGGGCAAACTTACTTTTCCTTCATTATTAATGTCAGATATCCTTGCCAAACAATAATAACAAGTAAAAGAACCCCAACGTTTTCCCAAACCGACGTTTCATCTCATCGAACATTCGTAAACACAAGGACCGTAATGGCAGACTTGGTTTAGTCTCATTTAATCCATGTATGCTAACAACCGAAGTGTAACATATCAACAATTTAATATAAATTTAATATAAAGTTTACGATGAGCGAGTGACTTTTCTCCAGTAACCGCGATAAGTCGAATTTACTACTTAAAAATGGCACTGGAGCTGCTTTGCTCGCCAAGATATGTCATATATGGTAAATAGCGTGTACCATATGAACTGCTAAACCCCGCTGACCACCAGTACTTTTTTCAAATCCGTTCCAATGGAACGCTTCGATTTCAAATCCAAAAAATCCGGATTTGGATTGAATCCATCGAATCCTTCCTCAGAGTGGATTTGACGGATTCCAAATCCCCTTTAGGATTCTTCCAAAGGAACAGATAATCCGTTTTTGGATCCAAAATCCGGATTTGGATTCTGACCAAAGGAACGCACCCTATAGTAATGACGTTTGTACATGTTACATGGTGTGACACTCCAAAGCTGGCAAAGGTCATGCATTGTCGATTTCAAAGTACATTAGCAACGTCCCATATTAAAAGTTAAACTGATTTATCGTTACGTTTCAATAACTAAACCACAAAATGCTTTTGGACAGTGTATCTGTGTTTTTAAAAGAAAAATAAAATAAAGTTAGAAATGTTTCTTGTCACCGGAATAACTTTTGAAGACAACCTAATTTGCATAATATTCACCATATTCACCGAAGTTCGGGACTTAATAATTAGCTAGTTATAGCCATTAAACAGTTCAAAACGTTTATTTGTGTGTTCTCTACTGTATTTATAACTAAAAATCGTGAAATATAAATATATAAAACGCCTATATTTAAAGCACTCTGAATTGTCCAACAACCTAATTTGCATAATGTACGTTTTGTATTCGTAAAAGCACGAAAAGTTTAATGTCGCCGTGGAAAAGGAAGACAAAACGTGCGAAGTATTTCTATATTTCTATGCTAACTAACATTTGTTTAGCAGAATCCAATAGAAATCTAGAGCGGTCCGGTCTGCACCTATGAAGGAACTTAGGAATAATAATAATTTTGTGTTTCGTTTGATGGTTTCTGAGCAGAGAGCTCGTCAATTTATGCAATTTTCGATTATTGTCAAGCGCAAATTTTGGCCTTTTACCGCTTGGACTGTTGCGAGCTCTAAAAAATACATTTTAACGTATTTCCAAAAACTAAAGTCGTTTCATTTACTTGTGACCCAAGACTATTTACTGGCCAAAGTTTGAGGGAAAACTTTTTTCCGACCAGAATTGCAGTGGACAGCTTTTACAGACACTGACTCTTAAATAAATCAGGAAAAAATATCGGCTTTCGGCCAGTTATGTATGGTAGATCTCGACAATTATAGTTTTTAAAGCGTACAATGAATGAATCGACAGCTACTTACTTTACTTCTCTTTCTTATTTGTTTCCCGTAAAGGGCAACTTCGAGAGTAGTCTTTTAATATCCCGTAAAGCTCGCTATGTGGCAATGTATTAATAATTCAATTCTTCATTTGAAATGCAAAACCAGTCTTTTAATTAATAAGCTAATTTTCCGTCGTTGTGTTATTGTTTGAATTGAAGAACTTAGCACCATCTTTAAGGTTTTTCTCCGATTTTCTAAGACCATTTAGTGTCTGCACATGTCATTTTCAGTTACTGTTTGGCTACGATTTAGGGAGAATCAGTTGCTATAGCAACGAAACATCATGTCATAGGTTGCATGAAGTCAAGCCATTTTTTTATATGTAAAAAAATGCGTGTTTTTCACCTTTATTGCTGCAAAAACGTATAAAATGGTACCAAAATGTGCAAAAATGTTTAATTATATCATATTTTACAGCTCCAGCAAAAAAAATTTTTACCACAATTGCCGCTAAACTTGCAATATGATTGGTCGACGTGAGTGGTAAATGAGTGCTGACGCTAACATCACGTGCGCTTGAAAACAACCAATCAGATTGCGTGAAAGTTGTAGACAACGCTTGCTCTTTCTTTGCTGTCACGTTTTGTAATAAGACTTCGATTTTTCCTTGTATTTTTTCTTAATATTGTTGTAGAAAACAAATTTACACCGGTTTTCCGTGGTGTGGACTCTTATTTACCACGATTTACGTCATCACATGGTCAAAATTTGTTGCTGACTCACTCGGCTGCGCCTCGTGAGTCCACAACATTTTGACCATGTGATGACGTAAATCGTGGTAAATAAGAGTCCACACCACGGAAAACCGGTGTACATTTTGTTAAATATTTTCAATTTCCGCGTTTTTCGATAATTTTGAAGTAAAATCGAAGACGGATGTTGGATGGCGTCACAGATCTCCAGCAGCGTCTTAACCAATAATATTTATCTTATCTTGTAGAGCACATCACAGGCTATCTATTAGAAGTTAAAATGTTTTCGAAATATTGTAAACCGCAAAAACCCTTTTTCCTTATCCCTTTATAAAATTGTTTATTCCTTCGGCGATAACTTTTCGATAATTTTGAAGTAAAATCGAAGACGGATGTTGGATGGCGTCACAGATCTCCAGCAGCGTCTTAACCAATAATATTTATCTTATCTTGTAGAGCACATCACAGGCTATCTATTGTTGTAAATATTCGTCACCACATGAGTACGCGCGTCAAAGCGAGGCTAATTGATAATTACGAGGCTAATTGCGAGGCTAATAGCGCATCATCAAAGCACAATTATTGCGCATCATCAATTGCGCATGAAATTCGCCATATGATAGCGACATTAATTCTATTTTAGCGCGCGCTTATACAGTTGCTTTCGCTATATAGCGCGGCACCCCTAAAAGTAACCAATTCAAATGGACAGACTGCAAATTACAGTAGTTGATAAAAATATTTATATCTCTGTGTCGTAACTGTTCATCAGTAGGATGCCCAAAATGCGTGTAATTCCACAATTGATTTCGGCTCCATTAAATCCTATACCAACCGCAGAACATTTTAGGAGGAGCCACCCACACCAAAGCCAACCGTTTCACACACGAGCAGCGAGCTGACGCGAGCGAAAGCGAAAGCGAAAGATGAAGGCGTCACCACATGAGTACGCGCGTCAAAGGGAGGCTAATTGATAATTGTGAGGCTAATTACGAGGCTAATTGCGCATCATCAATTGCACATGAAATCGAGGCGAGTGGTCAGCCAGTCCAAGATGGCGCCCAAACCCTGAAATCGCATGGCAATGAAAGGCAGAAATGTTTGTATCAAAGCAAGGTCACCTCCAGCCTCGCTTCCACTCAAAGGCAAGGTTACCAAGCACACAACTGTAAAATGGACTATTATATGTTACCTATCACTATTTACATATTCGCATATTAAAAAAAGACTTTTATCTCGCTGTAAACAGTTTAAAAGATTCTGCTTCAACCAGTCCAACCACATACTGCGGTAAATTATTCCATTCTTTCACTATGCGAAACAGCCGCCGAAATAGATCACTTTCAACTTCAAAATTTGGGATGTTTGATTTTGGAGTCAATTAGGTTTTAGAGAAAGTTTATACCTTAAATGACTGGAATTGGGTATTATTTGGCTTTTGACTCGCCTTTTTAGAATCGATCCAACCAATTTAAAATATGCATTACCGACGACTACAAACAGACATGGACGACGACAGTCAAACTATACCACGAGAATTCGCATTGATTTCTTTCCACGCCTTTACATTAAAGCGAGAAAATCTATGTACAACTTTGTCTAAAATACGTGCGTTCTTCGGTTCCACCGGAAGTCATTCAACCGAATTTTACCCAAAGCACGCTGGGAAGACGGTAATATCCTCCTTTAAATCCCTTTAAGTAATATTAAATAATATGAAAAGCAACATGGCGGCTATCGTAAAAGGCGGAGTATCTCGAACAGCTGACTTGGAATCCCTGTGTCCCCGTGATACTGCTCAGTCTCTCCACTGTTAGTGTAACAAACCGTATATTGGCCATCTTGGAGCTATTCCAGAGAGTTTTATTTTCATTGATTTCTCTCTGAGGGGGACATTGGGGTTTGCGGTATTGCGGTATTGGACAATTTTTCATGCGGTATTTCGGTAATTCTAATCTAAAATTGCGGTATTGCGGTATTCTCAAAACCTGCGGGATTCGGTTTTTTAGCGTTTTGATCGGTATTAAAAATCATCCTCCAGTGTTTTACAACCCTTTTCGGTCATTTTTCCAGTTTCTTGTCGACCCTTGTCGTTTCGGAAACGCTTCGAATCATCTCTAAGGATCTCTAAGGATCCTCTCTCATCATATAATAGGACAATCACATGACTTTTGGAGGGTATATAGTTTATTTGTGGCCCGAGTAGCATCATTTGCGCCCGAGCGGTGCGAGGGTGCAAATGATGCTACGAGGGACACAAATAAACTATATGCCCGACAAAAGTCATGTGATTATCATTATTATCAATACACAAGGCCAAATCGATTTAGTGTCATCAGTTTTTATTTCAAATGACTATTTTGTATAATAAAGCTCCCGCCATCCCTCTCTGCCGCGGCGAGAAAAATGAAAACACAACGAAAACCAAATAAACTCAACTAGCTTCTCCGCATCTTTCCAAACGCCGTCCGTGTTCTGCCCTTCCATGAAGTATCGATTCAATTTCTGCATGTCTCCTGACTGAATGGATGATTGGTGTTTTGCTTTCGCATTGTTTTCTTTCGTAAATAGCTTGGCCTTCGCTTCAAACATTTTGTTGGCAGACATGAATTCGCTGTCTTGCAAAATGTTTATGCTTCGGCTGAGTGGAGCACAGGTTAGATGGCGATGAATGGCCGCTCTAATTCCAGTCAATGCACTTGGAGTTAATGCTTGGCCTTTCTCTGTTTTCACTTCAGCGAAGAACTTTCGCAGAATTTCACTCAAGTCCGTTGCACTTAAGTTCTTACTGTTTTGAGATCCACTGTAATTTTTCTTTTCTCACACCATTTCTCGAACTTTTTTACTCCCCACTCAGTTGCTCTCTTGGTGTTTTTCGCTTGAGCTTTTTGCTCAATTTCATCAGTCCAACTGCTCGTTGTCTGAGTCCGAGTTTTGACTAGAAAAAAGCTGAAAATTTGGGAGTTCTTCCATTTTAAAACTATAAAATCTCCAAACGGCAAACGTTGCAAGTTGTTCGCTGTTCGCACCTGAATGGTTTTCCCGCGTCAATAAACGTAACCTGATTGGTTAATATTCATCGAATGATGAACCGTGAACCAATCAGAAATAGGGCCGTAAATGCGTTTGCAGCCCGTCAAATTCAATATCGCCCGCCACTCACGCGTGTTTTCTCGAAGGCAGTTTCTTATTTGGCCGCGTATATTGATAATAATTCATGATAATTCCTTGAGATAGAAATCAGTGAAACTAAAATTCTCTGGAAACGTTCCGAGATAGCCTAAATCCCCACGCAGACACAACTAATACAACAGGAAAACAAGATAAGGCATTTTTATCAGTCGTATTTTTATTCCCGGCCCGATACTATTCCCCCACTATTCGTTAAATTGCCATACAATGCAAACAACACTGGGCTTCTCGCACAGTGGTATACCTGTGGTCTCTCTGAGACCAGATTTCGGACCCAAGCCCCTCGTTGAGCTCGCGGTCTGAAGACGATTCATATATCTCTTTGAAATTTCCAATTTGTATTACTTTTGTAACGAAACAATGGAAAATAAACATTTATTGGTTAACTGGTTACTTGTATAAAACGTTATAAAGTGATAAAACACTGTGACGGTTGCTTCTTATTTTTTAATAGCATGGTATATTTAAACTTTGACAGTGATGTTCGTGGACGGCCCTGTGGCCCAATGGATAAGGCATCTGACTACGAATCAGGGGATTCCAGGTTCGAGTCCTGGCAGGGTCGATTTTTTTTTTCTTTTTTTTTCTTGCTACTTTTACTTTTCATCTTATTTGTACTACATTTATTTATTTTTCTTATGGATAGGAACATCGCCCATCGGTTTAATTCGCGATCGCTGTCATACAAATCCGAGCATTGGCCTTCTCAGCATCCTATGTCTTGTGGGTTTTACTGATACGCCGAAGATATTCGGTGTGGGTTTCAAGAGGCTGTGAAAACTATTGCAGTCTTTGGCGTGTTCCGGCGTGTGTTCTTTGATTGATTGATTGATTGGTTTCCCACGGAAGTTTCCTAGAACTTCAAGGATTATTAAATCAAGCGCGTTTGCGCGGTCTACGAGAGGCTTCGCCGCGAGACGACCGCTAAAATCGAGAGCGCGCGTGCTCGACCAACTGAAAGAAAAAGATAAAGATACTGATCGCAGTCTAGCTACATAGAACTTTGCTGCTTGGGGTAGATTTTGAAAGCCTTTCGTGTATCTTCGACGTGGGATTCACAGAGAACACAGGCGAAAAAGAGCGGGCAAACCCGGGGTGGGGGACTCCCGTATAAAAATGACGTGGGTGTAGTACCTTTTAGGGGTCAAAATTTGTAGATTGGTACCGCAGGGTACTAAAATTTAAAATGACCACCGTTAGAATTATCGCGGTACGAGATTCTGGTACATTTTAGGGTGCTTGTCGAAAATTTCCGACGAGCACCCCCGTCATTTTTATATGGGAGCCCCCCCCGGGGGGGGGGGGGGCAAACAACCGTAGACTACAATCCCGGTGGGGAGGGGGGGGGGTACTCTGCAAAGTTTTGGGTGGGGGTGTGCTGCTGGGACTCTGAGACCCTTAACCTACACTAGACCATTTTAGCTGCATTTAGCAACCTTAAACACCGAAAAACCTTACCATATCCTAGACCTATTCTCGTTCTCGTTCACTATCACAGTTATTAGTTAACAGGGATCAGAACAAATGCCGTACTGCCATTTGCCAGGAAACCTTGTCTAGAGTAAATTCTTCACGCAACTGATAAGTTTCGCGGAAAATGATACCCTATTCTAGACCAAACATCTCTGATTACTATACCCTATCCCCGACTAAACTGCCTGAAAACCATACCCTTCACAGCGGCACATACCTATATAGCTCATATATGGGAGTACCTCCCCCCCCGGGACAACAACACAGCAAATGGGTATAAAAGTCAATTTTGTTCAGTTTCCCATAAATGATACCCTATTCTAGACCAAAACTCTGTGATTTCTATACCCTATCCCAGATTAAACTGCTTGAAAACCATACCCTTACGCGAGAGACTGGAAAAGAAGACAAAAAATCTGACTGACTAGGACTTTTGGGAGGCACAGAAAGAGCTTCTCGTTCGCCTCCTCTTCTTCCATTTTGTTTTGTCCTTTTGTCCCAGATTCTGCATAATTTATAGGGGAAGACAACAGTGGCCAATTTAACACAGTTGATACAACCACTTTTTATGTTTCATTTCCCCACTAATACAATACATTAAGGCCCTATTTACATGGAAAGAGGACGGTGCTAGTGCTAGGATGATCTTAGCACAAGGACCATCCGAGCGCGACATGTTTTCTGCTTTCAGTTTACATGCGAATAAGATGATCCTAGCGCTAGGATCATCCTATCTGAGAGGTAGGATGCAGGGGCGGATCCCGGGGGGTGAAATGGGTGAATTTTCACCCCTCCTTTCTGAGACCCTTTCTTTCTGATGCAATGACCTCAAACACCTCAACCAGGCTTTGGTTCTATTGCATTTAAAATTTCACCCCCCCATTTCAAAATCCTGGATCCGCCCCTGAGGATGACGCTAGCGCTAGGATCATCCTAGTGCCGCATTTTTGCATGTAAACCAAATAAACCTTCTAGGACCATCCTAGCACTAGGATCATCCTCTTTCCATGTAAATAGGACCTAACTTTATGGGTCATGGGCTCGTGTACGACGACTGTATTGTGATGTATTGTGTTAAGTTGTATTGTATTGTATTAGGTTGTATTGTATTAGGTTTTATGACGTCAGTCAGGTCGTCGTACATGAGCCATGACCAAACTTTATATACCTGCCAACCTTTTCCGAGTGATTGGCGTGAGAATTTTTTTCATAGGAGTGCCAGGATTTCCAAAGGCGACCCGACCAAATCCGAAGAAAACCGGATGCAACTGCATATCATTATGACAACCCATGCCCAAATGGTATATGGTCTCCAAGGATAAAAAAACAACAACAAAAAATAAAACAGGATATTGACAAGATGAAAGTGGTCATATTTCACAAGCATGGGGACAAAGAAAAAAGACCCTGAGTACTGACTGGGATAATAATCCCATGCCTTCTGATAAGCAGTCAGACTCCCAATCCATTCAAGCCAACAAGGACTCATGTAGAGCTGAGGAATTTTACTAGGTTAAAATGTGACAGGTGTCCCGCGTACTGCTATTTTCAGATCAGCAGTGTTGAAACATCATATGAGATGATTGGATCTTGATATCACATATTTCTTGTATTTAATTTTCTTTGTATGTTTAAAGTGCAAAAGGGAAGTTGCCAAAACTTCAACATTGGATTTTATTTTAAGAATTGATATCTGCATACAAATTTAAAGGCAACAAGAATATAAAACACATGCAGGGCTTTTGTCATAACTCATAGCAAAAAAGCCAGAACATTGATTACAATGACAACATGTATAAAGCCTGAAAATCTAGAAAATGTTTATAACTCTACAGACTGTTAACTTGCATGTGGCTGAAACTTTGGCAGTACAAATTTTTGGCTATAAAGTCTTTGCAAAAGCCAGGTAACTATTTAACAGCAATATAATATCAAGTTCACCAAATCTGAATGGTCACTTCCCAACTAATAGTAGAAAATCTCTCTTTAAAATTACTGCTGTTATTCCTAATAAATATTTTTTTAGGTGCAACTTGAAAATCAGCAACACATTTGAATGGCCATCATCATAACTCTTGCTTGTCTTTCTGCACGCAGTCCTTTGTGTATTCTTTGCACAAGTAGTTGAAGAGATCCTTTGCTTTCCTGTATTCTTCATAAAGTTCATCCTCTCCAATATCTCCAACTAAATTGCCACATTTGGTGGCAAGTCTTTAAAATGCAAGAAAAGAGAACTGTGTTTATATTATGTTAATAGTAGCGACCTTTAGATTGGACTACGAGTACAAGATTGAGTATGAGTTCGTGTTTTCAAACCAAATTTGTGTGCCTCGTACGGTGTTCTTATGAGGATTTTCTGCACTGGCGTCCACAGGACCCATAGAGAAGTTAAAAGGGGGTTATGAGGGAGAAAAGCGGGTCACAATTTTTAGACACAATTAACTCAACATTTTATTCCAGCAAATACCCCAAACAAACTTAGACAATAAATGTCCTGGGTGCTTTCTAAAGAGGCCATAACCAATCAAATTTTGGCTTTAAAAGGTTGCTGATGTTTAACAGTGGCATCCCTAGGCAATAATATAAAAGATAGGTCACCATGCTTGTTTAGGAGAAAACAACATACCTATCTCATAGCAGTAGTGAGAAGAAGTTGTTAAAATATCAACAATATTAGAGAATTTATTAGAATTCAGATCATGTCTTGATTTTCTCACGACCTTTCTGATTGATTAAACAGTGATATGACAAGGAGAAATTTGATGCTGATCAGTACTGGGGCTTAAAGGGTGGTTAAGAAAACAGTAAAACATGGTTCAAGGGTGCTGTTTCTTTCATGAGTGTGAGAAGTTACACCTTTTCATTAATTTAAAACAACTACATGTAATGAATGTTACATCAAATTTTGAAGGGCTGGGGCATAAACAGCATACGTGTATGTCAAATTTTGAAAACTTTCATTCACAAATTGTTTTTTTTAACCAAAAAAGCATTCTGTTGCTAAAATAATGGCTGGTTTATAATATTAGTTGAAATAAAAGTCAGAGATTCAATTGAATCCGAATTCAATCTCAATTCAATTGAATCCGAATTCAATCTCAATTCAATTGAATCTGAATTCAATCTCAATTCAATTGAATCTGAATTCAATCTCAATTCAATTGAAAAGTCAGAGATTCGATTCAATTCATTCTTGAAAGAAAAACTGTTTTAACCTGAAGAAACATGATTGATTGTCTAGCATGTTTTGTTGCCAAAATGTTTTTATTGTTTTTTTCGTTTTCATAAATTATACAGGTCTAGATCTTTGTCCTGATTGGCTCTCTTGTACATTAATTACATGAGCCTGTCATTACTTTAAGAGAGTACATTAAGAGAGTGCTTTCTTGGCTCAAAAAACACAATTTGTGTGTGAAATACTCTACATATTACTTGACTTTGTACAATAAATAAATAAATCGACTTTGTTTAACGAGGATGACACTTACAGTAACAGTCATACGTGACTGACAAACCTGTGGCCCTCAAATTCCAGGTCGAAGTGGAATTTAGAAATGTTACTTTTTGAGGAGGGAGGAAAAACCGGAGGATCCGGAAAAAAAAACCCTGAGAAAGGATGAGAACTAACAACAAACTCAACCCACATATGACGCCGAGTCTGGGAATCGAACCCAGGCCACATTGGTGGGAGGAGAGCGCTCTCACCACTGCGCCATCCCTGCTGCAATGTGCAGTTCCAGAAAATATCCATACTCCCCCCACGGAAGGTTTTTTGTTTAGCACCCCCCCCCCAGGAAATTTCAGTTTAGCTTCATACTTTGCTTCTAAAATATTGGCTTTTAAGACCCCCTCCCCCTAGGAATTTGCAATGACCTTCCATGGGGTGGGTATGGAATTTCTCTGGAACTACACAATGTCATGTCATGTACGTTGGTTATGCCCTCAGTCCTTCATTTGTAAGGATACTACAACATTACTATCAATCAGAACAATTACGGTAACAAGCCCCACAGCACTTACCTCCCTGGCCATTTTCCTCCTCCTTGCATCATACCAGGGACATCTTTAGCTTCCAGTCCCGGACCAGACAGCCGATTCACTCCATGAACAGACTTTAAACCATAGCTGTACATTACCATGACAAAAAACAAGACATAAGAATACCCTTGGGGCCCTACATGTAGATAGTGTCAAAGACTGCAGACTGGCAATCGAAACCTAATAAATTTTAAACTTTTTAACCAGAGAACTTTTTTTTAAATTTGTTAATGTCAGATTTTTGTTGCTAAAAAACTATGAAAACCATCATCATTTTAAAATCTAAAATTGCAAAAGCCTTTAGGGTTTTCTTGAAAATAAATGTTTCATTTCATTAGGTGGCGATTTGCCGCTGGGACTCTGACACCCTACCCTATACCAGACCATGTTCAGCTGTATTTTACAACGGTAACCCTATTTTAGACTATGCTATTCCCTACCCTATCCCAGACTTGCTATTTTTCAGAAACTAGGGTATGTTTTTGAATACATTTTTAACTAGAGTTTTATTAAGAATAAGGACTTGTTTATCTTAGTTTTTAATTAGTGTCACCAGTTAGTGTGACAAATACTAGAATGATTGACACTTAAATAAAGTTTACTGCTGCTGCTGCTGCTGCTACTACTCTTGTACCACTCATCATTTTTGGGTAAATGATACCCTATTCTTGACCAAAAACTAACTTCTATACCCCATCCAGAATAAGAAAACTTGAATCTTTCAACATATTTAAGAAAGGACCGAAATCGTTTCTGCTTACAACAGATGCTACTGTATTAAGCCTCAGCTAAATTGGTGTACAGTATTAGATTTTAACTTTATTTTATGATGATTTTATACAGTGACTAAAAATTGAATTTTGACTTGAATTTTGTATTTAATATCTATTTAATATATTTACCTCACTGCTTTTAGTACTGTAAAACTATTAGGGTAAAAGTAAAGTAAACTGTTTGAAAACCATACCCTTCACACTGTGGCACAACCATACAGTTTATATATGCCCCCCTCCCCTACCCCCAGGATACAATTCAGTCCTTTCAATCATGAATGTATTTGAAGTGTGAATTGCTTACTATAAGAAGTCACAGTTTTATTTATTTTTAATAACTTACTCATCCCAGGATTTGTCGCAAACAGTTTCAAACACGTCAATAATCTCAGACTCTGGGAGAGGTTTTCCTTTCAGTGATGGCTTCTTCTCCTCTGCTTTTTTCAATGCTTTACTCATCTAGAAATTTTAAAAATATCACTAGTTAACTATCACCCAGTAGTATGTGATCAAACATCAAATTCCTCTTTGTTATTTCAATGCTTTATCAATCAGAGAAGTCATGAGAATTAAGGAGGCAAGATATTAATTCTCTTCAGTTGATATTTTAACTTCTCCCAACTACATTTTATAAAAAATGTATAGGGACAAGATGGGAGAATTTCTTTTTTAATATTGGGTATTAAAGGGTTAAACACTAATATTCCATAATATGGAGAGAGAGTGCTTGAGTGGTCAAGTGCTTAGTCAGGGTACGTACTCTTTTCAGATATTAAAATTCCAATGCTTCAATGACCTTTTCAAATTTTTCATGACGAAGAGTTCAACAGTTGTTTTCGAAATTCTATCAAATGATCATTTTTTTAAAATTTTCATCTTGCCTTATTATTCCCACAACATATGCTGCCTTAGTGATTTTGTACCATGAACATAATTTTCCATGACTTTCCATGACCCACACTTAAATTCCCTGACTTTCCAGGTTTTTCCATGACTGTACGAACCCTGTTAGTGAAATAATGGACATTTGACTGATCTGCTATTGATCCCGAATGTCCTTTGAAAAAAGGCTTGAAAACCAGCCCACTTCATGCACTGTTGGTTTTATTCTGCTGTTTGAAAAAAGTTCATCACATGATCAAAATTTTGTTCACCGCAGACCAATCACATGATCGGTTATGTCGTGATGTTGAACTTACGATTAATGAATTTCAACTTGCATTCACCTCAAATGTGCTCTTCCTGTTCTTCAGAAATTTACAATGTAGTTCAAGAAATATATTATTTGAAGGTTTAATTAGGCAACTGCAAGTTCTAATTCATTCTTCACAAGTTCAACGTTACGATCTTGTGGTCAACTTGCGGTCAACAAAACTTATTGATGATGTGATGAATAGTGAAACCAACGCTGCTTTTAAAGGATGTGCGGGATCAATACAATACAATACAATACAATACAATATTTTTTATTCAACTCACACGATCTTTACAGAAAAGGAAAAAGAAAATAATTTAAAAATAAAACTAGATTATAGATATAGAAAAGAAAAACCAAAGAAAAAAATTAACAGATAGAATTCGTGAGTTTGGAGCATCCAAATAGCTAGAGCTAATCGAGTGGATGACCCAAAAGGAAAACTGAGTTTATAGAAAAATAAGATTTACATTACATAAATTAAGATAAAAAGTATTTCTTCATGAGCTAATAGCATTAATTTAAGTATTTAATGTATCAAAAAGTCATTGTAATAATTGATCATAGAGTTCTTAATAGTTTTACGAAATGAGGAGAGAAAAGGAATTTGTTTAGTATTAATTGATAGTGAATTCCAAAGGCGTGAACCAGTATAGCGAAAGGTACGAATGCCATATTGAGTAGTGTTAACAGATTTTAAAAATATATTTTCGTTGAGCTAATATTACCGGGATATTAGTAGAGTGATTGACTGTTAAGTTTTACGTATCACGACAAGCGTGTATTCACAGTTCACGGAATTTCATTTTCTATGATGTATAAGCTTACATAAAATATAAGATAAGCTTAAACACCCGATCACGTTTCAGTACGTTTCACGCAAATCCCCCCAAGCTGAGGTACAGTATTTTCATGTAACAAAGTAAATTAAAAAAAAAAAAAGTTTGGTGAGGTATTTATTAGTGTGAAATTAGCAGGTACATTATTTAAACAGCTGCGGTTAAAACACTTAAATTGATCACCGCATTGTTTCAGCCAAGCGGTGAAATTAACCTTACAAACACAAGGAAGTGTAATGTAATTTCAATTCATTGAGGAATTCTTTTAAAATGGAAATGGGAATTTTTGACAGAGGAAATAGGCTACCTGATAAGCAATAGCGGTGCACGCGTCACAAGTCATCTCAAAGGATTTTGGAGTGTGAGGTGAATGCTGTTCTTCTTCGTTCATTTTAGGAGTCTCGAAGCGCATTGGTTCTCCATCTTGAAATCCTTGCACTTTGGCGTTCCAAAAGGCCACGATTGAACACAGCACAAGACCTCTAAAAACCATCTCGATCACCAACTTTCCTCTACAAAATCACAGAGACGCTTGTACAGAAGTGAATCGTTATTAAACGTGTCCAAATTTATCAAACCATAAATTAGTAAGCAGCTTGAAACAACAGCGGCAAACAACAAATCGTATTTTGCCACGGAAAAAAGTAATTCCACGGGAAACCGCTGTCCATTCAAAGGTCTCAAACTTGGTAACCGCGCACAAACCGTTTGCCCGGTTACCAAGGTACGTTTTGCCACGTCGCGCGCATGCGTAAGAATAAATTTGCAAAAGGAAACAAAGATGGAGTACTTGTCCCGGGGTTTCAAGTCTGTTTTGGGTAATCAGCAAGCTGGCTCGCAACCTTCCGCTCACGAGACGGTGCGTATATAAGCGTTCGTTCATGATCTGTGTTGTGTTATTCCATCTGATTCGATTGTATCCGTGAATGTTGATTCAGGTTGAGCGATTGTGTGACCGTGTTGCTTCTTCAACTCTTCTGGAAGACAGGCGAGATGCCGTGCGTGCGCTCAAGTCGCTTTCAAAGGTGAGTGATCTGTTTTTCCTTCAACAAAACGCCTTTTTGTTAATACGCTGTAAAGATTAATCCCTTCCATGAATCTTTTTTATTGCAGTTAAAGAAATATTGACCTTTTAACCCCATCAGACTTGATCATATCCAAATTCTCCTCACCTCATCAGAAATATTAATTTTTTGAATGAGGCAGGTAATGAGAGGGAACTGTCTGAATGGTTTGAAATAACATCATTAATTCAAATTCAGATTTACCGCAGGGCTGTGCTCTAGGTTAGGCGACTAACAGTGACTAGGAAACTTCGGGACTTAACACATCGAATCAAAATCGATCATCAGAAACCTAATCGATCAATTGATTTTACTTGATTTTAATCGATAATAATCAATCAATTAAGCAAATTAATCGATCAAAATCGATAAACACAGAAACTGTCAGGATACCGTGTTGTTTAGTTTATTTCCAACTGCATTAATTTACTGCATGTAGTTGAGGATCAATTTCATTAATTCTTTTATCTAGAGTATTTATCATTAAATATAATAAGCTTTTATTTTTCAGAAATTTCGTCTAGAAGTTGGAACACAGTCCATGGATCTACTGATAAATGTTTTGCAAACAGACAGGTAGATAGATGTACATGCATGATACTCACATAATTGCTTATATAGTACCACTACTTGACTTCATGAAGTAGTAATCAAGGATTAATGAAGTGTGTTCAACAGAAATGCACGTTGAGTATTATGCCATTTGCCCTTGAAAAATCTTGAGGGGGGGGGGGGGGGGGGGGGAGAAGAAGTCAGCAAGGGGGAAAACAGCTTCAATTAGTAGAATTACCTTGTTTGCTTATGAAAGTAGCAGGAGCTCAGAAGTGCATTTGCCAGGGGAAATCCTTAATGACAGCCTTGCTTGTAAAAACATATCTCACTGTACTGTGTGGTTCCAGAAAAAATCCATATCCCCTAAACCATTTGCAAAGCTTGTCTACATGTATATAACTTCAATAATTGTTATTTTCCCAATTCAAATTATGATTATTACATATTTTTTAGGAATGATACAGAGATAACTGGCCTGGCATTGCAAACTCTGTGTAACCTGCTGTCTGCCGACCCACAAGGTGAGAAAAGAAATGGTCAGCACTGTAAAAAAAGGCAGTAGGCATAACCTAAATTGTCTTTTTTGTATGTCCACATGAGTGTGGTTGACTACATGTAAATATTATTAGTAAGCTCTGTTTTATACACTGCAGAAACTTACTAAGTGGCCAAGCATTTGTTACATGTACCAGTGCGACTGCTGCCCTGAAATTCAGTGGTTTGACACCTAATCTTTGTTAATGTGAACCTTCTCGCTGAATACATGTATATAATTATTGTATTTTGATGTAGCTTTTAAACTGCCCTTGCAAAATGGGAATGCAAGTTATAAATTTGCAAGTACACAGCACAAGTACATAAATTAAAAATCAGTATTCTGTCATAGTGCCAACTCTTGTAATAAACTACAGGTATCATAAAGACTTCATATAGAATTTACCAGAAGTTAGAGCACACACACAAAAGGTTGCATGGAAGCAACTGGTTTTATATACTGTGTTGCTAAGTCAGCTTTTGAATTTCTTTACAGTGGCTAATTTACAGTTGACAAAATCAACTTTTTGTGTTTTACTCTGACCCCGACCAATGCAGCACCATGTTTCTTTTTAGAAACTAACCCATTTAGTCATGAGAAAAGCCTTCAACAAAATAGAAATGAAATAATCAATATTGACACCCTTTCAGATGAGGGTGGCCGGGATCCTGGACAGACAGCCTCAGATGCTGAGTTAGGAGTTCAATTCACAGAGATTTTCATCAAGAAAAGCGATAATGTCACTCTACTACTTGGCCTGTTAGAGGTGTGATATGTATTTAATAATAATTATTTCCCGGGCATATTAAATACAATTACAAAATTTTATATTAATCGCGTTCGAAGAATGCAATCCTAATTTCGTGTTGGAGACAAATTTGAGATTTTTTGGTAGACGGTCTTCCAAATGGCCGCCCCTATTGTTTTTTTTCAGGGGCTCATTTCCGCCGGAAATTCCTTTGAATGCGTCTTCATGATCTGTGATTACTGCTAGTTATTAAAATATTTAAATTCCAATTTAATCTGGAAATAGTGGAAGTAACAGCCACTCTGTAGATTAACATGTAAATTTTTTCATGTGTATTGATGTATTTTCCCATTTTTGTTCCTCCATTTATACACGTATGTTGTGGTTCAATTTTTCTTAAATTGGCTTAATTTTTGTTTTCCCTTCTCTTTGATTATGGCAATGAAGCTGAGACAAAAGAAAATACATTTAGAAATTAAACTGGTTTCAACTTTTAAATCAAAAACAAAATTGAAACCACAACATTTTGTCCTATCACACTTTTTTCTCTGTTGATGGCACTGGTCATGCTCTATGCAGATTCTCTTTCTTACATTTACATGTAGCTTCTCACTTCGTTGTTCCCCAGTGAAGAAAGCTCGGTTAAAATAACATAAACATGTCTCTCAATTTTTTACATTGTAAGTCCATTTACGGTTGCTGAATCTTTTGATTAATTAATTGTTAGAGCAGTTTTCAATTGAGTGTCGAAAGTAATTACACAATTGCTTTGGTTTTGCATTGCTACGCTTTGTGATTGGCTAAAAAATCTCGCACCACTTTCTTGACCAATCAGAAGTAAAACCAAAACCAATCGTGACTTGCTCGCACGCGTTTTCCCGCGCTTGGCGCCGCCGACATGTAATTGCTTCGAGATCTGATTGGTTCATTGGATTGTTTACGACTGCTATGATTGTTCAGAGTAATTACTTTGGTTTTGGTTTTACGACACTCAATTGAAAACTGCTCTATACATGTGATAATATTATAATAATTATAAATGCTCTTGTTTAGGAATATGAATTTCAAGTTAGATGGCCTACTGTTAAACTCCTGACAGTGTTACTGACAAACAAAAGGTAACAAAAATATTTATATTTGTAGAGAGCTGTCGTTCAAAACCTGGCTACATGTCTTGCTTGCCACGTGTCTCTCGTGGCTCAGTGGTCAGAGCATCCAACCGATGTTCGGATCATGTTGTAGACTCAGATTGTTTTCTTTGGCCTACACATGTGATATGATGAATATTACATCTTTCTCAGAACTCATCAGTGTAAATTGTGTTGTGGTTCAAATTTTTCTTTGGTTTGAAAATTTTCAAACCAGTTTAATTTTATTTTTCCATTGTCTCAGATTCATTATCATATTTTGAGACAAAGGAAAACAAAAATCAAACTGGTTTGAAAATTTTCAAACCAAAGAAAAATTTGAACCACAACATATGTATGCAAAGTATAGCATTGGGATGTACACTGTCTTGTTTTACGATTTTGTAAAACAGTGCAAGGGCTTTGAAACATCAACTTTCATGATGAAAATTTTAAAGAAAAAGAAATAAACTACACATTCATATGACATTGTACAATACATGTATGGAGAAAAAATAATGTTTTCTTTCACAATTTGACAAACTGATTCAAAACTTAAGTAATGGTCCTGGCAAGAAGTAGGCAACCCAACGGCAAGGAATGCAGAAAGGTGTTAATTGTGATATTGTTGAAACCGTCCACCTCATTGGCTAAAACATGAAAATCTACCATCACTTCATCAGGCAGCGCATTTACCTTATTACATGAAATTTTGGCGACACTTAAATTTAGCGAATTTAGCGATTTTTCTAAAAATCGCTAAATTAAAATGCACCAAAATTAAGTGTCGCTAAATTTAAATCGTCGCTAAATTAAAGTGAGTACAATATGAAATTCCGCCATCTGGTCAGTTTCGCACAATCATGCTGTTTTACGGTCGATTATGACGTGTATCGGATGTCTCGTGCACATATCAGTCATCTCAGCTTGACAACTGAAATGGATTCTTCGCTAGTATTAAATTTTGCATTCCCGTATGGACTCCGCGGATTCTACGTTTATAAAGAGCTGTGGAATCCTAGACTAAATGAAAAGCTTGACACAATTCACAATTCGTCAAAGTTTCAGTTCGTGAAATCGCGAAAATTAAGTGACTTATGTTCCAAAATTTACGAATAATCGCTAAATTAAAGTGCCGCTAAATATGGATTTTTCAAAATCGCTAAATTAATGTGTCGCCAAAATTTCATGTAATAAGGTATTTCTCTTTAGTTTACTAATTGATTCCCTTTTAGTGAAAACTATTGTAAGTTTTAATGCAACAAAAATTCTATGTGGGAAACACAGAAAATTAGAAGTCTTTGGAGTGTCACGATTGGATGAAATCTTGTAACACAAAAGAAACATTGCTTTAAAATAAAGTTTCAGTAAATTTTATTTCAAAATCATGTTGTCCATAGGTTGATGTATTCTCAGTACGAAAATCTAAACATTCTTATGTGGGGAAAGCAAAATGCCACAGAACAATAGAGGATTGCCTAGTTCTTACACGCATTGTTACTTAATTTGCAACATTTGTGATCGTGAAAGGCAAAACGGACACTAACGGAAAACCATTTGAACGGCAAAAACGCATGGATGACGAACGGATAACGAACGGTTCTCAAAGCGTTCGAACAGTTTGACTAACCGTTCGAATGGATGAATTTGGTTATCTGTTCAAACGGGTGAGTCAAAATGTCGAACGGATTGGCAAACCGTTCGAACGTTGATCGCTTCAAACGGATTTTTTGAAACGTTCGAATGGATAACGAATGGATAACGATCACTTAACCTCTTGGAACGGATAACCGTTAGTGTCCTTTTTGCCTTTCACGGTCACATTTGTTTTTAGTTATTTATTTATTTATTTATTTATATATTTGTGTATTTATTTACCTACAGTTGTACATACTTCTTACTTCTTTTTTTCTCTGCAGTCATCAGCTTCAGCAGTGTATTTTAGTTAGCCCTATGGGTAAGAACAAATCTTAAAAGTAGTATAAATTAATGTGTATTTATTATACACGTACATGTACATAGTATTGAGTTATTCACTTTTCTATAATCTTAAATGTTCACTTTTCTTTGCTCCCTGACAGCTTATAGGTAATTAGACTGCTTCAAGTCTACTTTTTTATTATTTTAGAAAGTTCTTATTATAAAAATACAGTCATGTATATATAACATTTTGCATCCTTAAAGGGTCACTGTCACGAGGGTACATGCGCCAGTTTCTTGAATCAAAACTTGAAAAGTTTAGCTTAAATTTTTCACGTTGAAGTGTCAATTTCAAAATGTCGTCGACTGGTGGCGGCGGTCATGGTGCAAAATGAAGAAACTCAACACTATTTTTAAAATTGACACTTCAACTTGAAAAAAATTAGGTTTTGATTTGAGAAACTGGTGCATGTGCCCTCGTGACAATGTCCCTTTAAACTGTTATACACCAGACTTGGTGCCTTATTATAGATATTGAACATTTTCAAAATCTGATGAGTTAATTCACAGACATTTTTAAAATGTAAATGTGTTTGTTTTACAGGCGTTTCCAGACTTATGGATTTGCTATCTGATAGCAGAGAAATAATCCGAAATGAGGTAATTCTCCACTAAATTTTGTGTTATTATCACTAAATAAAACTTTATAAAAAATGATGTACTCTACAAAAAAGTGGCAGATTTATTGTTTGGCTTAAGAGATTGTCCTCCCCATAGGAATTTTCCGATGACCTTTCATGGGGTGGTGGTGGTGGTGGTGGGGTATTGATACAATGCATTTCCTGGGATCACACCATTGGGATGGAGAAGGGGCGGTGAGGGGAGGGGGGTGGAAGGGGACAGGATATTTTGTCAGTTTAAATGTAACAGCAAAAGTACCAAGGACCATGCATTACATCGATGAGCTGACAATTTAAAGGTACATGTACATTGTACAGTGTCTAGGAACCAGGAACAGGAAGTAATTAAAAATATATGGAACCTTAGTGGAAATGACTTCTATGGGTATGCACATATTATAGTTCCTTCCCTCATTTCGATGATCTGATACCCATTTTAACCCAGAGTTAGTTACAGAGTCATTGTAGGCAGTATTTCTAACTTTTGAGTCTGGTAACGGAATTATATGGCGTGACCATAAGAAAAATTTGAACCACAACATTTACATAATACATAAAGCAGTCCACCAAAAGCGTTTAAAAGGTCAATATATTTTTAATTATTTCAATGATATTGTTATTTTCAGGGTCTGTTGTTGTTGATTCAACTTACCAAGTCTAATGCTGCAATACAGGTACAGACATTTAATTTATTTTAATTAAATTTATTTAATATTAAATTTCTACAGTAAACTACAGGTTTTTATGTGTACAGCATCTAAAATTTATACTTGGAAGTCTTAGACAATTTTCAGAAAATTTCACAAAATGACCAAAAATGTTATTAAAAATGACTTTTGGACAATCATCAGGAATTTTCCAAACACCTCAGGAGTCTTTGGCAAACTTCGAAAAAATTCAGAAATCACAAACTTTCAAATCTTCAGAAGACCTTTGATGGTTCCAAAGTAAATTTTAATTATTAACCCATCGACTCTTGCTACGATTTCTCAGTTTTAAACAAATCAACATGAATCAAGTAATATATCAAACGCAAGGAACAGTGTTTTATCAGATTTCCAAACACTGAGAAATGGGTTGGAAAAACTAGTCCAGTTTTTTTTAAACCCACTTCAAGGTGTTATGGAAATATGATGAAATACTGTTTCGAGTGTTTGATAATTATAAAGCTTCTCAAACTGATGTGGAGAAGATGACTTTTTCTTGCCATTTTGAAGTCTTAAAAAGGCCTGTTTTTTATCCCAGTTATGCAAAATGAACATCTGAAAAACAGAAGCATGGAGTACATGAGGGGCCATATTTGTTTGAAATCTGATATTCTTCTCCGAGTGAAAAACCACCACTCTCTAATCCCCCCTAAAACCCAAACATATGTGCAGAAGACAGATTCTGATTGGTTTAAATTACCTGAAGCCTTTTATAACAATAGGGGACCAAAAGAGGGGCAAGTTCGTGTACATGCGGATAATCATGCGCGATTTATGGCCAGTTTTGGCCAGTGTAAGAGTCAATAGGTTAATTTTCTTGGCTGGTTATGAAGAGCAATTATCATGTATTATACGATTTGTCCACATACCCTGCTTATGTATAACTGATTACAATATAATTTTACAAATTAAAATTAAAATTAATTGATCTTGTTTGTCTTTGATCTGCACTGTACATGTTGCATTATCCAAGTATAGATTGCAAGATATGGAAAAGTCATGTAGTGTTTGTCTTTTCAAAAAACATAATTATTTTTTCTTTCAAACAGAAAATTGTTGCCTTTGAGAATGCTTTTGACAGACTTCTTGAGATCATCACGGAGGAAGGTTGCAGTGATGGGGGTATGTGTGATGTGATAATAAAAGTAGTGTATTAATAAAAAGTAATCTTTACAAATTTAATAATTATTTAGTACATTGTATTGATTACATTCTTGAAGTCATCATGCAATCGATTTACTAATATTACCCATTATAGCCCATTCTCAAAATTACTGTAAGCTGAAAATATACATGTATCAAGCTACACTGTACATATACTTACGGACTTGTTTTCATGCGTTCAACATTGATCCGTAAATATTTTCTCAGCCTGCTGAAGACTTAATATCAAGAAAAAGTTCCAAAATATTAGCCAAGGTCCTTCAAAATACAATGTAGGTTGATTAATTTTATGCAAAATTTGACTATTTTGGCCATTTTTCTTTTAAAATTATGCTTTCAGGTGAGAAAATATTTACGGATCAATGTTAAACGCACAGTCTTTTTTTAAAAACAAAGTTAAATCTACACACTTGTACTCTATACCCTACTCTTCTCTTGTGATAAATTAGGCTGCTGCCAATAACATTGGAAGATACATGTATTATCTGTCTATTGTAGACTTATAAAGGCCCTATTTCCCTTAGAGGGAAAAGGATTATTATGATGATGATGATTGTAGACTTATGAATCAGCTAGTCCAGTTTAAGGTATTGCTACTCTGATGAACACCCCCACTGCCATCCCCCTCCCCCTCAGGACTCCATCCCCTAGATACTACTTGAGGTACTCCTCCAAGGTACATTGTAAAGTTGCCCCCATCACCCCAACCCATTGAAGCTAGGCTGGGTGGACAAAGGGCAACTACTTGCATCCAAAATGGAAATTGCTAAAAGATTGCAGAGTTTTTGCGTATGGGTTTGTTATCGTTTAAAAAAAAACCATTGGCATATTTTCACAATTTAATTAATTATTGATAGTAATAATTTATATATAAAACTGTTTTTGCTAAACTTTTCTTCATTTTGCTGATACTGTAGCTAGGCTTATTAAAATAAATCATCTTTGTATAGTGCTAACAAAACAATGATTAAGTTCTGATGATTTTGTTTTGGAACTTTTTTCAGGTATTGTAGTTGAAGATTGCTTGCTACTGATGCAAAATCTCTTGAAATTGAATGTTTCAAACCAAAATTTCTTTAGGGAAGGAAGGTAAGACATTGAGCAATAATATGTATTGATTTTAAAGAATTGGCAGTTTAAACAGAGAAGTTAACATAAAATAAATTACAAATAATGTAGATGATCTATATAATTTATGTTGTAGGTCAATTTGTTCTTAAGGTCAAAATGATTTCAAACTAGTTTAGTTTCATTCTCTTTTGTTCCAGATTCATTACCATAATCCTCAGACAAAGAAAAGAACAAATCAAACTAGTTTAAAATCATTTTGACCTAAGATCATTTTAAACTACAACACATACATTATTAATAACAAAAATTTCATTTGTATACTTTACCTTAAAATCTTAAAGTTACATGGCTTTGAACACCAATGAACAAGAACAATAGAACAATATACTTTCTTTTACTCATTATTTTTACAACTATATTTTAAAGATACCTACACACATTTTAATATCCACCATTTTAATCGGGTACTGTTAGTATCATGATTTAGGAATGCTGATTAAACATAATTTCTAAGTGGGATTTAATACTTATTTTAACTTGTTTCTGTTTGCCCAGCTCCCTTTACTTCACATCTCTTACTGCGCCTTTCAATAACATGCGGAATTTAAATTCAAATCTCCACCAACGGTTGCGTTATTCCCTGCCGTCAATCATAATTTATACGAAAGCCAACGGACCATGTAAAAAAGAAACAAACAAAATGGATTGAAATCTACCAATCATAATGCACGGACGTGACCATTTGAACTCATTGAAGTGATGATCTGTTTCCTGAGAGGTATGCTAAGATGATTGACGGCAGGGAATAACGCAACCGTTGGTGGAAATTTCAATTTCAAATTCCGCATGTTATAATAATAATAAATTTATGCATTTGTATAGCGCAAATTCTATATACATATTCAAATGCGCTTCACAGTCAATCAGACCCACCCCACCCATGAACAAGTACTGACACTGAGGGTGGTCACAGCCAGGGTTTGTTACATCCTCAGTGGTTCTTTTATGTCACCATGGGAGACAGGACCGCCATTTCTACGTGGTCATCCGAGCCACGTGAAGGTCTAACCAGGTGCAGTAAAGGGGAGGGTGTTTAACCACAAAACATTTGCTGAGAGCAGGGTATTAATGTTATGGTGCACTGTACATTCATGCACCCAGTATATACATGAAACACATTACAGTTACAGCTGTACACTGCACATAGCTATGTGATTGTATGTATGTTTACAGTGTAGCTGTATTTTGTTGTTGTTGTTGTTTAGTGGTGAGGATCTCTTTGTTGTTAATGCTGTCCTTCATTTTGTCTTTTCAGTTATGTTCAAAGACTTACACCATTTTTTGAACTGGAACAATCTCCTTCACCAGCTCCCACTGGTAGGTTAACTTTTTGAAAAGTGGCTTTGTTGCCAGATTCTAGCATCACTTTGAGAAGCCATACATGTACCATAAAATCCTGGTTATAAGCCCTGGGCTTATACAACTTCTTAAGGTTTTTTTGGCTGGCAAGCAAAAAATATTGTGATAAATAAGTGTTGTTTTAGTTAATTTGATGCAAATTTTTGTAAAGCTAATAAGAGCTGTTGTAAAGCTAAGGAACTGTGGTGTGCTTATACATGTACATGTATGTAGGAGGTGGTAAAATCGGAATATTGTTTTGTTTTGGGGGGGGGGGGGTTGGCTTATAACTGGGATTTACAGTATTTGATATCTGTATTGATGGGAAATCTATTCAGCTAAATTACATTCTGTAATGTAGAATTTATTACAAGCTAACTAACCTTCTAAGTTATGTATTTAATTATTATTTTTTTTTTGCAGAAAACCAAGATAATTCCTGGTCAACACAAAAAGTATCAAATGTGAAGCTTATGTTACAGGTAAAGGACTACTGAGAATGAAATTTATGCTCTGTCAGTAATTATTCTCAGTAATGTAGGTCATTTAGGCATTGTCCAACCAAAACTAATTTCCAAATTGTCTGAGTGACTTACATGTATTTTACAATGTGCTTGGACACTGAAAGCGCCATTACATTTGCTTGGAAAAAAAGTCCCTCCTGAATTGAGGTAACACAGAAAATGTCTTGTGATTTGAAATTGCCCTGTAGTCAATTCATCACAAACCCTTTTTAGTGTGTCATGTATGCTGATGGATTGTGTCCCACATAATAAGTCCAAGATTCATGGCAGATGTTTGTCCAATTTATTTTGTAAAATGGCACCCTTCACAGTGTCCATGTAGTATTAAAGATGTGATGACATATAAAGTCAACTCAAAGACGTGCCCAAAACAGCAGCTAGCAGTCAGTTGTCCCCAATTCTAATAAGCGAAACATTCATAAAAATATTAGGAATGTTTGGTATTATTTTAATATCAATTTTATGTTTTATATCCAGCTTGTTAGAGTGCTAGTGTCACCAGACAATCCTCAACAAGCAACAGCTAACTGTCAGAAAATTATGAATCAGTGTGGTTAGTACTCATTCAGATGCTGTTTATATTCATGATTACTTTATTTAACCTGATGCATTGAGGTAATGTGCAGTTCCAGAAAATATCCATACTCCCCCACAGAAGGTTTTTTGTTTAGCAACCCCCGTCCCCCCAGTCACTCCGTGAAAATTTGGGTGGGGGCGTGTGTCACCCTTCTTAAAATCCTTACCCTATTTCGGACCAAAATATGCGATTTTCCCTACCCTATTTCCGACCTGACTTAAAATTTGATAACCTATTTCAGACCAGGAAGTGCTTCCGCTTGCGTAAACATTTGAGAAGGGCTTGTAATTCCCAATGTTAACCAAACCACATTTCTCAAGGAATGAAAAAGTAGCTTCTTCTAAAAGCCATACCCAATTCCAGACCAGAGTGCGCAAATCATACCCTATTTCAGACCAAAATGGTCAAAATCTATACCCTATTTCAGACCAAAACGGCTTGAAAACCATACCCTTTAGGGCCACACATACCTATATAGCTTAAATAAGGGAGTACCCCCCACCCCAGGCTTTGCATGTTGTTGTGTTTGTACTTGCTCAGATTTTTTTAATCTGAGTCCTCCCGTTTTTCAAATGCAAGTTTCACTCGCTTAGTGCATTTGATTTGATATTGTTTAAAACCTGTAAGATTACAGTCATGGCTGGTGGCCTCAAAAAACTAAGCTGGTCTTTGAAAAGATTTTCATTTGATAAAAGGTTACAGTTTCTGTATGAACCATTCAGGTGAGTAGTATGCACCATTTCATAGCAAGTTACACATTAAACTTGCTATCTGGCTCATCCAATTTCTAACTGAAGAGCATTTCTTGGTCCCTAACAATAATTTAGTGGAACATGTCTAATCATTAGTGTCCATTTTGATAACTGAGTGCGTTGTTATTGTTTTTTTAATTATTTGTTTTCTGTAGGTCTGTTGCGGCTGCTCTGTGGCATACTTATGTCAACTGGAATTCCCGCAGACATTCTTACAGAGGTACAATGTATTATAGTGTACTGTACTGCGAAAGTGAACTTGCAAAACAATAAAATCCATTAGCCAATTTAGGTGTCTCTTGATACAAAAGTTTTTTTTTTGTTTTTAAGAGTGATCAGCATCAAATTTCTCCTTGTAATATCAATGCCTTATCAATCAAAAAGGTCATGAGAATTAAAGACATGATCACAAAAGATGAATTCTATTGATATCTAAACAATTTCTCCCCAATACTCCTAAAGGAAATGTATAGGGACAAGAAATGAGAATTTGAATTTTGATAATAGGGCTTGAAGGGATAAGTGACACTAAAAATAGTGACATTGCTCCCTTTAATTTTAACATGCAACTGATTTTGAGATAGTCACTGTTCTGTTTACTTATTGCAGGTCAGTTAAATAATACAGTATGTTATTGTAGTGAAAATTGCCTTTTAGTTTTGAATTCCAAAATTGAAACAAATTTCATTTATCTTGACTCATTCGTAGCTAGTAAAGAGAGGGAGTTAGACACACCTGTGTAAGATACAAACAAAAAACTTGCTCAAACCCTTCCTTATGGACTCTCCTATATTAAGGACACTCCATTTGGTCCCAGGCAAAATTTCCCTAAAAGTACTGGACAGAAGTAACGTAACAGAGTCAGAGCAGAATGTATTTGCACGCGAACCGCATTCCTGCCAAAAACTTGAGATCCACAAAGTGAATTCTAGTTTGTACCTAGAATTCATTTTGTGGATCTATTTTTTGACAGGTTTGCGGTTTGCACGCAAATGCATTCTGCTCTGACTTGTCTGTTATGTTACATGTTTCTGTCCGGTACTGTACAGGGTGGGAAACTTAATAATTCTGAGGGTTCAGAACATACCAGTTGGGTGAGTGTCCTACTTTCAGACTGCACTCGCCAGGTAAATTTGTTCTCATTTTGTGCTTGATAAAAGCTGTACATGCATTTTACATATCAATAGGAACTGTCACAGGAATTGTCCATGACCTCTATAATACATACCGTTACATGATACATCTCTCTAATATTAACCCTTTAAGCCCTAAGAGTGATCAGCATCA
Organism: Cladopsammia gracilis; assembly: GCA_022457155.1. Lineage (NCBI taxonomy): Eukaryota > Metazoa > Cnidaria > Anthozoa > Scleractinia > Dendrophylliidae > Cladopsammia > Cladopsammia gracilis. Next base: position 385,103 of record JAJGOT010000046.1, on the reverse strand, counting down.
AATTTCTCCTTGTAATATTAATGCCTTATCAATAAAAAAGGTCATGAGAATTAAGGACATGATCACACAAACAGAGTTCTCTTGATATCCAAACAATTTCTCCCTACTACTTCTATAGGAATGTATAGGACTAGAAATGAGAATTTACATTTTGATATAGGGCTTAAAGGGTTAACATTTGGCTCCTGCCCTTTGGTGTCCATGTTGTAGTTTAAAATGAATCTTAGGTCAAAATGATTTCAAACTAATTTTAATAGTTTTGATTTTCGTTTGTTTCAGATTCATTACCATAATCCTAAGACAAAGAAAAGTACAAATCAAACTAGTTTAAAATCATTTTAACCTAAGATCATTTTAAACTACAACATCCATATTAGTGAAGTTCAATTGTAGCTGCTTCAAAACAATCTTAAAAGTTTTTCACTGTTGAAATAAAGCTTATAATGACATGAAGGATTTTACTTATTTATTTTGTGGTGTACATGTACATTGAACTTTTCAGACCATTAACACTGTATCTGAAGTCATACGAGGATTCCCTGCAAACCAAGAATACTTTTCTCAAGTAAATGCTCCATCTAACCCTCCTAGGTATGTTATTTGCTGCTAATAAATTATCATAAAAAACTTTGGAATTGTCATGAACTGCAATTACATACTGTAATTCAAGGTTTGATTTTAAGGATTTCATGGATTGATATCTTGTGTGTTTTGTTGTAGTCCTGCCATTGTTGTTCTTCTGATGTCCATGATCAACGACAAGCAGCCATTCAGTCTACGATGCGCTGTCTTATACTGCTTTCAAGTAAGCACAAATTATATATTAGTTACTTTTTTGTAGGGTAAGACATCTGTTTGTCTAAATCAATAGGCAACAGACTAGTAAGCAACCTTTAAAAACCTTGTACACATACTAACCCATTGCATGTTTTTAACCCAAACTCCTTCCCAGACTTAAAGGACCTTTGTATGACTTGATCACATGACTCCATTGTTAAAATTAGGTGTTGCTACTCAATTATGGATGGTGACTAACCTTAATTGGAAGGAGCATAATGAAATTTATAGCAAGATTGCCAAGTTTGAGGACCGCTGTGTTTAAGCATGAGTTTTTATGGTCACCTTGCCACCTAGCAACGTTTTTCCATACAAATCCTCTATTTTTTCTACCATTCTAATCGCCATGTAACTCACGCGTATAACCGTTGGAGGGATCTCAAAATTGGCAGTCTTGTTTATAATTAATTATTTTCATCATTCTTTTTACATTTCTGGTGATCTTATAAGTTGCAGCCCTTTTTTTAATTAACAAGTCATGCAAATAAGGTCTTATCAGTTTCTACAAGTACATCTACATGATTGTATGACATCTCCAACTGATGTCTTTCCATACCAAATTAAACGATATTGCATGTATCACACATTTTGTTTTGCAAATTGCAGCCGTCATAAAATACACAGTCGTCATGAATGATCACAAGCAGACTATTCAGCTGCTCACTTCTTTTTGGAACATATTCTTAGTTTAAGATTTTTCAACTAACCCATGAACCATTTTTTTAATCCAATTTCCATTTTACCAGCCCGGGCTTGTGGAGATTCCAAACCCTGCATAGTATGAAGAAAATGAAGTAATTGATTAATTTCATATTTGTCTATGTTATTTTGTAAAGCCAAAGGTGGAAAGCAGTTGTTGACAAAATAATGGAATCTTTCCAGGCAGCTTGATTCTTTTTTTGAAAAAAGACGACCTCTACTGACCAAGTGAAAACAATATTGTAGTTTTTAAAAATACCTAATACAGTAAACATCCGCATAAAAGAAACAGCTGATTAAGAACCTCCAGGCTGAAATCTGGCCAATAAAGCACCTAATGCATAAGAACCAATAATTTCAGCTCGACAAATGAAGCAGGTTTTTATACGAAATTACTTAAGATTAGACAACACTGGCGCAGATTTACATGTAGGTATGTGTGCTGGACCATTACAAACGCACAAATGTGTAGTTTCAGAAAGTAGTTTAATTAGTGTTTAATGTGATAATTTAGACCTGTCAGAGTCAATCACTCACTATCATTCATTCAAATTTCCAGTAAAACCTGTACAACATTTCCAGAAACAGTAATTATTAAGAACCTCTTAAGAACCTGTCCAGGCTGTTCTTATTACGCGTCCTATATATAAGAAATACGTCAGCCTGAAACAGAAAATAGCAGGTTCTTTTATGCAGGTGTTTACTGTATTGTTTATTCTGTTGAAACAGTGTTATCTGTACAAGAATGAGCAAGGCCAAAATGACATTGTAACCACATTACTGCCATCATCAACTTCTGCTGGTAAGTATAACACTCCATGTTTGATTCACGTTCTCAGGCGAGTATCTAAATATTAATTATTTTAGATATGGCATGATTTTCATCAAGTGTGGAGTTGTGGTCTTATGGGTCAAAACCAAAGAAATGATATATTAAACTACGTTTTTAATAAGTTACCACATAATGCCGTATACTTGCAGTACTTCCTCAATGTAGAACAGAGAAAGCATTCACAGTATGGATAGTGACAACATAATATCAATTGATCCCACAATGGATTAGTAAAGAAATAAAAAACGTGCCAAGTGCATTGTTGAGTTGTATAAGCATGCAGGAATTTTAAAGAACATGAGAGAAGTGCAGAGAAGCACGAGCCAAAGGCGAGTGCTTCTCGCACCTCTCGAGTGTTCTTAAAAATTCCCAGGTGCTTATTTAATTCAACAATGCATGAGGAACAAGTTTTTTTATTTCTTTTATAAAATAAAAATAGTTATAATGAACCTTGCCCGGCCTCAAGAGTCCTCGTGGGCCCGAAGAGGATAAGTAAGTAAGTAAGTAAGTAAATAATGAACCTTTCATCACAAGCGTGCTTTATCAAGTTATAATAAATTCGGATTAACCAATCATAGTGCGCGCATTTCCTTGAGCATTTTATAACGAGTTATAATGAACTGGGTTTAACCAATCATAATGCGCACATTTCCTTGGGTATTTGATAATGGGCAATAATGACTGAAGACTTGGGTGATAATCACATTTATAAAATTGGCATTGTGCAGGCTGGTGCAATTGTTCATGCTGGGAATCATCAGCAAGCTTAGCCTTATTGACAGCGTGGTAATAGCATGATGATATGATAGTGAGACAATATTAGCTTCTGATTCATTTACGTAAAAGCAAGCAAGACAGAGACAATGCGGCATTTTCATTTTTGATATTTCTTTACTTGTAGCTACAAATGTATCAGCAGGCCAGTTGCTCTGCGCTGGATTGTTCAGGTAACAACAATGGCTTTTCATCTGTATGTACTTATGGCGTGTTTTTGGGGGACAGTCTGGTCAATTCTGTAAAATGTTGCTTATGATAAATAAATAAAATAAAATAAATAACTATATTTAGAGAGGAAAGCCACATCAGCCGTAGCTGGTTGTCATGCAGGTCCTCTTTCCAGATCGAATTGAAATTTAGAATGTTGGTTTTTGAGGAGAGGGGAAAACCGCAGTACCCGGAGAAAAACCTCTCGGAGCAAGGAGAGAACCAACAACAAACTCAACCCACATATGATGCCGGGACGGGGAATCGAACCCGTGCCGCGTTGGTGGGAGGCGAGTGCTCTCGCCACTACACCACCCCTGGGCTTATGCTATGATCCCTGGGGTTATGCCACTTTGTGAGGCTTTTTGGGCTGACAAGCAAAAAATATCTTGAAAGCGAACTGTTGTTTTAGCCAATTAAAGGGACACTGTCCTGCTTGTCTTATTTTCATGTTACTTTGCCAAATGCCACCAAATATGCAACTTAATAGACCAATATCATGCTAGCATGGCATGAAAATATATTTAATTTAATGGGAAAAGGAGTCCAGCATCAAATTCCGCACATCAATATTAGTAAAACTGTAAAGTTTCGTAAAGATTGCTCGTACACTGACGGAGATATGAACTTTTGAAACTTAGTACTCTGGCCTAATTTTTACAAAGAAATGTATGGGAAAAACACGAAAACGAGGCTGGACGGGCAATCTATGCCCGTCCACCATACATTTCTTTGTAAAAATGCTCAATTTCAACATTTCATATCTTCGTTAGTTTGCTAGCAATCTTTACAAAACTTTGTAGTTTTACTAATATCGATATGCTGAATTTGATGCTGGGCTCATTTCCCCAATAAACTAAATATATTTTTGTGCCATGCTAGCGTGATATTGGTCTATTGGATAAAAAGATGTTATAGAGGAAAACAGAATCAGTAGTTTGGCGATAAAGTGCAGGATTGCAAGGATGGAAGTGGATTACAGTTCATCAAATTTAATTTCGTGACAGGCGGTCAAGAAATCAAAATTGCCTTTCTTGTGGCATTTTACGGTACACTAACAAAACTATGTTGTTTACATTCTCACACACCAAACATTTTTCAGATACATGTAGTCAATTAAAAGTAGCACCTTTTTCCATATTTAACAAGAGGAATAGGTGCAATATAAAGAGGTTATTTAGCAGAAAGTTGTGTAATACGGCTGAGTATTTTTACGAGCCAATTTTTATTTTTTTGAGCCTTTAGGCAAGAAAAAAGAAATACTGAGGAGTAAAAATGACCAGCTGTATGACACAACTTTTCGCTGAATAAATTGTTTATTAGATGACAGTAATCTAATCCTAAAACTACTTTTTTGAAGCTGTTTTCCTAGCGCACGGTCAGAAGAAAAACAAGCCTTTAGACTGTTAGAAAACTAAACAGATATAAATGTTATGAAAGAGCTAATCACAGCACACAGGCGACATTTGTATCAATTTCTTACATATGTTCTAGAGTGGGGAGGAGTATTTTTTAGTTCTAGGTTCCTGGATTGACTAGGAGACAAACTTACATAATTTTTATGTAAGTAACTCTTGTCCGATTTACAGACGTTCACACAAGATAATATCTGAGCTTTTGTTTGGGTTGAAATAAAAGTGGCCTTGATAAAGGGGTAGTCACGTGGTGAGGTTCCACTGTACAGTTTACGTACCAGAGATCACGTTGAAGTTTTACCTTCTTGCACTGTTTTATTCTTGTTTCTCAGCCCTGATCCTCTGTCCAACTGGTGTGCAGCAGTTGCTTTATCTCATTGTTTAAAAGGGAACCCCACCCAGAAAGAGCAACTTCTTAGGGTGCAACTTGCTACAAGTGTTGGTGAGTACAATGTAGCTAGAATGCAAATCGTATTACTTTTGAGCTTTGGAATCTTGTTATTCCTTTAAGTTATGAAGCAGGTTTTGTTTTTTTCTGAATGCCAAATTAAATATGTGTTGTATCTGTTTCAGGGAATCCTCCCGTGTCATTGTTACAACAGTGTACTAACATGCTGTCACAGGTCAGTATCAATATTAGCCAGGGCCCTGTTGTTCAAAAGGTAGATAACGCTATTTACTGACTGGATAAATCACTATCTGGTGGATAAGCCTTAGGAAAGCCAAGCCAATTGTGTTATCCACTGGATAGTGATTTATCCAGTGGATCTAGCTCGCGCTATCCTATTTAGCGCTATCTTGAACAACTGGGGTCTGATCCTCAAGCCCCAGCTGTTCAAAAGGTGTATAGCGCTATCCACCGGATAAATCACTATCCAGTGGATAGACATTAGCAAAACCAATTGTGTTGTCCGCCGGATAGTGATTTATGTGGAGGATAGCACTATCCACCTTTTGAACAACCGGGTCCAGATGATCCGAGGTCGCTCCCACTCACTCTCTCCTCTCCCCGTCTGATTTCCATTGTTTGAGGGCTTCTTCTTGATGTCATATGACCGTTTAATCGATTATTGTTTCTTTATGAGGGTTGGAACAGAAGATACTGACATTTTTTTTCTGTCAGGGAGGAGAGATCCAGACAAGAGTTGGACTGTTATTGTTACTGTGCTCATGGTTATCCAGTTGTCCTCTGGCTGTAGCTCACTTTCTCCATAATTCAGCCAATATACCATACGTATCCTTTGACATCAATGTACATATTAGAACAAGTTCAAGATTAAGTACAAGCAGAAACCCATAAGTGGGTTGAAACGTGTAACGCGCATTCACAGCTTCCGAATAAATTATTCCTTTTTTGCCTAGTACCATATTTGGAAACGCCTCGGTCCCTCGAGATTGGAAGCTAGTTGTTCTAGCGAATTGATTGGTTAATATTTTTATCTTGATGTTCCAAATATGGCTGTAACAACTGCTAAGCAAATTGAATAATCGTAATCGGAAGCTTGTTTTGAAGCGTACAAGAGACAGTTGCACGTTTCAACCCAGTGGTTTCTGATACAAGTACATACAAGTTTTGAATTTCAAATCAACATCTGATTGTTCTTAAGGCCCTCGCTCCTCAATGCTGTTGACTACTAGAGAAAGAGGCTCTGGGAAGGAAACTGTTGTAACATGTGATAGTTTAAACCATGCGCACTACAGAACTGCACAGAAGTAACCTAACAGCTCACTGCAAACCTGCCAAAAAGTCGAGATCCACAAAATGAATTCTAGATTGGTCCTAGAGTTCATTTTGTAGATATCGAGTTTTTGAGGGGTTTGCGGTTTGCTTTTCAAATGCATTCTGCTGTTAGCTTACTTCTGCCCTGTACTGTAGATTTAAAAAGTCGTGCTAGCGAGTACGTAGTCTAGAGTGAGAATAGTAGCCGTGCGTGGAGGCAGATTCAGTTTTCCACGTGGCTAACAGTTTTCCTATGTTCTTGCGCATTTTGCTTTCACATTACATTTGAATATCTCTAAAAGCAAGTACCACTCATAATCCAAACTTCAAATTGATACTATTGAGAAACGCAGATAGACGCAACAAGCACTCAAGAATCGGTGGATGGTCGAAATCAGAAACAATTAAAACGGATTTCACAATGATATATCTGAGTTTACCAACTATGAAAGTATATTGGTGTTACTGTGGTCGATTGTCCTTGACTACTTTGAGCTGATGGCGCAAGTTGAAGTTCATGGTGAAGAAGCCGACAGACTCGTGGGTGCCCTGTGCGCTCTTCTTCTAGGAATCTGTTTGGACAATAACGACAATTCAGTAGCAACTTGTCTAAAGTAAGGTTTTATTCATTTCTTCTGTAGTCATTACCTTTCAATATTAACTGAATCCTGGCTGCAAGATCAATACATTCTGACTCCACTAAGACGAGACATTCAATGTGAAATGAGTTTATTTAGGATGAGCCAGTCGTCATCTGACGGATGTATCCTGCTAATATATTCTTTACATTCTCCTGACTTTGTAAATTAGATTTTAATTTACATTAAATTACAGAAAATTGTGCCACGCCAGATACGAAAAACCACCAAAAACCACCCTTTAGAAGTGGCCAAAAATTGTGGAAACGTATACCCCCCCCTATAAAAGTGCAGTGGCACTAGACCTCGGAGGCAGAGGTATAACTGGCAAATGATAGTAACACTTTTCAAATACTTTTGCTATAATACAGTATCAAACCTATTTGAGAGACTGAAACTTAATCGAAAACTAAAAAGAAAAGAGCTAACGTTGCAGAAGACTGACCGACGTAGAATGACACATATCTCCCGCCAAAACCTTAAATAATCCTGTACTGTCCCATGAGGACAAGCGAACCTCTATGCCGTGCCGTCAGAATAATAATTTCTGCCTAATTCGTTCCTACGTCACTCAGTCGTCAGAAATTACATTTTGCTCTTTGCTTTCAAGTATCCACACTCTCGTACAGGTGACAACACCCTGTACAGTGTAATAAACAGCACCATAGGAAAGTACTGCTCAATAGCTTTCATTTGAATGGTCACATTTTAGGGTTTCATCCACAGACTCAAAAGTTAGAACCACCTTGTACAGCATAATAAACAGCACCACAGGAAAGTACTGCTCAATAGCTTTCATTTGAATGGTCACATTTTAGGGTTTCATCCACAGACTCATGAGTTAGAACCACTCTGTACAGCATTATAAACAATATCACAAGAAAGTACTGCTCAATAGCTTTCATTTGAATAGTCGAACTTGAGAATTTCATCCACAGACTCAAAAGTTAGAACCGTCTTGTACTGCGTAATAAACAGTATCACAGGAAAGTACTGCTCAGTAGCTTTCATTTGAATGGTCACACTTTAGGATTTCATTCACAGACTCAAAAGTTACTGTTGTTTCGTTGCAGGGATGATCTTCGTAATTTAATAATCAAAAGAATAGGAGCAGATAACCTACTGGACAAGATCAGTTTTATTTCGAAGTCCGAATTTTACACTGCAGCTGTAAAATCACCAGAGGTAATTTGTAACGCACTTTGCTTTCGCGTGCACTTTTCCAAAATTCAAGAAAATTCAGTAGTTTCTTGGTGTTGCGGATAGTGTGATCACCAAATGACGTAAAACAAAAGATTCAAAAGACACTGAAAAATTCCCACACCACAACACAAAAGCTGACCAACAATGGCTTCCCCAACACCAAGAAATATCCGAAAAATCCTTGATTTCATTTATAACGTATTGAAAAACAAATGGTACCATGCAAAAATACTGCTGAAGAGGTTTCATTTGAATGGTCACACCATAGGAGTTCGTCCACAGACTCAAAAGTTAGAACAAATGGTACCATACAAAAGTACTGCTGAAGAGGTTTCATTTGAATTGTCACACCATAGGATTTCATTGACGGACTCAAAAGTTAGAACAAATGGTACCATGCAAAAGTACTGCTGAAGAGGTTTCATTTGAATGGTCACACCATAGGATTTCATCAACAGACTCAAAAGTTAGAACAAATGGTACCATGCAAAAGTACTGCTGAAGAGATTTCATTTGAATGGTCACACCATAGGATTTCATCCACAGACTCAAAAGTTAGAACAAATGGTACCATGCAAAAGTACTGCTGAAGAGGTTTCATTTGAATGGTCACACCATAGGATTTCGTCCACAGACTCAAAAGTTAGAACAAATGGTACCATGCAAAAGTACTGCTGAAGAGGTTTCATTTGAATGGTCACACCATAGGATTTCATCAACAGACTCAAAAGTTAGAACAAATGGTACCATGCAAAAGTACTGCTGAAGAGGTTTCATTTGAATGGTCACACCATAGGATTTCGTCCACAGACTCAAAAGTCAGAACAAATGGTACCATGCAAAAGTACTGCTGAAGAGGTTTCATTTGAATGGTCACACCATAGGATTTCGTCCACAGACTCAAAAGTCAGAACAAATGGTACCATGCAAAAGTACTGCTGAAGAGGTTTCATTTGAATGGTCACACCATAGGATTTCGTCCACAGACTCAAAAGTTAATACTTAAGCTGTATAAAACACGAGTGTTTGTGCTTACATGTTTTTCTCTCTTGGCAGGTTAAAGTGGAATCTGAGAGACAAGTCCTGTTTGATCACGAATTTACTAAACTTTTTAAAAAGCTAGAAGGTAAGTTCATCTGTAGCTTGTCTGAATGCACTGTTTGCTCATAGTCGTGTTTATTAACAGATCCGGCACCTCTCATTGGTTTGTAGTTGTGGTTTTTACTGTTCATTGTCTTAACTTCGTGTTTATTAACGCCGGTTTACCGTTACTGTGGATTAAAGCTCCCCCTCCCCCCCCCCCCCCCCCAAACAAAAAAAGTATACAAAAAAGTATTGGTTCGTCTTCATTTGTGACAAATTTGTATTATTTTGATGAAAGACTGGAAAAGTGGTACAATTACAGTATATAGTAAAACTTAACTTGAATGAAACTTCGTTTACGTTATCTCCTTAGCTGCTGTCACAAAAGCTATCGAAGAAGAACCTTTACAGCAACAAATGACAAACCATGTAAACGGGAAGGTTGCTCAAGTAATGGATAACCATGACTCCATTATATCGTCGTACAAGGAACTTATCAGAGAACAGGCAAGTGTACTACTATAAACTTTATTTTGAAAGTGAATGTGCTTTCGCTTTGAATTTGTATTCCTGAACTTTACATTGAAAGTTCATGGAATTTACACTCCCTAACGTTTTTAGTATGAACGCTTTCACTCGCAGAGTCAGTTATAACGACATGTAGTGTAGTTCTAACTTTTGAGTCTGTGGATGAAATCCTATGGCGTGACCATTCAAATGAAACCTCTTCAGTAGCACTTTTGCAAGGTACCATTTGTTCTAACTTTTGAGTCTGTGGATGAAATCCTATGGTGTGACCATTCAAAATTGAAATGAAAGCTCTTCGCCAGTACTTTAACATGGTACCATTTGTTCTAACTTTTGAGTCTGTTGATGAAATCCTATGGTGTGACCATTCAAATGAAACCTCTTCAGCAGTACTTTTACATGGTACCATTTGTTCTAACTTTTGAGTCCGTTGATGAAATTCTATGGTGCGACCATTCAAATGAAACCTCTTCAGCAGTACTTTTGCATGGTACCATTTGTTCTAACTTTTGAGTCTGTTGACGAAATCCTATGGTGTGACCATTCAAATGAAACCTCTTCAGCAGTACTTTTGCATGGTACCATTTGTTCTAACTTTTGAGTCTGTGGATGAAATCCTATGGCGTGACCATTCAAATGAAACCTCTTCAGCAGCACTTTTGCAAGGTACCATTTGTTCTAACTTTTGAGTCTGTGGATGAAATCCTATGGTGTGACCATTCAAAATTGAAATGAAAGCTCTTCGCCAGTACTTTAACATGGTACCATTTGTTCTAACTTTTGAGTCTGTTGATGAAATCCTATGGTGTGACCATTCAAATGAAACCTCTTCAGCAGTACTTTTACATGGTACCATTTGTTCTAACTTTTGAGTCTGTTGATGAAATTCTATGGTGCGACCATTCAAATGAAACCTCTTCAGCAGTACTTTTGCATGGTACCATTTGTTCTAACTTTTGAGTCTGTTGACGAAATCCTATGGTGTGACCATTCAAATGAAACCTCTTCAGCAGTACTTTTGCATGGTACCATTTGTTCTAACTTTTGAGTCTGTGGATGAAATCCTATGGTGTGACCATTCAAATGAAACTTCTTCAGCGGTACTTTTGCATGGTACCATTTGTTCTAACTTTTGAGTCTGTGAATGAAATCCTATGGTGTGACCATTCAAATGAAAGCTCTTCGCCAGTACTTTTACATGGTACCATTTGTTCTAACTTTTGAGTCTGTTGAATATGAAATCCTATGGTGTGACCATTCAAATGAAACTTCTTCAGCGGTACTTTTGCATGGTACCATTTGTTCTAACTTTTGAGTCTGTTGAATATGAAATCCTATGATGTGACCATTCAAATGAAACCTCTTCAGCAGTACTTTTGCGTGGTACTATTTGTTTTTCAATATTTACAAAATAAAATTTGGGATTTTTTTCAGTATTGGTTTCTGGCACTCTTGGGAGTTACTAGACTAATGAAATTGTCCAATCTTATTACAAGTAGGCTGATAGCTCTTGTAAAGGCTCCATAATTTATTTTTTACTTATGGAATATTTATTTATTTACTTATTAACGTATATATTTTCTGGCAGGATGAAGAAATCGGGAAGCTAAAATCAAGATATGGGGACATGGAATCCTCTTATAATCAGGTGAAATAATACACAGATTTTGACGAGAAAAACTCACACATGAAACTAATTAAAATTGAAAGGACTACTCCGAACTGTGTCTCAATTAAAATGTTCCTTTAATACCTAGCGGAAGGAAAACCCATATTAAGTTTTCAGCGTTTTTTCCCACCGCGACCCTTGTGCCCTCTCCGCGTTCGAAATGACGGGCGAAGAAATTTCTGGACAAGGGTACCAAAATGTTCCAATAATCCATTGGTGTTTTGTTGTGTAAAAGATAATAAAATGTCTTCGTTTCGTTTGGACAACGGTTACAGATTTTAAGAAAACAAACACGACTACCAATTGTTGGAAGTAATGTCCGATAACGTCATTTTCTCGAGTAGAGTCTATCTGCTATAGATCAGAAGGAGGTCGGACACCTTATTAAGCAGGGCTCGAAATTGCGACCAATACGGTCGCATTTTCGACTTAATTTTTGTGTTTGCGACTAAAACTTCCGGAGGAGTCGCAAATTTGCGAGTAGTTTTCGCCGTGGCCAATAACGAAATAAAAAGCCTAGCAGTCGCTACTTTGCCACTATTTTTGCCGAAATAAATAAAGAAATGAAAAAATATATTGTTGTGTGCCGTGATTATCGTAGAAATTTGAAGATATGGGGTAAAATTGTACGTAATTTACCCGCAATGTTACGACGCAACGCTATTCCCTCGATCACGGCCGCCATTGCAGCGGTTTCTTATTCATTTGTATTGCAGGCTCATATTTTTGTTTGTTAAACCGCTGGATTAGAGCTGTCATCACGGCTGATCGCGGCCAGGTAGAATCGGCCAAGTATCATCAATTTCGCAACGGTGACGGACGTTTAAGTGGATATGTTCCAAGATTGTATCCTTTCTGGAAGCTATAATTTCACCAAAAAATATAATTTTGAGTTGTACACTAGTTTTAAGATCGAGAAAAACGTCTTGATCGTTACGATTGTGGCTGCCAAGTTTATAGTATTGCATGTTTCGTTCTGTACACAGTCATCATTCTATGAGATAACGTGAAAGCTGTTGAAGTAATAAAATCACAGTCTTGTTTTATCATTTGTTAGTCAAAGTTACTTTTTTTAACTAATTGTTGCAACTTAGTTTTGCGACTAAAATTTGTGAACTTGCGACTGGATTTTCTTATCTAGTCGCAAAATGGCGACTGAACTTTTTTCTTAATTTCGAGCCCTGCTTATTGAGACTTATATAAAGTAATGTCAACACTTAGAATTTTATTTTCAATACATTTTTAAGTGTAAAAATAAGAAAATTTAAAATCCCACTCAGGATTGAACCTGTGACCTCGGGTAGCCTTAGACTTACATAGTCTTCCGTACCACTGTACCACCTAGCTTCTCGGATTGTTTAGGCCTAAATTTAAGCTGCTACCCCAACCTCAACTGAAAGCTAACCAGTAAATCCGTTATATAAGTCTCAATAAGGTGTCCGAGGTGGCGAGAAGCTAGGTAGTACTCTGGCAGTGTTTGGCTCTGTAGACCTCTGTAAGCCTATAAAGCCAAGCTAAGTTCACAGGTTCTATCCTGAGTGGGGATTTAACGGATTTTAGACTTTATTTTTAACACTAAGTGTCGACATTACGTTATATGTCTTATATAATTCTCAATAAACCTATTTCATAATGGCGGCCGATTTAATGATTCTTTTATATGTATGCTAATTAGCCTCACTGGCCTCATTTTAGAGTAAAAATGCTTTTGAATTTTGCACACGCTAACGAGGCCACTAAGACTGATTAACATACATATAAAAGAATAAATAAATCGGCCGCCATTATGAAAGAGGTCTATAAGCTGTCCGAGGTGGTGTAAGTGGATGTCATCTTATGCTAACCATTTAATACTCATGACGTTCTTGTTTTCTACGTGCAGGCTCAAGTTCAAATTCAGCAGCAATCGCAAGAAATCCAACAACTTCGTGAACAGCTTCTGGTCGCACAGAGTTAGTATTACTCCTAGTTTAGTGAGATATGTCCAGAAATGCACGCTAATGAGATTCATGCTCTTTATGATAGACATCATGAAGTGTCCTCTAGACCTAATTCTCACCTAAACACAAGCAATTCTGTCAAACATGAAGTCATATAGAAATTACAAATAATTGTGTGTAATATGAAGTGCCCAAGGTCCGAGTTACGTGCATTTCTGGACATAAGTGAGTTTAGTATTATCTTGCTTAAGTGTAGACATGCAGATTGAAACCTTTGAACCCCATTGAAAGAAGTCCAGGCCAAATTAAATACTGAACAAAAGGTGCGAGTAACAGCACCACAGGAAAGTATTCCTCAGTAGCTTCCATTTGATTGGGCACAGACTTAAACTTTAGAACAGACTCAAAAGTTAGAACCACCTCGTACAGCATAATAAACAGTACCACAGGAAAGTACTGCTCAGTAGCTTTCATTTGAATGGTAACATTTTAGAGTTTCATCCACAGGCTCAAAAGTTAGAAACACCGTATACTGTTTAACAAACAGTACCACAGGAAAGTACTGCTCGATAGCTTTCATTTGAATGGTCATACTTTGGGATTTCATCCACAGACTCAAGAGTTAGAAACATCTTATACTGTTTAATAAACAGCACCACAGGAAAGGACTGCTCAATAGCTTTCATTTGAATGGTCACACTTTAGGATTTCATCCACATACTCAAAAGTTAGAACCACCTTGTACAGCATAATAAACAGTACCACTGGAAAGTACTGCTCAGTAGCTTTCATATGAATGGTCACACTTTAGGATTTCATCCACAGACTCAAAAGTTAGAACCACCTTGTACAGCATAATAAACAGTACCACTGGAAAGTACTGCTCAGTAGCTTTCATATGAATGGTCACACTTTAGGATTTCATCCACAGACTCAAAAGTTAGAACCACCTTGTACAGCGCAATAAACAACATCACAAAACAGTACTGCTCAGTTCCCGTCATTTGAATGGTAACAGACGCACAAGTTAAAAATAGTTCATATGACTTGGGTCTTGACATCCTGGAGTGACAGTGTTATTGACAGTTAGAGCAGTTTTCAATTGAGTGTCGTAAAACCAAAGCCAAAGTAATTACTCTGACCAATCATAGCAGTCGTAAACAATCCAATGAACCAATCAGAGCTCGAAGCAATTACATGTCGGTGGCGCCAAGCGCGGGAAAACGCGTGCGAGAAAGTCACGATTGGTTTTGGTTTTACTTCTGAGTGGTCGAGAAAGTGGCGCGAGATTTTTTAGCCAATCACAAAGCGTAGCAATGCAAAACAAAAGCAATTGTGTAATTACTTTCGACACTCAGTTGAAAACTGCTCTAACAAACTTTATTGTTTGCTCAGTTGTAATTTAATTTAAGAATTGCAAACCTGCCACCTGTGTTTACATAGACCGATGCAAATACTCGAGTGAATAAGGCAGAACTCCTTTTGATTTAAATTAATATTCTGAGTTTGAGCACTTTTAGAGTGAAGACGTTTAATCCAGCATATTCACCTTATTTTTGTCAGATTTCAAGCCTCAGACAGGAGTGAGTGAATCGTTCTTTGATGAAAACATGGAAATATCTAATTTAAGAAATCAAGTGAGTGATTTGCAGCTGAACCGAGACTCGCTTCAGGAACAAATCACGACCAAAGATGAAAAGATAGGAAAGCTTGTAAGTAATGTATTGTAGGTTTTCTCAGTCTGTACCAGCCAATTGTCTCGCCAGACTAGTGTTTATTTGTGTTTTTTTGTAGTGTAAAATGACTTAGAGTATACTACTTCTCCCACCTGAATGAGATGCTAGTTCATGACAAGAGCCGACGGCAGCACGCGAGAGTTGAAGTACAGAGGAAGGCGAGAATTGCAGTTAAGCACGGATAATACGGACTACGGACACGGAAGGGACCACGGAAACTGTCCGTATTAACGGGGTGTCCATATTAACGGGGTGTCCGTATTAACGGGGTGTCCGTATTAACGGGGTGTCCGTATTAACGTTCGTATTAACGGGGTGTCCGTATTAAGCGGTTTCTTACAAATGACGTAATTTACGCGTTCTATTGTTCTTTCGGAAAACTGCAGTAAATTATTGCATCTAACCCCACCAAGACACTAAATAAATTAATGACTAGGCAAAACCATATGTTTTAGTATATGCTTACGCATTTGAGAAAAAGTTTCACCTATTGCCCGTATTAACGAAGTTAATTTTGTACGTGATTGTTTTAGCCTGGACGGGAAAAACTGTCCGCTGTCCGTACTAACGGGGGTCGGTGTTAAGCAAAATTGAGAGAAAATGTGTGGGCTTTCAGCCGAGACCAAGGAAATTGTTTGTAATAACGGGGTGTCCGTATTAAGGCCCGTTTACACATGAGATTTTCGATGCGGTTTTTGTCGCGCTCTCCAATGCAACTTTTGTAGCAAGTGTAAACAAGCGGCGATTTCCTGTGCGATTCGAGTGCGACATTTGCTTTGATTTGCTGTGATTTCCCCCAAATCGCCGCCAAGTTGCATCAGGTGTCAAGTGCGACATCGCGCGACAAATCGCGCTCAAATCGCACTGAAATCGCCGCCCGTTTGCACATGCGATTTGAAGATGCAACTTGCGAGCGACAAAAATCTCATCGACAAGTGCGACAAAAATTGCACAAAAAAATCGCCTGTGTAAACGGGCCTTTGAGCGGCTGTCCGTAAAGCGGAGTTTGACTATAGAGCTCTTATGGACTCCAACGAATAAAAAGAGCGGACTATAGTCTCTTCACGTCCACTTTCATCCTTACTTCACTTGTAATTAACGTTTTCTCCACTGACTATTTTTCAGGAAAAAGATCTTGAGGTCTCCCAAGCATCTTTAGCTATAGCTCATGCAGCCGCTGAACTCGCCGGCACAGACACGACAGATCTATCATCAGTGCCTGCGAGCCTCACCATTCAGCAGTTGGAAGAGTTGGAACAACTAAGACGAACTGTTAAGTCACTGCACGAGGAATTGGACGTATTGAGGTCTTTAAATACGGAGCTACAGAATGAAATAGAAGCAGTGGTAAGAATTCACAGCGATAAATTGTCGGAGCATGCGGGAATAGGTTATTTTTGAGATCGGCTGTTGCCTCTGTTTGAAACTGAGGCCAGATACACAGCCTTCCAAATGAAAGTTACTTTCCATTCACTTGAATGGAAATGTTTCGAAAATGTCAGATTGGAAGCCATTTCTGCTTTATCTGATCTACATGTACGAGAGAAAGCGGTCGGAAAGATAAATGACAATTGAAATGAATTCGGTCAATCAACTCCAATGAAAATGTGAGGGGTTTGAAACACTTTGAGAGTACACGCGAGTCTCCGCTGGTGCACGAGAGTCGCCGAGAGTGCACGATAGTCGGCGAGAGCGCATGAGAGTTTCGAGACAAATGAGAGCGAGAGTTTTAACTGTCGTTCTTGTTTGGCACGGGCTTAATAGTTATCAGTAATTTCCAGCTTTACGGCTTCTAGGAAGAGCACTTTTTATTGTGATTTGGACTCCGTGGATAAATGAAGTTTTTATTAATATAATAATTATTAACGGATTACCGTGTTGTTTGTTAGAGAGAGGAAGCACTCAACACGCCGACCAACAGTACGGATGAAGTGAAGGCCGAGTTAGAAAGAGCGCGAACTGAAAGTCACGACAAAATTAGATTACTTGACGAGAAGTTAGCAGCAGCCGAGACAGAAATGAAAGCAATAGTAACGGAGAAAGCAGGTTTAGACAAAGAACACGAAGATCTCCTGGTTATGTTAGCTGAACAGGACGCTCAAGTGCGGAAATACAAGGTATGTTTACTCTAATACTTTTGACATCACAGTTTTCTGAGTATTTTGACTCACCAAATTTGCTCGTTGAATCAACGAACGCCTATCTTTAAACTAATTCATTTACGTTGCTATGTTTTTATCAGCAGCAAAGGTTTGTAAAGTTAGTTTGGATCACTGAATGTCGAAGAATCTTTGCAAACATTTTTTTACCTCGGTGGGATTCGAACCCACGGCCTCTGAATTATATCTTCCATCGCTCTACCGTCTGAGCTACGAGGCCGGACGGGAGCGGGTCGTGTTAATTGCGAGTTAATTCTCCGATTTTCTGTTTATTTGTGCTGCATGGCTTAACATTCACTGAGCTAGGCTTTGTTTGTTTCGTAAATTTAGAAACTGGCCAGAGATGCCGGACAAGAAGTAAGCGAAGACGACGACGAAGATTGCGATGATGACGATGAGGACGAAAACGATGATGAAGATGATGATGACGAGGAAGATGATGACGATGACGATGAAAATGAACAAGAAAACACGGAACATCAACATGAAGACAGCACAACGGTCGACGATGAGGAGCTCACATGAAATTCAAATTGAATTACAAAATAATTTTATTTTAAACGCCGACAAATTCCGCAAATGTGGAAGGCGTAGAAACATTTTATTAAAAAATAGTGTACATTCATTTTATCAAAACGTAAAATTACACGATGCAAGGTTGTAACAGGTTTCGGATTTCCTGGTGAAAAGAATACGTGCTTTCACCGGTGAGAGGCCCGAACTTAAACGCAAACACCATAGCTTTATAGAAATGTTGACAATTCATTATTTTCACTTGTTTAAAAAAGTCATGGTAAAGAGGGTGCCCAAGGTTGCTTTCCTTTGCCCTAAACGTAAATTCCCTTTTGTTGGGTCGAGAAGTGAAATGACTGCATTATCCATTCCATGTGCTGTTAATTTTCATACTCCATATCTTTAAATTGAGAATTGACTTAATGTGGAACGGCGTTGCTGTTGTTTTCGCTAGGAAGGCCATTATACCATGCTTATGCTTTCTAGAAAAGAACATTCTCAAAACTTTTTCCGAAAACGTAGCATAAAAGTTTCAAAATGCCTGTGTTTTTACAAATGACACCATAGGAGAATGGAAGGGGTATTTGCGCCACGTTCCCCCCCCCCCCCCCCCCCTTCATAATGCCATCTGCTTTAACCCTTTAACTCCCAAGAGTGCCAAACATCAAAATAAAAGAAAAATCCCAAATTTCATTTTGTAAAATATTGGAAAACAAATGGTACCATGCAAAAGTGCTGCCGAAGAGGTTTCATTTGAATGGTCACATCATAGGATTTCGTCCACAGACTCAAAAGTTAGAACTACACTACATGTCTCCATAATTGACTCTGGGAGTGAAAGAGTTAAGGCTTTATTGGCGCGGTCTCTGCCGAAGCAGCCATTTGCTAAGAACAACACTCACAAGATGAAGTAATATAAAGTATAAAAACATTTTAATTATTTAACAGTATTGGACCACTTAAAATTAATTTCCTTGGGGAGTGATGGGAAGTTTTTCAATTGCTGGTCCTAAATTTAAATGGTGTCTAGTTTTGTTGAACACAATTCGTTTACTAACATAAAATAAAGCTTATTTGTGTATTTATTTCGTCTATTTCTAACGTACGGTAAACACGCATGTACTATCTTCATAAAACGAACACTTAAAGCAGAGGTTTCGCAATACAATTTTAAAAATAAACAAGTATTTCAAAAAAAGATTTCGTAACGAAATGACATACAAAGTAAAATATAATTGGCTGTTTTGTGAAGTAGAACGGAACGGGATTTATGATGATTCGAGGTATTGCATTGTCCTTAACAAAAATGGTACATTGAAATTAAAAGATAAGTTCATGAACGAAAAATGTAGAATTATAACTAGCTATGTACAACATCATGTGAACAAAAAAGTGATTTTTACATAACCCGTTATTGTTAAAAAGTCAAAAGTAAGCATTGCATTTACATTTACCAAAATGAGAGCAGTCCCTCTCTTCGAGGCTTATGTGCTCTGGTCGCGGTCAAGTTCTTAAAGTTCTTAATGCGTCAGCTGACAAACCCCCCTCTTAAAAGCAAATAGCTTTTGGGTCGGTACTCAATTGTGTTCTATTGTTTGTGAGGTATTGTATTTTTGGTCTTGTTTTACATCTGTATTATTGTCGTTCTTTGTTCCTTTTGTTTTACGTCATCTGTCCTCCGGTACACACAGAAACAACCTAGCTTTTCCACGGGTTATGTAAAATCAGCCTAAGATATATGAGTTACTAACTTATACCAAAGATTGGAAGAACGATCATTGCTGGGATGTTATTCATTCAAAGTGAATTAGAACTTATTAAAATAGCATGGGAGGAAATTTTACAAAGTTTCGAAAACAAAATCTTGATATTTTTGGCCAGAGCCTCGGTATCAAACGAGTTTGAAATATGACAGGGGAATGGGGCAAATATCAGTCGGAACCCGGTCGGAACCTTCCAGGCCCGCTCGTTAGTTTTACCTTCGAGAAAACTTAAGAATAGTACACGACTCTCGCTACCTCTGTAGTCTTGACAACCTTGACCCTATTAGCAATTGTCAGTTTCTCAAATATAATCGTAATGAGTTCGTAGCCCAGTCAGCGTGTTCATTTCGCCGTCCGTGAAACCGTAAGAATACAAGCTTCATTATATAGACAGCCCCTCGAAAACAAGAAAGAATAATTATGATAATTAAAAGCAAAATGTCCATTGAGCTGACTTTTGCGACTTCTCTACAAAAGGATATGAGCTCATAGCCTACTAACGGGGAACCAATCAGACGACGCATAAAAGGAAGTGAACGGCTATAATCTCGTTCCTAGTTCTCTGTTTGACTGAGCGAAAGAACCTGGGAACGAGATTAAATAATTCAAATGGTAATGGTTGAACTATACTGGAACATCACTGGGAATTCTCCCGTCGTTGTCGAAGTTGTCGTCGGCGGTTAAATCTTCGTATGATCGCGGCACGTCGTAGGTACCTTCGTTTGCTGACGATCGAGGAATGTCGTAGTCGCTTCCACCGGAATTTCTGGGAATATCATAGTTTGCAGTATCTAGGAAAACAATAACACAAAAAAGTGAGCGGATAAGCATTAGGTCTTGAAGAACTGAGGGTTTTTCAGTGGCAGATCAAGGAAAGCCCCCCCCCCCCCCCTCCCCTGCGTGCTTACAATTATCGTCCCCGCCCCACGCTATGCTCACTTTCACCCGCCCCCCTGAGCAGTTTTGTACTCTCCCCAAGTTTTAGCGCATTTTGACATTCAAGATGGCAGCTAATCTCGTACTCAGATTGCACTCGTGCTTCTACTGACGGTGGGAGATCTGGGTACGAGATTAGATGGCAGCTAAACCATCTCAACGAACTTCTTAACGATCGAACTGGACAAACACGCGGGAGAATAGGGAACTGTGGCCAGACTAGGAAAAAAGCTCGCGCGTGTTATTTAGAACAATGCCTGGTGGTGAATAGCAAATATTGTATAATATTATATTGTATTAAAAAATATAACTATAAAATATTGAGTACTGCCAATCTGAGCGCACGAAAAACACGAGCCATTGGTTGTTATCTACTAATGTTGTTTATCTCTCAACTTGTTGCCAGCGAAAATTTGAGAATTATTTTTCAAATATCAAAATTTCAGCATTTAACTATAGTTTACCTGGTCCTGTAGTCTTAATCTGTTCAGGTCCTTCCTCGCTGTCCGATGAAGGTGGTACGTCATAATCGTGGTACGGATTCTTGAGTCGCATGCTTATTGTAGTGAATTCCGCACGTTTTTCCGGTTCTCTTATCCAACAATCTTTCATGATGGCGTATATGAAGTCAGGACAGTTATCTGGTTTCCCCAAGTGAATACCCTGTGCAATGTTTTGAAAATGAAAAATGTAGTTGTCAGTGAGTCATAAGGTCGCCTCTTTGTCTTGTTGTTCTGGAGCATTCGATGTACTTCTTGGGGAGCCCCCGCCCCCCACCTCCTTGAGAAATGGTCGAAAGTATTGTACTGGGACAGAACCCACCGCCTTGTCGTTCTGGAGCATTCGATGTACTTCTTGGGGAGCCCCCAATCCCCCCCAACCACCTCCTTGGGAAATGGTCGAAAGTATTGTACTCGGACAGAACCAACCGTCTTGTCGTTCTGGAGCATTCGATGTACTTCGTGGGGAGCCCCCGCCCCCCATCTCCTTGGGAAATGGTCGAAAGTATTGTACTCGGACAGAGCCCACCGTCTTGTTGTTCTGGAGCATTCGATGTACTTCTTGGGGAGCCCCCCTTACCCCCTTACCCCTCTTCCCTCCCTTCCCCTCCCCCCCTCCCTCCCCCTTCCCCCCTCCCTCCGCCTCCCCCACACCTCCTTGGGAAATGGTCGAAAGTATTGTACTCGGAAAGAAACCACCGTTTTAGAAAAGGACTCGTGGTCTGTTTATGCACCTCCCCTCCCCCTCCCCACCTAAAATGATGGCGTTTTGTTGGTATAGCATCCACTTTATCATAAGAAACTGAGGAAAAGATTCAAACCTACCTGTACCGTTTTACTAGCAATGCAAGCTTCATGCACACCGAATATTTATTGTTATGACCACTTCCCTTATTTATTTGCAGTGTATTGCCGGAATTATCTTTGCAGAAATATGGCATTCATAGTCGAGCTTTCAAGAGCCACCGTCTCAATCCCCCCATTAAAAAGTCACACTCATTATTAACTCTCATTATTAACCGGCTGGAAAAGAATATCCCTTCTGTCTCTTTCATTTTGACCATTAAGTTTTAGGGCAGTTTTCATTTGAGTGTCGTAAAACCAAAACCAAAGTAATTACTCTGACCAATCACAGCAGTCGTAAACAATCCAACGAACCAATCAGAGCTTGAAGCAATTACATGTCGGCGGCGCCAAGCGCGGGAAAACTCGTGCGAGCAAGTCACGATCGGTTTTGGTTTTACTTCTGATTGGTCGAGAAAGTGGCGCGAGATTTTTTAGCCAATCACAAAGCGTAGCAATGCAAAACCAAAGCAATTGTGTAATTACTTTCGACACTCAATTGAAAACTGCTATATGAAAATTTATGTGTGCCTGACTTGCTGTTTAGGCATTGATTTTTTAATAAGCGCCACCTCGAAGCCAATGTGTTTGTAATGAATGCTCCTGGGCGTGTATTTGAAAAGTACGGTACTTGATAGTATTGTTTCGGTGTAGAATTTGAAACCAGATATCGTCCTTCCCTCAGAAATCTAGAAAATTTATTTCATGCTATTTTATGGAAAGAAATACTGAGATTTGGCCATGTGAGTAATTAGTGTGAACAATACCTTCTGAATGAAATCCATCACTTCCTTGTTAGTGTAACCATAATACGGCTGAAGACCAAACGTGAAAATCTCCCAAAGCACAACGCCATATGCATACACGTCTGATTTGAGACTAAACTTGCCATAAAGGAACGCTTCAGGTGCCAGCCAGCGAATGGGGAGTAAAGTTTCTTTACTCATCTGAAAAAAAATAAAACGCAAATCAATGATGGTCCTATTCTAATAATCTGTCATAATACGTTGGGGGACTGGTCATGAAACCGTGCAATCATGAAAGTCGATAAGAATGAAAACACGTTGGAAAAACTACACTCGTGCACAATCTTTTGTTTTTATTCACATTGTTAAAGGGATGTTAAAAGGACACTGTCTCGGCTGACATGATTATGACCAAGAGCTTGTTTAAAGCTTACTTTGGAGCAGTTTTCAATTGAGTGTCGAAAGTAATTACACAATTGCTTTGGTTTTGCATTGCTACGCTTTGTGATTGGCTAAAAAATCTCGCGCCACTTTCTCGACCAATCAGAAGTAAAACCAAAACCAATCGTGACTTGCTCGCACGCGTTTTCCCGCGCTTGGCGCCGCCGACATGTAATTGCTTCGAGCTCTGATTGGTTCATTGGATTGTTTACGACTGCTGTGATTGGTCAGAGTAATTGCTTTGGTTTTGGTTTTACGACACTCAATTGAAAACTGCTCTATTATCTTGATATAGGAAGGAAAAACCGCCAAAAGTGATGAACGTAAAGAAATATTAACCAAAGATAACGGCTAAAAAGTTCAAAATTTCACAAGAATGGCAATTTTGATTTCTTGACAGGCGGTCAAGAAATCAAATTTGATGAACGGTAATCCACTTCCATCCTTGAATCCTGCACTTAACCTCCAAACTGTTGCCTCTGTTTTGCTCTATAGGATCTTTTTGTTTAATTAAGTTGTATATTTGGTGGCATTTCGTGATAAAACATGAAAATAAGATAAGAAAAATGTTGTATTTCGACAGGGCAATGTCCCTTTAAATAGCTCAAAAGGAACTGTTTCACGATATGCTTGCCAAATGCCACGACACGTTAACCACATTGTGGTAGAGACTGATTTAGAAAAATTGACAGGAAGACAGTATTCTACAGAGTTTTATTAGCAAACCTTGTAGTAGTCCGAATCGTATATATCACGTGACATCCCAAAGTCACCGATCTTCACCACTTGGTTTTCTCCAATCAAACAGTTTCTTGCCGCCATGTCTCTGTGCACAAACTTCATCTCCGCCAAGTATTGCATGCCTGCGGCGATATCGATCGCCATGGACACGAGATCTTCTTGCGCGAGATAAACTGTTGAGAAAGCAGCACTACAGTTTTACCTTGAGAAAGATGTAATGTTTAGAGCAGTTTTCAATTGAGTGTCGTAAAACCAAAACCAAAGTAATTACTCTGACCAATCACAGTAGTCGTAAACAATCCAATGAACCAATCACAGCTCGAAGCAATTACATGTCGGCGGCGCCAAGCGCGGGAAAACGCGTGCGAGCAAGTCACGATTGGTTTTGGTTTTACTTCTGATTGGTCGAGAAAGTGGCGCGAGATTTTTTAGCCAATCACAAAGCGTAGCAATGCAAAACCAAAGCAATTGTGTAATTACTTTCGACACTCAGTTGAAAACTGCTCTATCATGTCACGAGTGTGTGAGTCCATAACAAGAATTGAACCTATAACCTTCCGCTCACCGGTCAGATGCTCTAACCACTGAGCTACAAGAGACTTGTGGCGAATTAGTATAGGAAATCGTATGAACTACTCGTGCATTTCGTGATTTATGGGCACGAGTGATGTTTTGAAAGTTCTCAAATTGCACGAGCCGCTTCAAAACATCACTCGTGCCCATAAATCACGAAATGCACGAGTAGTTCATACGATTTCTTATTTATAATATTCTCAACAAAATTTTGGTGAGGCTGTCACGGTAAACTGCGCGTGAATTTCAACATTCACTTTCGCGCAACTTTCGTATTGCACTTTATAACCTAATTTGCACTCGATAATGTATTTATGCATTCGTCATTGCATTCGTCATTGCATTCGTCATTGCATTCGTCATCTGTTGTTGAGTATATTATAAGGTCATGTATGACATGCGTCCTGCGTACTGCTAGGATCAGCAGTGTCAAAAGCGTCATGTGAGGTGATAAACAAAGAAAGATGGAAAATGTTAAAGTAGCTTGTCCAGGCGTACAGATAGTGGGGAAATCGCGAATAGTTGGGGAAGGCGCAAAGAAAAGCGAGCGAAAAAATGCGGGGAGACTGGGGAGAGGAAGCGAGGGAACCCTCGTCCCCGCATTTGTCTCGCTCGCTTTTCTTTCCTTCCCCAACTATTCGCGCTTTCCCCACTATCTGAACGCCTGGAACGTGCTAATGTTAAAGGGACTATGTCACCTATTTTTAGTATCACTTTGAAAAGCCAAAAAACATATTTGTTTCAAAGGAAACCTACAAATAATGATCCAGTTTTATCAACAAATACTCTACCAGTGCACAGAAGCTAGAACTAATGTTATCTTTGGCTGCGGATGGCCTGGATGGAAATAGATGGCCAATTTTTGTCAAGTTCCTCCCAAGTGTCGTGGAAAAAAACGCAGAAAAACTTATTTTCGTTTGTTCTTCCTTGAAGAAATCACTTGATATTATCTTCTTGGTGTTCTAAAAGCAATTTTATGTTTGAGCAAAGGTACTTTGTCAACTATTTGCTGTATTTTGACCAAAACACAGCAAAATCTGCGTGACGATGCCCCTTTAAGCTCGGTAATGAAAATGAGAAAGATGCAATGTTCAGGGACAAAGAAAACAAGTCCCCGACAAGAATCAAATTGTTCTAGGAATTCCAACAATCGAATAATTGAACAACGCACAGAACCTCACGAAAGAAACACTTGTTTATTAGCCGCGTGGGCGGAATCAAAAAATGCATGTATATTGTACATGTACAATGTTTGACTGAAAACTTGTGCTAATGAATTTTCTTTAAGGTGTAGGAGATGGCTAGCCCTTTCCAGGTATTCAGATAGTGGGGAGAGAAGGACAAATAATGTGAGCACTGATTCTTCGCTTTTTTCTCCGCTCGCAGTTTTTCCTTTGCGTCTCTCTTTTGTAGCAATTGATTTCTGGAAAGATCTTCCATCTGACCTAAAGGATCTAAATGTATTCCTCTTCTCGAAAAATTTAAAACGTTATCTATTGTCAGAACAACATATATAATTTGTCTCCTCTGTTATGTTTTTCTAACATCATATTGTGAAATTATTTCACTGTAAATATCCTCACTTGTTTTAATTCTTTCACCTGCTGTAAATGTTTAACAAACTGTGGCTGGGGTTAATTAGAAAACTCACCCATTAATTTAGCTCCCAGGCTCAAAATTATATTAACTATTTAAATTACTAGAACTCAGTTAATAAAATGTGTGTAGGTATTTTTAAATACCAACAACAGCTATAAAAAATACAAACACAAATAATTTTAAAACATTAGTATACCTTTTGCTTTCTCGTTTGAGTTGAGTGAGGTTTCCGCCGGTAGGGCATTCCTCAAATATTGATTTAAATCACCATTACTCATAAACTCGAACACCATGCCATAGGGTTCCTCCTCTGTGGATACTGCCAGCAACTGGACGATGTTAGGATGTGATAGAATGGACATCAGAGTCACTTCTCTGAAGAACTCGTCTTTTTGTTCCTTGGACGGTTCATCTTTTAGCGCTTTCACTGCCACAGCAACCTCTTTTTTGGGTTGTTTGTCGATAAGACCAGTCGCGCGTCCTGTCAAATGAATAAATAAATGTCGTATTTCCTGTTTAACTGGTAGATACTTAACACTTATTTCAAGAACTCGAGACGTATAAGACGAGATCGAGCGGAGTCAGTGACTGTTTTGTACAATAGACAATCCCAGGATCCGGTTGTTCAAAAGGTGGACAGCGCTATCCACTGGGACTACTGGATAAATCACTATCCAGTGGATAACACAATGGATTTTGTTAATGCCTGTCAACTGGATAGTGATTTTTCCGGTGGATAGCGTTATCCACCTTTTGAGCAACCGAAGACTGGACTATAAGAAAATTTACTGGGGTGATTTGCCTAACAATAGAATATGCACCTATGGCCAAGTACAGCGATTCAATAGATTGCGCGATTGGTTCATAATATTAAAGTGGGCCATCATACACCACGCGCACCCGGTGCAAACCCCATACATTTTTCAGCTCAAATAACAAAAAGGTATGTCGCCTCAGTGAACCTGAACAAAACGCGTAACTCCTCGCAAGACACTGTTATGAAGATGTTGTATCCGCTACAGCCACATTTCCTTTTCTACGCATGAACGTCGAGTTACGAAATTCGTGATGACTTTCCTTTCCCCTCAGTCCTGGTAGTTCCTGGTAGTTCCTGGTGCAATTGTTAAATTTCAAATGAAACGAGTTAAGGGCCGCCCCAAAACATTGTTGCTCCGTTTACACTGAAAAACTACGTCGACTCCTGATTTTTAACCCGTGAATACGCGACTCGTAATGAACGGGTAATCGCAGACTGTGGCAAATATGCAAATGCGCATTCGCTCACTCGCTCCATCAGCTGTAAACTTTTTGTCACGTAATGTTTCAAATTAGTTTCGTTTCGACTGCGTTGCGTAACAAGAATAACGTGAATTCAGCGATAACAATAACTAAATTTTTGTAAACGAAATTGAACAACAATAAGCTTAAAAGATGTTTCGCATTTGAAGTCCTTTGATAAACAAACCAAATTTGTTTTTCATGTCTTAACGTGACATAAATTCGCATTGTTTGAAATAGGAGAAAAATGGATACGTTCATGCGCTAAAGGTCAACTTTCATATGTCGGCAGTGGATATGGTCCTCAAGTGAAAATATATCCTTGCGTTTTCCTACTAAACAGTGTTTGCAGACCTTAAATATCACACATATCATATCGTGGATTACGGTATTTTAAAATATATCGAGCGGTGTTGATAATTTAAACATACCGTACATTGCGTTATGCGTTGAAAAGATAAATTTGGTAAAGTGTTAATTGATACAATAAAGCTTCCACGAACTCAAACAAATCCACTAAGCACATGTCTAAATTCAAAATTTATATTTAACTACATTTCGACACCTTGTTGCAAGAAAGGGTCACTCAACTATGAGCCAGTGATGTGTAGGGTTGGTTCATAGGAGCCTTTGATCTTTTTTAAGTAACTACCTAACAGAAATACCATTACTAAGATAAGATAAAAAAAAGCGGAATCCTGGCCTGATAACTACTCTGAACTTGTTCAGAATTAACGTAGCGGGAATTACTAAGGGGTAAGAGATCGCTACTACTGTTGCCTATTGCCCATTTTGTGACTAAGAGCATACGGAATGCATTAACAACATTTAGAGCACGGGTCATCTTTCAGTCTGCATGTATACAGTACCTTGAAACACTTTGCCGAAGAACCCCTCGCCTAGGTCCCTCACATACTGCACATGGTCCAAAGGGTATTGCTTCAGTTTGTTTGGATCGTACAGTCTCAATAGCCTAGAATCTAGGCTCTTTAAGGACTCCGCCCGCAGCCTGTCCCTCATTGTAATAGAGGCCTTTTTAGTGATCGCATATGCGTTGTCCACGGCGTCTCTCTTATTCTGTCTTCGTCGCCAAATTAAAAACATAGTGACGAACACCACAATGAGAAGAAGCCCGATAACTACTATGGGGAGGATGATAAGTAGCTTGTCGTCGTCGTCTCCAGGGGGAGTAGGTGTGGGTTTAGATCTGGCGGTTGTTTCTGAGTAATCTGTAAAATGACAAACAACATCACGATATTGGTGTAAGGTCAGGCGGCAGACAGTGATCTATTTAATAAATAGAAACAGGCCCCCGCATTTTTGGAACCAACTACCTGCTGCCTCCAAATTGGCCACTACACTAATCACTAATTAAGGGCGCTAAATTTACCATGGACTTCTTAATCTACGTGTATTCGCCAATTTTAGCCTTTTACTATTAATACAATACATTCAACATTTCCTTTTTTATAACTTTTTAATATAACTTTTTTTATAACTTTTTAAGTTTTTGTATAGTATATTGAAGTACTAGTTAGATTAGTTATTTTTGTTCTATAACTTAAATTGTATATAGCTTAAATCGAGCCTCTGGTTCGGGAGATTGGGTGACCACTCCCTATGTTATCGACTTTACAAGTTCGCATTGCGGACCTATTTTTTACATGAGCCTCTGGCTCGGGAGATTGGGTGACCACTCCCTATGTTATCGACTTTACAAGTTCGCATTGCGGACCTATTTTTTACATGAGCCTCTGGTTCCGGAGATTGGGTGACCACTCCCTACGTTACAGACCTTAAATACATTATTACTGGTATTTTTACATATCCTGATTCAAACACGAGAGTGAGAAAGACAACGTGAACCCGACCAGTATGCGAGGGTATAGTGGGTGTTATCTATCTCCCCGCTCTAACACCGACTGTACCTACGGCGTTTAAAGTTGAGGACACAGCTGACACTTCGGACTAGCAACAGTACCCACAAGAACTCAAGAAATTTTCTGCAACTCTTTCGAGCGTTTGTATCAGGATATGTAAGCAAATAGCTGCCCGCTTGATTTCTTCCAACAACAGATACCCTTGTTTACATAGGTTCATGCAAAATGGGTAAGCAAGGAATGAACGCATGCGTAACATGAACCCGCGCTTGGTACCAATTTAAGAGTTTCCCTGTGTCACCTTGTCACCGTTATCCGCTCGCACCGGTTGTACGTTTTCCCGCGCTTGTATCGGATGCATATTTCCCTAGCTTGGTTACAAATTTTCCCGCGCTTGTTACTATTTACATGATTCTCGCGCTTAGCAACGTTCCTTTTTTTCTCGCACTTCGCAACGCCTTGTGCATCTTCCCTTGACTATATGCAGTGTTTTCCCGCGCTTACATTGAATGCATATTTTTCCCGTGCTTAGCATCGGTTGCATGTTTTCCCTTCGAGTAGCGATTGGTTCATTACATTATCATTGGAAAGGTATACCAGCTATTATAGAGCGCTTTTCAATTGAGTGTCGAAAGTAATTTCGCAATTGCTTTGGTTTTGCATTGTTACGCTTTGTGATTGGCTAAAAAATCTCGCGCCACTTTAATAACCAATCAGAAGTAAAACCAAAACCAATCGTGACTTGCTTGCACGCGTTTTCCCGCACTTAGCGCCGGCTACATGTATTTGCTTCGAGTTCTGATTGGTTCATCGGATTGTCTGAGTTCTGTGATTGGTCAGAGTAATTACTTTGGTTTTGGTTTTACGACACTCAATTGACAACCGCTCTATTATAAAACAACACGGTTTACTTACTAAAGAATCCGGTTTTGATGCAAGTCTTGTTCGGTTTGTTCTCAAAATACTTGAAGGGTCTGTGCCTGGAGCAATCAGGTAATCCCGTATGTACAAAATCAATACCTTTTTCTTTAACGAGAAACTTCACAGCACCAATAACTTGATTAAGTGGTTCATTACAGTCCTTAAATATGGCCTCGCAATCCTCCTTGCAGTATTCTATAACCGTGTTATCTTGGTAGCACGGTTGTAAAGTGTATTGGCACAACATGTTCCGCAAGATGTATTGGCACTTCTTGTTATCAGGAACGTAGCTGTTTATTACTGTTGTCACTGTTTTAAGGAAAAACTCGGTTCCAAACACACTAAATTTGTTATCAAAGAAACGCGGAGTGTTTCTGTAGGTAGGGAGAGTTGTGTTCAACGACGTACGACAGACTTCTCCGCTATACGGCATACATAAACCTCCCCTGAAAATAACCAAATAAATTGTTCAGAAGTGTTCCCATAGATTGTTTATCAGAGAGTTATAACAACTCTTAAAGTGGAATTAATTAAATTAAATTAAATTGACTCCATAGATTGTGGTTAATTTTTTGTAGTTATTTCAACTCCAAAAATAGTTGTCTTGTAAGGTAGTAGAGTTAAATAAACCAAATAACCCCTCAAATGGATTATTTTGAACCATAACTTCTAACTTCATTTTAGATTTGAATATACACCCTTTGAAATTACAGTGTTTTAATTTCCAAGTTACTTACAGCTTCTGTGGGATTTATACCGTGGGTGCAGTGGCGGATTAAGGAGAGAGGCCTGGGAGGCCTGGGAAGCCCCCCTCCCCTTGCCCCTCCCCCCTCCCCTTGCCCCTCCCCTTTCCCCTTCCCCCCGTATCTTGCAAAAAACCCTAAGGCTAACATTGCGAGGGAATGATATGGCACAAGGACAATAGGTAAACATTTAAGATACAGGCGATGGAAATGGTTAGGTAATATTTAAAGAATGTCACCTAACAATACCCCAAAATCGTAATAACATGGGCACCCGTAGGCAAGCGTAGGAGGGGGCGGCCAAGAGAGACGTGGCGGAAAACCGTCGACAAAAGAAAGGACACAGCTATTGTTTAGAACCTGGAGAGAAGCAGAGAATGCAGCCAGAGACACAACAACTTAGAGGAGAAGAATTGATGCCCGTAGCTATTTTGAGAAAGGATAGACAATGATGATGAGCACATACGTCTTCGTCTTCATACAATAACCCCAAGATCGTAATAACATGGGCACCCGTAGGCAAGCGTAGGAGGGGACGGCCAAGAGAGACGTGGCGGAAAACCGTCGACAAAAGAAAGGACACAGCTATTGTTTAGAACCTGGAGAGAAGCAGAGAATGCAGCCAGAGACACAACAACTTGGAGGAGGAGAATTGATGCCCGTAGCTATTTTGAGAAAGGATAGACGATGATGATGAGTACATACGTCTTCACAGGAACCTACGGACTCCTAATTTTAGCTCTGTTATGAAAATGCTGTTTATTGTTTTATAAATGGGCGGGGAATTAATTGTCTCAATGACCACACCAGCTTCTCCAATTGGGTGCAAACGTACCTTTTCGTAAAACATTTTAGTGAGTTGTTTGTTTCTGTTGGATTCCAGCAGCAGTTAAGAGCGTACTGGCACACGGTTCCATTTGGATTCTTAGGATCTGGAAGCACACATCCCACCTTCTCTTCATCGGTTACTAAAGAACAGTTCGGTCGCATGGCTAAAACAAATCACAGAAACAATGGTTTAACTTTCTCTTGCTTTACAAAACAACGAAGAGGGCGTGATGGTCGCGAGACGGACGCGAGATGGACGCTAAGTGAGCGCTAGGTGGACGCATTAAGTGAAAGCGCGCCTCGCCTTGTCCTCAATTTCAAATAAGCGCTCGGGCGCTTATTCGAGGATTTACGGTATATATTATATTTTTACCATTTTTCTTCTTTGAAAAAGCAAAGTACCCTGGAAAGCAGAGATTTTTCTCGCGTCTCCCGTATTTCTCTTATATGGGGGCATTTACCAGCAAAGGTACGTCCAGGGATGGGGAATTTGTCGATTTGCTCAACGGACACACACAGCGGTTTGTCCTATAGAGCGTATGCACATGACGTCACGGCGGCCATATTGGTGTACCAAAACAATAGAACGGCGGCCATGTTGGTGTACCAAAACAATCCCGTGGGATTTGAACGCTTTTCTTATGTTAACACTTTCTTTTGTTCCAATAAATTTGCATAGCTGCTTGCCACGTGAGTGCATACGCTCTATTCAAAAGGTCATTTTAAAAGGTCCACCACCAGCCCCATACAAATTTTTTTGGGATTTTCATTTCACACCTGTTGTCTTCACACATTCGCACGTGGTAGGCGAAAACATGACGGCGGTCACCTAAGATGATGTTTAATTTCATAGGTTACACAGTATTACAATGCACTTTTAGAGCAGTTTTCATTTGAGTGTCGTAAAACCAAAACTAAAGTAATTACTCTGACCAATCACAGCAGTCGTAAATAATCCAACGAACCAATCAGAGCTCGAAGCAATTACATGTCGCCGGCGCCAAGCGCGGGAAAACGCGTGCGAGCAAGTCACGATTGGTTTTGGTTTTACTTCTGATTGGTCGAGAAAGTGGCGCGTGATTTCTTAGCCAATCACAAAGCGTAACAATGCAAAACCAAAGCAATTGTGTAATTAATTTCGGCACTCAATTGAAAACTACTCTATTAATTTGTTTGTTAGTATTAAGGAAAATGTAATTTTGGTGTCCCAAAGTGGGGCTTTGGCCATCTTCGGAAACCCAGGGGCAGTTAGTTAGTAGTGGGGCGAGGGAGAGTAGAAGGGGCAAAAAAAGCGGGAGAATATACAGTCGAACCTCCCGTAAACGGACAACATCGGGACCAGAAAAAATGTCCGTTTAAGAGATGTGTCCGCTTATGGGAGGTTAAAAATGTAGTGTTTGTATGTGGCTGGGACCATGACTAAGTGCCCGCTTATGGGAGGTGTCCGCCTACGGGAGGTGACCATTAGCAGAGGTTCGACTGTACTCTCCCTCGTCCCAATAACTGCCCCTGGGTCTCCGAGGATGGGCTTTGGCTTTGGCACTCTTTTCTAAGCACCACGGTGGAGATTTTGTATATACCTAATTCAATAAAGGTTGCTTTGGCAATTGGTCATTGGTAATTGGGCATTGGCATTTGGGCACACGGAACACAATGCAATGCTTTGCTTGAGCGACCGCCAAACAATAGCTTTCCAATGCCCAATTACCAATGACCAAAGCAACCTTTTTTGAACTAGGTATATTTCGGCTGACCCTAGTGTCGGGATTTGCAAATGTCGCGGGGGGGGGGGGGGGGGGGGGATGGTCAGCCTTGGAATTGACTGCACTCATAGATTTGACATCATTTTAGGCGCTTTTAATACCACGTGCAAACCTTTTTTAAACTATAAAGTATATAGTATAGTGTGTAGTTGTGAAAAACACAACCCATAGCTTGAGAAACAAACGGATCGATACTACAGCAACTGATTGGCTGGCAAGGTCCAATCAGAACGCACCATTTTCGATTCGATCCCACTTGCGAATACGGGTAGATATAAAAAGCCAAAATAGCCCAAAAACTGCGGAACGTTGACCATTCTCGCCATAAATATGCGTTGCGCTAAAAAATAGCAACCACCAAATGCAAACCCGGAAACTGATGAGGTTGAAGTGGAGAACCGAAACCATGGTCTTGCCTGAATCATACAGTGGCATAAACAAAACTGTCGCTAGACTGGTTAACTAATTACCAAATGAAAGTAATATTAATATCGAGCTCGAGACTCAAACAACTCGCAGATATAAAGCGGAGCGAATCGATGCTATTAACACAGCTTTTACTGACAGAAATTTTAAAGTCACAGATCTTTCACTAAAGCTTAAACTCTCTCTCTCTCTCTGCTAACCTTGGATCTACATTTAGTTTTCCGTGACATACATGCAGCTGGGCCCAGCGTGATCATAAATAGCAGGGAAGACATTAACGGTCAACATATCATTTCAGATCCTATCACTTCAGAGAGAGAAACAAAAAACAAAACTGTTGCACCCTCTGTGTTAAAATCAAACCCACTAACCGCAAAAGCAAAAGAACGTTATAAGAGGTCAAATTCTAAAAGAAAAAATTACAGGAAAACATTACAGACATCACACAGTTGACCTCCAGTCTGTTGCACGCGGCTTTTAAAATTTTTTTTTCAGACAACACTAAAATCCTCTAAAACCAAGTAAATGTATACCCATTAAAAACATATCACAGGTGGCAAACGGCATTTAGAAGCATTATGTAAAAGTCGTACACGCCTTCCACCTCCATTTTACACGAGATACGAAAATATAAAAGGTTTTCAAGTGTTTCACACTGGTAGAGATTGTGCGTCCTGTCAACCCTTGCTATTTCCAACTGTTAAAACAATATACAGTGAATCGTATCCCGATTTTCCACAGGTACCCCAAGCTCAAGTAATGTTTACACGTTGTAATTTGAACGTCGTGGTAACAAGTTGCGTAATAGCGAAATTATAAGGATTTGTATGGGAGAAAATTCGCTTCGAATTTGAGCGTAAAATTACGAACGATATTTCAATAAAAATGGCTCACCTGAACTTCTTTGTGTGTTTATTGGTGTATTGAGTGGTTTTTGGGTCGATTCAAAGCGATTCCAGCGAGTTTTGGTTCCACTCTAAATAATTTCTTCCTCGTCTCTCTTTTAGGGAGGAAGAAATGAGTGGAACCAAAACTCGCTTGAATCGCTTTGAATCGACCCAAAAACCACCCAATACACCAGTAAACACACAAAGAAGTTCAGGTGAGCCATTTTTATTGAAATATCGTTCGTAATTTTACGCTCAAATTCGAAGCGAATTTTTCCCCATACAAATCCTTCAGTATAATTTCGCTATTACGCAACAGTTACCACAACGTTCAAAACATCATTTGAGCTTGGAGTACCTGTGATTTTTTGAACTAAAACTCGTTTCCCTTGGATTTGAATTCAGTCGATGCTACCTTAGATTTTTCGAACTCCCGATTTTTCGAACCAATTTCTCTATCTCTAGGAGGCGGTTCGAAAAATCGGGATTTCGCTGTATCAGTGAAACATTATATTAGAGTAGTTTAAGAGGAGAAAAACTACAAAGCCGCAGAGGAGACCATGAAATTTAAAAAAAAAAAAAAAATGATAACATGTCTGTTTAGATTCAGTTCTCGGCCAACAGAAATCTGAGGTTGTACCCTGTGGACAGGCGTTCTGGTTGGGGATAGGGAAAGAAAAGAAAGATCGTGAGCAAAGCGATCCGGCCTTTCTTTTCGCCCTATCCCCAACCAGATCAGAACGCCTGTTTTTCAAAAAATTACGCCGGAACATTGGGGGAGGGGTCGTACATAGCAAAGGTGTGATGGTACTTGAGGTTTACCACAGCATATGTAGATTATAGCCGTTGATAGAGGCTGCAAAGTTTTGGAAAGAAAGTGACTTGCATCGGGTTTTAATCCACTGTATGGACACAAAGGAAAATAAGCCAACATTCTAAGTTTTATTCTGCTTATACAGGTAAAAACTTGCGTTGAAGAACGGCACGATCACAGTCTTAATCTATCGCCGGAAAACCGGAACACGATTTTGCATTATTACATACACTGACGAAAGCGAAAGATAAACATTTGAAACGTGACACAATCCCATTTCGCATTTCCTCGGACATAACACCTCGGATATTTAATACCACCTTTATCATTTTCTTCTACTGAATTTTCATCCGATGACGTTTGCAAATTTTATATTTGAGTGCAAATTAGAAAGTTTCATACCTCTAAGCGTATAACGTATTTTGCATAATAAAGATTTGTAGAAATCAGTGTTTTCTTTGTGTTAACTTTAATTATGCAAAACAAAATATATATTGTTGACTAGCAAAGGAAACAATAGATTGCACGTGAAACGACGCAAGGGAGTTGTTGGTCATTAAACGAAAAAAAAAAACACAACAACAATAAACTACTTCCCTTTTAACTTGTCAGAAGTTAACCCTGTGCAAGTGAAATGCCAAAATCTCGAGTTTGTTTATTAACCTAAAATAGCGGTGATATCGATCGAGATGAATCCCTTACCATAATGGATATTGAACCTTGTGCGTTTGATGCCTTGTACTTTAGTCAATTGTCTTGAGGACCTTGAGCGCGGATAAATCAACCATATTGCCAAACAACCACAGGATAAAAAGTTTACAAATGATCAAATGTAATAAATCCTCGACATCTGAGTAAAATTGACAAGCATCTAAGGCTATAAGATTTTTTATGTGTCGCTATGTCCATTATACTCGCGGCTGTTGTTGATTTCATCGCGTGATACGGGTAGTGCAAAGTACTTCGCAATATTACGGCTCCGATTTCAGAGATTTTCAAAGATTTCACCTTCGCCTTGCTGCGATATTACCAACCGTTAAGTCACAAAATAGCATTTCGTTTTCTCCAATCTTGCGGTAACTTGTTAAATTAAGCGATTATCGCTAAATCAATAACAGAACGTGCTCAATGTGCCATCGCAAGAAGTTTCTCGCTTGAAGAACACTGATTCATTCATCGCTGCGTTCATATGTTGCAAGCTAGAATACTTAGTACTCACCTTCAGTTTGAGCAGAACACATACATAATCCTAATAGAAGTAATCCCAGGGAGTGATGCAAAATCTTTTCCATGATGGACGTATGAAAGACGAGCGGCCACCAAAACACATTCACTTTTAAAACACGATCACGGTTTCTCTAGCGACAAATCCCCGTCGGCATCGTTCTCTCGATACAGAGTTTTAGAAATGTTTGCACGAGAACCTGGAAGTCAAAGCATTACTGTGCTGCTTCAAGAAATTAGCAAGTTTAAGCGGAATTCAGAGGCTATGACTTGACGCAAATTAAACGGAAATGTTTTTGTACGCACCGTGTACGCTGGTGAACTGTGGCGTGGCGACAGACGGCAAACCATATGGCAACGAGAAAGACTGGGCACTAATTTCCATATTTATTTGCATTTGAATGGGATAAATATCAGTCATATCATATGCACGGAATGATCAGGATTTCGCGGGGATCTCATTTGTTCTCCTTTATTTTGAGGTGAGGAAAGAAGAAGAAATGTTAACAGACCCGCAAGGGAGAGGGCGGGGGGGGGGGAGGGGAGGGGGGAGGGTGGGAATCCCATATAAAATTGACGGGTGTAATGGTAAGAAATTTTGAAAGGAATCCCTAATAGGGACCGGAAACCCGTTTTGTGGGGGGTGGGTCACATTATTTTTTACCCCCAAAATTAAAAGGCACCAATTCTTTCGAAAACGTTATTCCTGTCAGCATATTTTTCTGGCTTGATACCCTAAAAGGTGTCACAACAACTCTGACAGTGGTCAACTTCGATTCAAACACATTTAATGGCACTAAACCACGAAATTTTAACCCCTTTAATTAAGGTGCACCAATCCCCCTCGTCAATTTAAGGCGGGACTTCACCTAAACGCCATTTTTCGGCCACTTGACATGGCTTTAATGGAAATATCTCGTTCAAGTTTCAAGCAATCCAAAAACTCTATGCTCATCCCCTGAATCTATAAATACAAAACTGAATGCAAGGCTGGCACTACGGCAAAGGGCAGATTTATTAATGGCCAATATTTCGACTAATTGTACTAGTCTTCCTCAGGGCCACCAGAAGGCATTAACCGAAGGAACGAACGCTGAACTCAGTTTTGTATTATACACTATAGATGTCATACATTATTTTTATCTTATGTTTACAAGTGCGCTGTCTACATGTCATCTATTAGCAAATCATTTATAACCATTCAAAGGGGACAGACCGCAAATAAATGTGGCTACTAAATATATCTGAATTTCGTAACTGTTCATCAGTAGGATGCCCAAAATGCGTGCAATTCCACAATTGGTTTCGGCTCCATTAAATCCTATACCAATTGCAGAACACTTTAGGAGGAGCCACCCACAGTGTGAGCACAGTTACTGACAAGAAATATCAGTTAGGAAAACAACGCAAAATAAATGTAGTACGTTAAATAACGAACTAAGCACACACGTCAACTAAACAAGCTAAGCACGCGCACGACTCAAGGAAAATTGCGCGCGCGCACTAGCATTGACCTGATTAGAAGCAATATAGAAATTAAATAGGGGCGCTAGAATAATATAAAGGATCTGAAATAACAAAGAATACGACGGTGTTTCTCAATTTTGGATTGCTAGTTTAATTTCTCGTAGTGTAGTGCCATATTTCTCAATGATAGCACTGTGGCGTTTGAAGAATTTAGTAAATGATTTACGAAGCAGTGAAGATTTGAACCCTTGGTGAAGGAGACGTGATGAAAGTCGGCGAAGGCTATGCATAAAATCCAACTTCGATGTGCAAATTCTAGCATATCTTACCAATTGAGATATATAAACACCATAAGCCGGATTGTAATTTTCAAATTTGAGGAGCCGTTACAATATTTTCTTTCAGCATAGCCGTATTATTAGTATAGCCCTGGCCCTGAGGAAGACTAGTACAATTAGTCGAAATATTGGCCATTAATAAATCTGCCCTTTGCCGTAGTGCCAGCCTTGCATTCAGTTTTGTATTTTCACATTTAAGTGACGCTTGGCACGAGATCTTTCACAAGGAAGATCCGGCAACTACCAGCAAATTTAATTTCTGCGTCGTGTGGACCTCCGCATTCAAAGGTTTTTCCTGAATCTATGTTGCGGGGTGTTTTGAAAATTTTGGGGTGATTTTTGGGTATGTTTGGGAGGAAATAGTTTTTCTCAAAGGATTTGTAAAATTAAGAGAAATAAGAAATATTGACGATTTAGTGAAGTTTTAAAAAAAGAATTTGAAGTTAATAATTAATAGACGGACACCAAGTTAGTCCACTAGCAACCTGGGGTGCTCTTGCGTGGGTATCAACTGTCTGTTAGTGTTCCAAAAATCATTTTCTTTCTTCTATCCCTACTTTAAACCTCTTAAAATTTCATTCAAGTTTAGGTTGAGTCCCGCCTTAATACACTTTTTTATTATTAGAACGCTTATTTTTTTGGCCGAGGCAGAGCTCGGGCTGCACGTTCTAGTTTTTTAGCGAATTGAGCCTGAAAACGTTCTTAGCAGGTTCTTAGGATAAATGGTACAGTAGTTCAGTAAAATATAGTCATGAATAAAAAGCCAATAATTAAAGGTAAAGTTTTACAAATTTGCTTATTAGAGCAGTTTTCAATTGAGTGTCGAAAGTAATTACACAATAGGCCATTTGCACGATGACGTCATTTGACTACAACTACCAGAATTCATTTCGTTTTTCCTTTCTTATTTAAATTTTGTAATCCCAGTGCGGTTTAAATAACAATAGCCCTAATTTGCACTACAAAACAAAAAACTGAAGGATTCTGGTAGTAGTAGTCAAATGACGTCATCGTGCAAATGGCCTATTGCTTTGGTTTTGCATTGCTACGCTTTGTGATTGGCTAAAAAATCTCGCGCCACTTTCTCGACCAATCAGAAGTAAAACCAAAACCAATCGTGACATGTGACAATCGCGCCGCCGACATGTAATTGCTTCGAGCTCTGATTGGTTCATTGGATTGTTTACGACTGCTGTGATTGGTCAGAGTAATTACTTTGGTTTTGGTTTTAGGAAACTCAATTGAAAACTGCTTTATTAGAATGCTTGCTTATCTCACTGTAAATCATGGTAAAATAACTATATCTCAGCCTGGGTACGTTCTTGGCACGTTCTTAAATTTCCGGCCAATCTTCTTCTATAAAAAAGGTTCGTAATATATGAAAAAAGAGTGTGCGGAAGTCCCCATCCGACGCGGCACAACACTCTATTCGGAGCCTCTATACCTTAAAGTTTTTTAGCACTTTTATCTTCGCAACAGAACTCATAAAAATGAATCAGCTGGTTAAATTTCGCGTCACACACATTTCAAGGAAAATTGTTTGCAAACAAGCCAATCAGTTTTCTTCTACGGGGTACTTGGGGGGTGGGGGTGGGGAATTATTTTTTTTTTGCAAAAGAATTTGGATCCCAATATTAATCCCAATTGTCCGTCTTTTTTTCTTCCCCCCCCCCCCCCCCCCCCACCCCCAAACCACGAGAGCTTGCTCGCAGGCTACTTTTTTTTAACGCAAATCCTGAGACATATATACCCGCGCTCAGACGGCTATCATTGCCAGCTTCCTGTGTGAATAGGGAACGTGTTGACCTGTTGACACCACGACAGGCAAGTCAATTCACATATGACACGAAGCACGTCTCCCGTCGGCCACTAGCCTCTATGAGGGGTACTCTACGTACCACACAAACTTTACAAAACCTGTCGCTACAACGGGAAATGTTATAACAATTACAACAAAGATAAACCGTACTTACGTCTTCAAGAAAACGAGAAATAGCCGATAATCGCAGTTTATAAAAGTAAAGCACACGTTGACGCGTTGACCACCCGTAAGCATTTTAATAGATCTGTCTAGGCGTGCATTTTCACGGCTTATCTAAATAGCGTGACGAATTGCGTGACACATTAAACACCCGTATAAATCTGAAGCAAAGAAAGATTGTAACACTGGTATCATGTTAGAAACAGCTTTGTAGGATGCATACTTTAGATTTTTGGAATTTGTTAAGATGCAGTGGAACACTGGTTATTTAGCCTATACACAGAAC
Source organism: Cladopsammia gracilis (assembly GCA_022457155.1). Classification (NCBI taxonomy): domain Eukaryota; kingdom Metazoa; phylum Cnidaria; class Anthozoa; order Scleractinia; family Dendrophylliidae; genus Cladopsammia; species Cladopsammia gracilis. The sequence continues at coordinate 344,169 of JAJGOT010000046.1, read as the reverse complement.
TGTTTATAGGTTTCAATCAATCACGTGGATTGAAGGACTACGAGCACAATATAATAGCTTTTGCCTTGTGTTGGTTTCTTATGTTTTGTTGCCTTGCAATAGACAGAGTGGTTTGATACACTGTTTCACCAGTGTTATCGCACTTACGAACCGTCCTGGTAAGAATTTTATAAGTTATAGATATAGTATAGACTTTATCAAAGTCCCTTCCAATACTAACTTTCGATAAGTTAGTTTTTTCGTTAGAAGGCAACCAACCAAGAATATAATACCACAGAAAACAGGAAATGGAATATATTTTCAAGCAAGGAACTATGGCCCCGAGTCCCGGGGGTGGGGTACTCCCTATAATGGGCTATACGAAAAGGGGTACCTTTTTGAGGCTGGAGGTATATGAAAGGGTAGGGATTTCACGAGTTGAAGTGTATGAAAGGGTAGGGAAAACACGAGTTGAAGTATAAAAAGGTAGGGAAAACTGCCATTTAAGTATTATGAAAAGGGCCTTTAAAAATATATCAAACAGACGTACGTGAAGGCCATATGAAAGGGGTACCATTTTCAATAAAAGGTATATGAAAGGGGAACCTTTTCTGTCAAAAACGGCATATGAAAGGATAAGGGTTCGGACGTCGAGGCGGAGCATCCCCGTACAAAACCTTAATTGAATACCACCCGGGGCCCCGAGTGGTCTGAGCCAAGACTTTAGTTTAACGTGAAGTGACCTTTAATACACACTCGCGCGCTGCCACGTGAGCATGTGAGCTATTTTACAGTGTAACAAACTGTTTAACGGGCTATTTAAAAGTTTTGTATTCCTGAAGTAGGCAGCATTGCCGAAACGCCGAAATATGATTATGAACAGCGTCGAAAGTCGCATACAGTTTCATTTTAGGAGTTAAGGGAAATAAAGTATTGCCGCATGCACTTTTTCCTTCGCGGGGCTGCACTCCACCCGGCGTATCACATCGAACGAAATCGAACAAATTACCCATCGAACTCAATCGAAGGAAAGAGTTTGATGTAGTTCGGCCATCGAAACTAATCGAACGCATTTTTTTTTGTGAGTTCGATGCCCGAACCAAATCAAACCAAATCGAATTAAATCGAACGAAATCGAACGCTCATGGTTCGATTTTGTTCGATTGACTTTGAGCTAAAATACAAAATAAAGAGTCTGAAGTCGATCCGGCGAACGCGTAAAACTTAAATCTATTTTCGCAGAAACGGCATATTATTACGATGTATTATTCCCGGAGGGGGGGGGGGGGTATTATTGCAAATGACAGAGAAGATGCCCGCCTTGATTTATTTTAAACGTATTTTTATGGTTACTTGTGTTTTTCTCAGAGTTGCGCAGCAACACCTTTCAAACCAGAAGTATTAATGCCGACTGCATCAGGGCTGGAATCAAATTTCGCACTGCGACACTGCGACACAATTTTTTCCTATTCCTCCAGAGCACTTAGCAGCGACGCGGAGAGCAGAATCTGGATAACGTGTCACGAATATTCAGACATTCGGCTTGCATTCATCGTTGACAACAGAAAGATCACACGAATTTCTTCATACGCGACCGAAACTGTCGATTCATGCTTGCAAAGATGGGCCTCGGATTGTGCTGCCTCAAACCTTCCCTGAAGTTGTGGGAGGAACTTCGACGTCCAAATTGTCGACACCAATAAGATTCAAAGTTGATCTTGCCTCGACAACTTGAATGATAAAATTTCAGTGTAAGTTTGATGAGTGTTTTACTTCCCGGGTTTATTTTTATCTGTTGGCAATTCAGTTCCGTCTTTAGATATTTGTATGTTAATTGATTAATTTTCATCCCGGGTTTCACAACTGAGCACGGTGACTGAAAATCCAGTAAATGACCCAAAGGGCAGATGGAGAGCTGGCGGCGGAGTGTATGTTCCCGTGAAAATCGATTCAAGTTTGGGAAGCGACAAGCCAGGGGAATCCGACGTGCGCTTCGGCTCGATTTCAGCCGTTTTGTGCGCCCGCGTGCCTTGGCGCGTGCGCGAAGGCACGCGGACGCACAACGGCGTTGTTGGGAGGACATGATCTGAAAACCGGACTCCCTGAAACGGCTGAAAATCGAATCGAGCCTAACGTGCGCTGGAATCGGAAAAAATATATGCTACGATTCAGGACAATTTTTCCGCGATGGATTAAGATGATCGAGACGATTGCCAAGATGATTGATCTGAGACTTGCAGCCGTTCTGTGGACAGAAAAGCCTTTTTCCTTGATAAACAATCAACACAGTGACATTTTGAAAAGGAATATCATTAGTTAGAATAAACTCAGCATATGGAAATAATAAAAGAAACATCGCCTTGATTGTTTCAACGCTGGATAAATTTACGCACTTGTCATGAAGAGTTCGAATTTTGTTCGATTCGTGTTTTGTTTTGTGAATTCCACTTCGTTCGATGACCGAACTAAATCGAACACTTTCGTTCAATTAAGTTCGATTGAGTTCGACAATCGAACGTTCAATTTTGTTCGATTCGAATTTTTTTGTGAGTTCGATTGCGTTCGATGGCCGAACTCCATCGAACTCAATCAAACGAAAGAGTTCCATTGAGTTCGAAAACCGAACGTTCGATGTGATACGCCGGGGTGGCAGGATAGTCAGTTAGGTTAGTTTACAACCAGGACTCCTGTTTACAACCTACCTGAAATAAAAGGAGCCCATATGGGCAGGTTTTCTACTGCGTTCTGTGGTGTCTGGGAAGTTGGCGACAAATCTGTAAAATAATGATCATAATTTCGTTTACTATCTTCTTTACTATCTTCGTTTTCAATCAGAAAACCGAGGGGCAGATTGAAGGAAGAAAAAGTGAAGGAAGGTGAAGAACTGTAGTTCCAAGCGATAACGATAACGATCACGATCACGATCACGATAACGATTCGGCGATCGAAGGAAGCCGGTAAGAGCGACGGGGGCGGAGCGGGGGAACGGGGCAAAACACTTTTCCCCCGCGACGCTACACCCCATTCACGCCGCTCTCTCACCGGCTCGTTTTCGCAGCTTCGGCTTCCGCACATGAGGCCCCAAATGTGCGCCTGCTTACGGTATCGTCTGTCGAGTTTTTGCCTTCTGTTTGCGCTTATTGTTTTTCAAAGAAAAGAGAACCGCTTCACAAACTGGAAATAAGGCTGCTCCAGAGGAAAGCAGAAATGTGCCCAGTGGCCGGCCGGCAGGCTGTGAGCACCCTCAGAAGCAAATCTGAGCTTACGCTAATCTGAAACATATAAATATCGAAATGGCATAATCTCAGTCATTGAAATTCCTTCGCTATCCTTTCATTTTTCCGAGTCAATGTGGTCCACGTGTATTTATTTACAACAACAACAATTTATTAAGGTATTTCCTATCTAAAATATTAAAAAAAATAAAAGTAAATACATCATTTATGAAATAGAAAGTACTAAGAGAAATTATAATTATTACATCATTCGTTTCTGAAATAATTTCTCGTTTCTATAATGCATACATTCAAGAATAAAAACAGCAGGTGACCTACAGATGGCAGGATCAATGCTATTAAAAAGAAATAAAATTTTTAACTTGTTATCCAAGTCCTTGAAGAGGGTATATTTTTCAGTAATTTCACTGGAGAATTTTAACCTTAAAATATCATAACGGTTGCAGGAAAATAGAAAATGAAGTTCATTTTCAATTTCATTTGCCTGACATAGACAACATATTTATATCATCAGTGAATGGATGCTACAGCTTCTCTGCTCTCGAGCAAGCTCTCCCGATCACAAGGGAACGATCCCCACCCCACTCTCCCCCGTCTGTGCCACGGAGGTGTTTAGAGCGAGAAGACGGTTGCCACTTGGAACTGACTCACGTCCGATACCAATCATAACATGAGTTATATTGGGGGGGGGGGGGGGGGGAGGATTGATTAAAAATATAAATCGAGATATATACTAAATAGTTTCATAGTACTTACCTATGCCAAGTTTGGTACATGGCTCTTCAACCTTAGAAGCATTGTACAGCTCGGAGCAGCGAGGAAATGAGAAATTTACGTCACTCGGAATAGCAATCATAAAAGTCTCTAGTTGCTGGATAAAATTTCCACACTTAGAGAATAACTGGTGACACTCACTGACGCAAAACTGCGTGACGGAGTTGTTGTTTACGTGACATGGCGGCAAGGTGTAATGACACAGCATGGTGGTCAGGGCAACATTGCACTCGGGTTGCGTGACAATTGTGTCGATGGCCGTGACAACGGACTTAAGAATGCTTTCGACTGACTTCTGTTCTGCACTGTGTAGCCTTGGTAACGAGCTCATTGAAGGTAGAGTTGTGGAGAAGATATCTCTGCAAACCTGACCTTCGTAGAGGAAACACGAGCCTGTTGCAGCATTTTGGATTGAAGAGGAGCTACAAAAACATTCATTGATAAAGAGTCAAGTCAACAACTTTAAAACCACACTTTAACCCTACCGTTCAATTGAAACATTTACGGGTAGAGTTAAATTTTAAGAGTTCTGCGATTTCGAATTCTATCTACAAGCGTTTCTGTTCATTGTACAGAATATATTATAAGCATCGCGGATTAGCATCAATTTTGAATCATGTTAAATACCTAACCAATGCAGATTTTTCCCAAAGTTTCTCTGCGCTTTACTTTCAATTTTGGCTTATCGTCGACACTAGAGTAAAATTAACTTTTGAAATAAAATCCCCGGATAACTTTTAACCCCATGATTTGCTTTTTGCTTATAAACTAACCCATGCAAATCTCTTATATTTCGTTTTTTCATTCCTTCTGCATAAAGTGCCTATATACAATTACGACGTAAGCATGAAAACGAGGCCTAAGGGCCACCAAACTTACTGCAAACTTCAAAAAAGTAAATATGGCGGCGGAAACAAGGGCGATTTCTGATTTAAAGATTAAAAATTAACCCTAGAAGATATTCCTGGAGCAGTTATAGTAAATGAAAGTGACGTTGGAAAGTGGACGGTGAAGAAACTAATCTTCGGCAAGGATCCTTCGGAAATGCATGAAACGTCAAGTCTTTCCTATTATCGGAACGATTATGACAAAGCGCAGCGCCGCAGCATTTGTGAGAGCTTTTTTTGTCGTAGTTGTAGGCTGCACTTCTGCCATTTTAATACGATGTGGCCCTTAGGCCTCGCTTTCATGCTTATGTCGTAAGTGTGTATTGGACAAAACCTTTTAATTTACATTCTGGTTCCCACTCTGGGTTGCCATGGTTACCTCCTATTAAAGCATTTCAGGGATGAATCAGTTTCATTTTCGTTCCAACAACAACCCAGTCCATCGCAGACAGTTTTGTTGACTTGGCCACATGACTCTTTCTGAACTTGCACGGCTTTCTGGGAACAGTTTATGCCTAAAAAAAATTAAACAAGCAAAAGAAAAAATCTGTTCATATTCTTGGTTTTCACTGTCACGCCATAAAATTTTAAAATCGAAACGAATTAGCGAAGGAAGCCAATAATTTGTAATGTTATAAAAGAGTAACAAATAAACAACTTCGCGAAGTCTCAGATCTGTGCAATATTCCGTTGTTGAATTATTCGCCGAAGCATTCGACTCAAATTTACAGAGCTTTGTATGGAAATGCCATCCCGGAGGGACACCAAGATCTAATGTTTTAGAATCGAAACTATTTAGTGAAAGAAGCCAATAATTTGTAATGTTATAAAAGAGTAACAAATAAAAAGCTTCGTTGAGTCTCAGATCTGTGCAGTATCCCGTTGTTGAATTATTCGCCGAAGCACTCGACTCAAATTTACAGAGCTTTGTATGGAAACGCCATCTTGGTGCCCCTCGAGGGGCACCAAGATGGCCGCCGGAAATCAATAAAAACATCTGGACTTCACTTTCGCTCTGACAGCGATTACTTTTCCCTCGTGAACTACTATTCATTCGCATAAACTGCATTCCTAATACTTTAACTGCCCAAAGTGCCAAAAATCACGAGGAGAGGCCCTTGTTTCATAGGAAAAAGCTTTGTCACGGACGCCATGTTGGTGTCACGTAGGGTGAAAAGTCAGAAATTCAAAATGCTGTATTTTCAAAACGAAAGACGCTACCGGGTTGGATACTTGTGAAAAGATTTATTTTTAAGTCATCTTCAACCTGGTGGACATATAAATTCAGAAGGCATTACAATTTATGATTTTCGAATTTGATGACGTCATGTGAAAACCAAGAAAAAGATCAGTTGAGGCCCGCACACACGCTAAACAACAACCTCGTTCCCAGGGTCTTCTCCTTCCCGTCCCCTCTCGCTCTAGGGGAAGGAGAAGACCCTGGCGACGAAGTTGAATAAACAATTTTTGTTTGTCACATATTGAACGAAATACCATTTACAGGTTTGATTTGTTTACAGCATAGATTGTGCAGATCATATCTTACTTCACGATTATTGCATGCAACAATTTTCAGGAGGGATTCCGGTTAGTTAAAAGCACAGTATACCCAGGTTTTTATCAACTGAACAATAAACATGTATTAATTAAACGTGCTGAACAGGACTTCAATTGTCACATAAACAATTTCAAATTCGAGTTTATCCCTCACCTCAGTCATATTGAATGGGTTGCGCGAGAAAAATAAAATACGTACACATACAGAAAAAATAATTAATTGTAAAGACCTGACCAAAACCCAGCGAAACCGAAATGCCCTTTCACTCTACACGTTTTTTCTTATCTTTATTCATTCAGTTAACTGCTGTATAATTTGGCTTTTTGAATTCTTGTGACGCTACCGAGTAAGGGTCCGCGTCCGGGGGCTCGACTGGGGGTGTAAACTGTATTGTGTATCGGGTTTCCGTTATTTGGACCCCCAAGAAGAAAGAAGGAAGAAGGGGGAGGGGGGGGGGGGGGGGGGGTCGAATTCCCAGATCATGGGGTCAGTCCGAGAATCGCGCACTGGCGTCGCGCTTGAGCCCCTTTCAGGAGCCCATAACCCTGCCCCCTTCCAGAAGCTTTCAGAGAAAAGAAGCTACTGTTATGCAGTGTAGCTTGAGTTAAGTATGGATGTTTTGCGTTCAGTGAGCCGCCATTTATTCACGTTGACAATGTGTCACCAAAAACATCCCCTCCTCCTCTCCTCAAGTACGCTAATTCTCTCCGCTCCCACCCTATACCCTCTGCCTTACAATAGCAAAATTTCCACCCAGTCTTGTGACGTCTTTTAATAGTAAACTACATGCTGAGTTAAAATCTAATAAAAGAACTGAAATGGTTCTGTAAAACAACTCTTTGCGTTGTACGTGAATTGCTGACTTTCGAAAGTTCCCCAAAACTACGTACGTTTATTCCATCTTGATTCACAGAGCCCTAGCCATAATATTTGTACTTTGTGTAAAACAAAAACACATGCAAAATGGCTTCTTGGTCAATTAAATGTCAATGTAATCAGTGCTTTCTTCAATGCAGCGTGCAGTGTCGATCTTTTTACAAAAGCCCTGGAGTATAAATCGATCTACGAAAACAAAACGTGTTATTTTTGTGGGTGACAAAAATCTGAATAATTCGTGTTTCACGCCTCATTTCGAATCTCCTGTTCCGTATTCAATCATCACCTTTATTGATTTCGCTTTACACTAAACATGCTTCGTTCAGCAGAATGTCTAGGCAAGCTACAACCTGCACGCAAGCTAAGAGCAAGCAATTTATTTAAAGATCTTGTCAATTTTAACAAAAATATAAGTTACTTCACTTTTGTAAACGGATATAATAGGAAATATTCTGATCTGATTAAAGATATCAAAGTTTATATATTATAGCTTAAATTGCGGAAGTTATTTCCTAATAAAAGACAAATATTGACGCTCCTCGATAGGTCGGATATGATATTTATCTAGCACGGCAAAACAAGATAAATCATGTATAATACCCTGCCTTTTAAATGCTGTGTCAAAGTTTTATCGGGATTTTGAGTTAACATAGTCGAAATACTGTATTCGAGATAAACATATTGGGCAATAATACATCGTATCTTCTGTAAATATATACTTTAGGATTAAACTGAACAATACAAATCACGTTGACTGTATGCGAAGTTTTCTTATCTAGGGGCGTAGTATTATACACTTGGAATTACCTTTAATCATATGATCAAACTACATACCTTCTTCACTGTCTGCAACCGCAAACTGGACGACGAACGCGGAGGAAAGCGTTAACCAAAACATAACTGACATGGGTTGAAACATCGTCAGTGGCGTCGAATAGAAACCTCGTCGCTATAAAAACTCGCAAACATGAATTCCCAAAGAGTTTCTCTTCTCGAGAAGGCGAAACTCGGTGTTTTGACAGCTTTATGCAGTCTCGAAAACGAAAAGCAATTAAGTCGTCGTTACGATAATATATTCATAAAGAGAATTCAAAGCCAATGATGCCTGGAAAAAGGCGCAGCAGGAAGCAAATTTAATTTCAAGTATTGTAAGCTTGTTAAATATAAACCCTAAGTTTGGTATTACGAAAATTTACTTGCTATGATTTTATTGAAAATATTTATCCAGATATTTTGATTTTTCGTTAATTGTACCACTGAACAAGACGGAAGCCCCAATACTCCACGAGCATAGTAATCTATTAGTACTGGGATCTCGTGTGTGTGTACTAGTCCTTATCTCCATGTTTGCTTAAATTTTACCCCGGGAATTTTAACAACGACTTTTATTCATGTCATTTGTTAGTCACTTGTGAAGAGAACATGATAAAGTGGACAAATCCGCAACGGAACAGCAGATAAACTTATACCGTGGACGGCAGGGAGGGATGGTTGTTTATTGAGATTGTTCGCAGTTTTATTGGTAGGGTGATAGCCTGCGTGGCAGGCGTTCTAAGGGGAAGGGGAAGGGGGAGAATTCGGGCGCGCGAGAACGCGAAGGGCGCGCGAATTTTCCCCTTCCCCCTTCCCCTTAGAACGCCTGCCACGTCGGCTAGTAGGGTGAAGGAGAATCGTCTGAATCGTTCGCTTGTGGGACGCGTCCCAGGGGGAGGGGGGGGGGGGGGGGGGGAGAAATACCAACCTCGTTCCCATGCATACCAGCCGTGCCCTCTCTTCAGCTTTTGACGTAACTGAAGAGAAGGGACACCCTGGGAATTAGGGGGTATTCCGATAAGTAAGCTGTGTAGGTACGTATATGTGCCACGCGGGATAAGGTATGGTTTTTGTGGTGCTCAGTCCCTGGCCTAAATAGGGTATGGTGGTATTGTGATCCTTATAATACACGGTTATGATGGCGTATTGTTCACTAAGCTTCGTCTAGTATTCTATGTTTGATTCTAACTTCCCCTGTACAGAAAGAAACAAACTACCTGCTCAGGCAATTCTGAGTTGCGCGTCATTTGTCGGTTTGGCCCTTAACAGGGGTATCAATTTTCGATTTTCTACCCTTAAATACGATCAGGGTTTAAAGGTGATGTTACACGGGACGATTCGCAACGACGATTTTTAGCACAACATGGGTACGCGGACGATTTTCTTCGCAATTTTTGCCTTGCGAAGTTTTTGAACACAAAAACACGAATTTTACTCAAGTTGCTTTGTGTAACATACCTGTTGTTCATTTGTTGCGCTAAAAATCGTCGTTGCGAATCGTCCCGTGTAACATCCCCTTAAGAGCCTTCGCAGCACACACCTGTCCTAAATTGCCAGGAGTTACCCCCCCCCCCCCCCCCCCCTCCGGGGGAAACACATGGAAAGGGTTTTGTGCTGAATCCTTTTTTAAGTGAATCCGAGAACAAAGACTGTGGATACAGCTTCCTCCCATCGCTCTCGGTTACTAGGACGGCCGGAAGCAAAACGCGAGAGTACCGTATTTTCTCAATTAAACGCCCCCGGCGTTTATTTCAAACTTGACCTAGTGAACCCGGTGTTTCTCTGAATCAGCAGTTTTTTCTCGCCTGCCATTTTTTAAGAAAGGGTTATTGTTCGTTTTTCTTGACAGCCATGTATCTTGCTCTTAAATATCTTAAGTTTATTATACCTCAAATAAACGTTTGAGGGGCTTACTTACAACTCGCTTTATTCTACCCGGCGTTTATTCGGGGCCCGGCGTTTAATCGAGAAAATACGGTATAAGCAGGCTATTAAAAACTGACATAAAATATGTTAAAAACGTGAAAAAAAATTAGTAAAAATAAATGAAAAAATTGTAAAAAGTGTCACAGTGATTGAGTTCAACACTTTTTACAATTTTTCATTTGTTTTACTATTTTTTTCACGTTTTAACATATTTTATTTTAAACAAGTGTCACGCATCTACTCCTATATCAATTTATTAAAAACATAACTGACATATTACATTTACATTTTTATTTTTTTTTTGTTCAAAATTTCAAAAAATTTACAACTAATTGATGATACCATAATTGTGTCTTCAACTAATTTTAGTAATTGTTAACTTGCAGGACAGGAAGGTGTGACGTTCACCGGTAAACGCGACTACACTTACGCGTTTCGTGAACCATCACGCGTTCTGTTCACGTTCGTACGGACCGTTTCGCGTTTCTGTCACACTCTTACTGTTTACGCTCTGTGCCAACGTCAAGATCGGTTAATCCTGACACGACTATAAGAATTAATAATTCGGTGAAATATTCCCCTTTATGGATCGTAAAGCTAAATCAAACAGATTTTCGCCCCAAATTATTTTTGCTCAAAATATTAATTACACAGTATTTCAACAGGTTTTAGCAAATCTCCTATTAAATGTAATAAAACTACAAAGGTTCCGAAGGCAACCGTTACAGTTAATTCCCTATAAAGAAATGAAAAACATTTAGCCTGTAACATAGTTAAGCGAGAACGAGAACTTGCAGCTATGTCCCCTCCTCACCCCCTCCCCCTCAGTTATTTTTTAAGCTTGGACCGAGGAGCCAATCAATAGGCTTGGACTGCGCCGCTGTCACAAAGAACATCACCAGCGGTTAAATTTTTCAACGACGTAGCGCGGGCTAATTTAAAGAGCTATGTTCGGAGGATTTAGCTGATATTTCGAAGAAATTGTGTTAAAACTACTAATAAGTAGCTTAAATCATGCATACAATTCTCTGAGCCCAAAAAATAAAAGAAGATCAAAGTGAATTCTTGAATTAGAGAGAGCAAACAACAGCCATTCTTGTGAAAGAAGTTGAAAAATTCAACCATCCGCTGCTAAAAACGCACATAATATGTTTCTAAAACTAGACGATTGTTTTCAGATTTTCGTTTCTTACAAATATGTATTTTTGGCTTTTCAAGGTGATGTTACAATCTGGTGACATAGCTGCTAAGCACTGCAATCATCTGAGCCAGCGATGACTGCTGTCATGGTCAGTTTTAATTTCGGCTAAAAATAACTAATCTACACAGTCTATACTTTTCTCAAAGCCTTTAACATACTCTGCACTATTTTTGTCGTGTATATTTATCAGCCTTACTATAACTGCTTAAGTTGAGAGTACACTGCGATGATCACAAATTTCACTCAACATAGAGTGGGTTTATAATTTTGCAATTTTACAAAATTGTGTAATTATACAAATTCTAAACAAGTCCGATTTTGATGCTCATAGGAAGTGTACTTGTAAAGAGTTTAGCATGCCAAAATAAAACGAAATTCGATTGTTACAATTAGGTCAATTTATGTATTCTTACAAATTTACTTATCTGCCTTAATAGTTTAATCAGCTTATATACCTATACTATACTGTTTTAATTTATTCTGTCGTGGAACAAAAATTTATCGATGAGACAGTTTTCCTCATTCTAGGACCAAATGTTCGCTCGAAATCGTTTGGAAATACTCGCTCGGCACTTCGGAATCTCCATGCATCTTCGCATCATCTCCGTGAATCTTCGGGCAATTTCCGTACAACTGACTGAAAAGGAACAGATATCAGTCGAGCAAACTTTTAATATAAAAGTTATATGATGTCGTGTAAGGGGACTTACACAGAAAAGAAAACCCAGCCCCATCTAATCTATATTCTTAAAATCTAAAATTCCAACTCAAAATGAGTTTGCAAAGTTATTTTAATTGTCCTTAATTATCCACACCCTCGACCCTTTTAAGACAGCTAACTTCCGGTTCACGACAGGAAGTCAGATTCTGACTTCCGGTTTCGCAGTTGGCAAAGAAGCAAGAAAGGGAAAGGGGGAATGGATTGAGACCAACCCCGTTCCCAGTCTTTTCAACATGGTGATAAGAAATGTCCCTGGCAAAATGCAGAGCACGCGACCAAATCTCCAAATATCTTTGTTATTTTAAATAATTCCAAATGGCGATATATAATATCGTTCACCAGCTGCTGTAGCTATTGGGAAATTTCAACGTCACGTGATCTGCTATTTGTCAGGGTCTCTCCTCACTGCCATTATGAATACTGTGAAATTTTGACAGCGGACAAGGTCCCTGGTTCGAAGTTGTGTGAAGACCATGGGAGCGAGATCGGACTGAAACGGACATCGCCAGGGTAAAATTCACTGATATCGACTTTAATTAGGTTTTGTAGGAGACGCCTCGCTTTACACAACTGCTTCTTCGATACCCATTTCCTCTTCATCACTGTTAATGTAACCGGGATTACAACCGACATTCATATAACCAGGGGTTGAGATTGTGACGCTCTTAGGGGTGCCTGGTGCTTGCTGAGAAATTTTGCGTCCAGTACGCTGGTTTACCACAGCGCCCTCTTCTAAAAAGAAAAAAAAAACAAAGAGCAACATCAGTATTGTTTATTGTTTTAGGCGCACGATCAAAACTCTAGTCGCATATGCGACCAGCTGGTCGCTGAATTTGTCCCCAGGGCCCTCTTCGCTTTCAGGGTCTTCGCTGAATAGAACTTCTGAAAACGACATTTTATCGATCGTCACGTGACAAAATACTACACGATTCTTGGAGCATTTTGAATTTTAGCAGCATGGGCCTTAATCACGCCCCGCCATTTTGTATGAAGACAGCTAGCCTGTCAGTGACAAAATTGAAAACGAGGTTAAGCGGGGAAAACAAAGCATTTTATTACGGCCGCCGCGTGATCAAGGTTAGGCCCACTGTCTCTGTTTTGAAAGTGGAAAAGGCCAAAAAGACCCTGGAGATGACGATGCGCGTGTTGTATGCATGGCAGCGATTCCATCCCTATTACAGAAGTGGACCACCGTAATGGAAGATGTTTGGCATAAACTGACTATAACTTACTTTTTACCAGTTCTGGAGTAACACCAATGTTTTGGTACAGCGGTTGTTTATCGTGGACTGGTGATTCAGCTGGCGACGCGGAGTCGTATTGTGACGTCACCTCCTGTTTTAGCTGAGCTATCATTAGTGTGAAGTTTGGTCTCTGTGAAGCTTCATTGTGCCAACAGCTCTTCATTACTTGGTACACGTGATCGGGACAATCCTCTGGCTGCCCTAGGTGCACACCCTATGGCACAAAGAAAGCCTGCTTAGTCTGTTGACTGCTCTACCATTTTTCCCTCGAGCGAAACACAGTTAGTTCTCTTACTTTTTGTAATCGTTGTTTGTTTTTTGTTTCGTACTTTAGACCGCGCTTCGACTTCGTAACGGAAGTGATTGTCAAACGAGAGTGGAGCAGTCCTTCTTTTCAGTCCAAGGCACTCAAGAAGCAAAACACACGCGCACGCACAGCACACGCGGAAGGCAATCGTTTATATTGAATTGTAATGTAAATATTTCAAGCAATATATTTCGACCATGTTCCTTTAAAAAAATGAAGGAAAACAGAAATTGGCGTGAACAGGAAGGTAGAGTGAGAATGGGGAGAGATTCGGCCTCGCCTCGCCTCGCTCGCATGCATACCAGCCACGCGAGAGTCACGCACGAATGTCGTAAGTTGGAGACGCCACAAGAAAACGGCGAAACTTCGAAAATCTCTGCTAAATCGAGGAACGTTAAAACCACAGAACAGCGAAATTACCGAAGTTTTAAAAAAATCTAAAAAATGGGCAGATCAAAGTGAGCAAATGACAATTTCAGGCGGCGAAAAGAGGTTTTGACGACAAGAAAATGGTCGATCGAAAGTATCGCTCAAGAGATGGCGAGGCGAGATTTCGGTCATAACGCATTAAGTTTATCCTTATATCGAGATCGCGAGAAAGATTTACCGGTACGTGCCAGGGCATAATTCGTTGAATGTAATTTGAGATAAAAGTTAAAATACAAGGTTGATTATCAGCCAAAACGATAAATCGAAACCTTAAGCAACAGAACTTTATCACTATTATAAATCTTCCTTCTCGCGCGTGGCTCGATCGGCCAAAGCCGAACCTCTATCAAAGCACGCAAGAAATTAGCTTGACAGAATAGAACGCGAATTCTGTTTTTATTTATTTATTTTTTTTAGTTGGATGCAGTTTATTGCGAAACAGAACTAAATATGGAACATTATGACACATATAAACAACGTGAGCTCTGAAACAAAGAGCACAATGAATAAAAGGTATTTTTGCAACGAGAACACCTATCCAGCCCCTGTGGCGCAATGGACTAGCGTGTTGGACTTCTAATTCAAAGGTTGTGGGTTCGAGTCCCACCAGGGGTGGAATTTTTTTATCCCTTATTTTTCTTTTTAAACCCATTTCTGACCCAGAAAATGTTCTGGTATAATTGTGCTTAATTTAGACTTTCGTATTTTTCGTAAAATGCTATGGAAAAACTGAAATCGTGGCAATGTTTCACGAAAACGGCAAAAGTATAACACAATGAACATCCAAAATCCAGCGTATCGTATTAAAGAAAGAGTAAATACTTCCCGAATGTAAAATATTGAAGTAATTACATTTAACTGATCAATAAAGAAAGATGGTAAATGTATTTAAAATTTAACTGTTCCAATCGTTTAACCGAGTGGCGAACAAAAACAGTGGTTCCCAGCCCCTCTGCCCAGTCTCCCCCGATTTTTTCCACTCGCAATACTATTTTTCAATATTAAAATTCTTGCGACGCTTTTTTGGTTGCTCCTACAAATTTATACATATAGAATAGGCTATCCATGCTTCAATATTCAAATAGTGTATAAATAAACACGTTATTGTATTTTTAAGTGAGAAAAAGCGAAACGAAAAAAAAAATGTTTAAGTTCATTGAAAATAAATTAAAATGTCCAATTTTTATTTTTTTGTTATTAATATTTTGTTGGAATTAAAGGAAAAAGAAAATTAAAAAAAAAAAAAAAAGAAGAAGAAGAAGAAGAAAAAAAAGTAGCTGACCCCGACGTGACTTGAACACGCAGCCTTCTGATCTGGAGTCAGACGCGCTACCATTGCGCCACGGAGTCAACACTTAACATGGAGGTGTAAAAATGATTATTTAAATAAGTTATGCACAACCGTGATGTCACGCTGTCACTGAATACAGTATGTAAATGCACCGACGATTAGATTATGCAAAAAAAGGTCGAATTTGGATTGCATTCGACTGAAAATGGAGCATACGTGACTAATCGAACCAAATCAAACGTTCGATTATATCGAACTCAAACCCCATCGCGTGATCGGGTTCGATTGGGTTCGCGGTATTATAAAACAAAATGATTCGAACTCTCATAAAATAATGTGGAGCAATCGAACGGCAAGGATTTTACGGAACCCGCTAAGTGCCATCCCAAATGACACTTTATTTTTTTTTTCGATTGCATGGGATTTTATCGCGAGTTTGATAAAATATCAAAATTATAAATAAACAACCATTAAAGTTTTCATACCTAATTAAATGTCTATAAGTCCCGATAAGTTGTTTCTTGTCTTAACGGCATCTTAGCGAGTTTTGTTTTTTCTGGTTTGACTTCACCTAAAACTCACGGACAAAATCCTATACAACTCCTTATATTTTTGTCGTTGAGGATTCCTGTTGTGTGATACGTGTTGTCCTTATTTAGTACAATGTATACATTTGAACTGATCTAAAAAGCCTGCTCCGGTCAAACTGAACGAATGCGACAGGTGGGAATCTAAAGTTGGGTCGACTATTTCTAGGATTTGATGGATCGCAATGTTTGCAACTAATACTTAATTATAAAGCACTTCAGTAATGACTGGCACCAAGGGAACTGAGAAAGTTGTTCCCCGAGACCCTCATTTTTTTCCGAGGCGAAACCAAGGCCGGGAACATCACATCCGGTCTCTTTCTCGCCTGAAAAATATGGATATGCCCAGTTGCAAGTCTCAGTATGAAAACTATCGCCGCACTATTGACACGGCGCCGTTCATCGTTAGACTACGGTTTGTCAACGAACTCGTTTTGTGTAAAAAGACTTGTGTTTGTCAAGGTAGGCTTAAGCTTAGATACGAAATTCCGGAATTTTTTGAGAATTTTAGACACCGAAAAGATTTTAGAAAATCTCGGGAATGTTAGACAATGAGTAAAATTTGGTAGAATTTTAGAGAAATATCAGCTTCCAGGTGACAGTTTTACACAAACAAAAACGTCGCGAAAGCGTTTTTTTTTGTGTGTTGCCGCTGAGCAACTTGAGGCTTCACCCTTCCCACTCAAATTATGCTTCCCATGAATGCCATCTCCGTTGGTAGCAAATATGGCTGATTCCAGTGAGCTATCTACCAGTTTACAGTCAGAAACAAGAGAGAAAGAACTTGTGTCGTTAAGAATTTTCGAGAATTTTTGAAATTTTTGAAAGAACTTTAGAAATTTTTGAAAGAATTTCAGAGCTTTTTAGGAGAAATTCCCGATAGAATTTAAGCCCATTTTTCGGGAAGTTTGCATCTAAGCCGATATCAAAGTCAACAAATCGTCACTGCTGATCTGCGTTCTCAATCGCTCGCTTATGCGATTAAACAGCGTTATTTCATTTTTCCGGTTCCATGTAAACACTGTGAAATAGTAGTATTGTTGTTATTGTTTGTTTGTCTTAATGTGATTTCGCGGTCGTAAAATGCAACCATGTTAATAATGTCCGTGTCACCTCAAACGGCCTGCACAGTCCCTACGGTACTGCCGTACCACAGTCACACCAGTGTTGTAACAGTCATACCATTGCCGTACCATGGTCAGTCATAGTGCAGCACTGTCCTACCATTCTATTATGTAAAGTACACAGGGTCTTACTCTAACAAACCTTTTTGATAAATGCAACAACTTCTTCATTCGTGTATCCGTAGTACGGCTGCAGGGCCATGGTGTAGATTTCCCAAAGGAGAACACCAAATGAGTAAATGTCGGACTCCACTGTAAATTTTCCCAACAGCAAAGCCTCTGGAGGCATCCATCGGATGGGCAATACAGCTTGTCCTTCCACCTGGAGAGCAAAACAGATAATATGAAATTTGAAAACAAGTTTGCTGTTCAAGTGGTCAAATGAAAGTAGTAGTTAGGGCAAGAATTTAAACTCAGCTCCTGGAATAAACAGTTATCATCAAATTGAAAACAAATCTGGGGAGACTAATTCCCGACATAAGCAATAAAATATGAAGAGAATCAAGTCTTTAAGAAAGTGCGTTTGAGAGAGTTTTGAGTGAGAGCTAATGGGAGTTGGTGGCCATTTGCGTGCAAGAAAGAGAACTATCATCGATTCTAATAAAAATCCGAGCAGATTCGCCGTTCTCTAAGAGAGCTCAAAGACCTCAAAGGTGTCGATGGGAGAGCATGCATGTTAGTTCTTTAGGCAGCGATAGTTTATGAGGATGTAGGAAAATTGGAGGTTAAAAAGTTTAAATGCAGAGGACCACTCAATACTCCGATAAATAGTGGTTACTTTCTTTCCGGATCTCCTTTATAAAGGGATCGCGACTACTAGACGTCACCCAAAGTGTAGATAGCAAGGCTAGTACAACGGAAAATAAGGGCAAGTTTAATGGTCAATATTTCGACTAGTAGAACTAGTCTTCTACAGGGCCAGCACAGCACAAGCTTGGCGTTCTCACGAAAATAGCTGTATACATTCAGCCTTTCACCGTTTTAACGTTGTACTCATACAGCAGGTCTTTCAAATTGGAATCCAAAATAAACAATGAACACACCATACATTTTTTGCAGGTAAATAGCCATGGGGTTCAAACAAACACCAATACGGGATGTAGAACAAAATAAACTACAAATGTTTTGCTTTACCACAATAAAAATAAATAAAATCCAATTGGTATTTTGTCCCTTTTAGAACACTAGGTTTCATGTGCCGCCCCCGTGGCGCAATGGATTAGCGTGTTGGACTTCTAATTCAAAGGTTGTGGGTTCGAGTCCCACCGGGGGTGTGTTTTTTTTGTAATTTTTATCACGGTAAATTTTGTTTCTACATTATTTTATATTTTAAAAAAGAGAAAATTGGAGGCGAAAATTCGCGTTAGTATCTTAAGGCGCTGTTACACTAGCCAATGTTTCGTGCAACTTGTCTCGCAATTTTGTTGCGACACAAGTTGCGTGAAAAATTGCAACAAACATTTCTCGGAATGTTTCTGTTGCCGCAATGGTTGCGAGAAGTAGAACTCGGTTCTACTTTTCGCAACGTTTCTGGCAACGTTACAATGAATTTTTCAAGCATTGCGTAGTGCAACATGCAACATGTGTCGCAACGTTTTGTGACATCAGCCAATAAAATTGCTCCTTTAAACCATGTGCGTTGTTATCTCGAAGACAAAATGGCGGCTGAAAGTGACTCTATGGCCACGACAGTACCCAGAATGACAGAAGTTGCGAGAATATAGCGTAGTGTAACACCCCTCGTGCAACTTGTCTCGCAGCACCGCAACGCACGGTGTTTAGTTGTTGCGCGACAAGTTGTACGAATCATTGCCTGGTGTAACAGCGCCTTTATGCGATTTCAGCGTAATTTTTTCCTAAAAAGTTGAGCACGGTTCAACTATTTATGTTCGTACATGCTGTTCATACATCGTCTCTAATTTTATAAAAGTTAGAGACGAAAAAAAAATGCTCGACAGCGGAAATCCAGCTTTACAAAAGGCGACAAACTCCTTGCCTTTAGTAAGAAACGAACCCAAGAGACCATGCCAGAAGTTGGATCTTCGCATCCCTCCTAGTCGCCGCTTGCCGCTTGCCGCTTGCCGCTTGCCGCCTGCCGCCTGCCGAATCCCCCTCTCGCCGTGCGCCGGTCTTCAATAAGTTACGAGAGGCGAGTATTTGGCTCTGAACTCGTCTCCTATCGCATAAGGCACTCGCCAAAAAAAAAGAAAAAAAACAAAAACAAAAACAAAAACGAGGAGCTTGCTCGGCTCGTAAACCCGATGTACAATTATTTTAGCAAACTCTGTTTTCTAAAATACTTGCCAGAAGTTACTTTAGGGCGCCCTGGCCAGGTTGCATAGTGTAGATATAGTGTAATTATGGACTGGCATCATTGGGAAAAGCGGTTGTCATTAGGGAAATTAAGCAACGAGATAATTGACATCCCGGGCGTCAACATCAGCAACCGAAAGTCTGGTGTTTCTTTTTATGTACAGTTCCGCACCCCAAAGAGAAAAGAAATGCTCTTCTTTTAACTCGTTAACTTTTAAGAGTACCAAAACTCAAAATTCAAGAAAAATGTCCAAATTTTATTTATAAAATATTGAAAAACAAATGGTACCATGCAAAAGTACTTCTAAAGAGGTTTCATTTGAATGTGTCACACCATAGGATTTTGTCCACAGAGTCAAAAGTTAGAACTACAAGTACATTAAATGTCCCCATAATTGACTCTGGGAGTGAAAGGGTTGACGGCTGTGAAATGACGTAGTGAAGACAAAAAATGCAAAGAGGAAAACAATCTACTTTCGGTTGCTATTCGCGACATCAAGGGACATCAACGCTCTCGTTGCTTAAGATCCATATTATGCTCTGACGAGCTCATTCTTCGGCTGACCGGACATAAGAATCACTAGGGCCACTTGGCTAGTAAAAATACAACTCTTATATACCTTGTAATAGTCTGAAGCATAGATATCCCTTGACATTCCAAAGTCGGAAATCTTAACAACCATGCCTGTACCCACGAGGCAGTTTCGTGTAGCCACATCTCTGTGGACAAACCTGAGCGTCTGAAGATGTTCCATACCAGAGGCGCATTGTAATGAGATTGAAAGAAGGTCGTCTTGCGTCAGAATGACTGTGAATAAAGGAATTAAAGATAAATAACGATATAAATACAGTCGAATTTCCCCATGTCAGTTTTTTCGGAATCTGAGAAATTTCCTTCTCTAAAATCCCGAAATGATTTTTAGGGAAGTCAATCAAAAACTTTTGGAAGGTTCCGGAGAATCTGGAGTCCACAACGTGGAATTCATGATCTAGTCACTAGAATCCAGAAGCCTCGATAAGGAATCTGGAATACTACAAGCTACTAGACCCTCTTGGATTATGTATTCTATATGGGACGACTGCTCTGGAAATATCTATTCAACCCACGTGCAATCAACGGAGAAAATATACGCGCTTTGCGCTCGTGTCCTCTTCTGTAAAACTGAATGACTGTTAACAGCCGAGATTGCCCACTTTTTCAATCCAAGGAGATAGTTATGGGAGGTCATTTCTTAAGAGGCTTGCAATGAGCTGCATATTGGTTGGAAAATATGTTAAGAAAACGTTTCATTGTCCTTCTGAATATTTTTCTTCTGAAATAGTGAGCGAAATACTGAACGCAACAATTTTAAGACCACACAAATTCGACAATTTGGTCATTGCTGCGGACAATGCCGCCCCATTTTTAAAACCTGTATGGGCTTTCGTTATCGGTGGAAAACAGGGAGGACTGTGGCGCTATGGCGAATCAAAACATTTGCACAGGGTTCCAGTTTGCTTTCCACTGATCAAATCAGGCAAGTGAATATAAAAGCGATCCGTTGACGAAGATGGTCTCCTGTGCAGCCGTTGCCGTTATTTGGGTCGTCAAACAATATCATTTGGATTCGAGACTGGGAGATTAGAACATCAAAGGGATAGACACGAGACTACGTATTATAGAGGTGTCTGTATTTGGTTGGTGTTTTCGGGACCAAGATAATTGTCCGTAATAGAGCTGTTCGTATTAAGGTGTCCTTAAGAAGAATTTCGACTGTAACAAGAATGTTTCCATAAAGTTAATTTTTAAGGAATGTCAAACCTCTTTCTTTCTCGTCTCCCTCGAAGAAAGGACCAGCCTTCCTAAGGAACTGATTAAGATCCCCTAACTCCATGAACTCGAATATCATTCCATAAGGTTCCTCCTCTGTTGAAACAGCTAACAACTCAACAATGTTCTTATGATGGAGAAGAGACATCAAAGCAACTTCCTTGAAAAAGTCTTCCTTGGTTTCAGTGGAGCTGCCTTCTTTGATGGTTTTGACGGCAACTAATAACTCGGCGTCTTCTTTTCCATTGATTAGACCGTACGCCTTTCCTACAAATCAAATGTGAAAAATAAGATCTACTGAAATGCAATACACGAATCGAAGCTAAAGATTCACTATTAAGTCGATCTCAAAAGTCAACATCCATGCTTCACTGACCACTGAAGCTCAATGAGAGTGACAGCCAGAGACATTAATTAATACATCCCACCAACTGACAGTTTACAATTCACATGACGACTTCCGCTCAGGTTATTTGATAATTTTGATAATTTATTTATTTCGCCATTTCACACAATTACATGACACAGTAGAATTACAAATTTAACAGGACTAGACGGCGAGGAAACTTGAAAGAAACCATAGGGCTTGTATAGATCAGGTTTCCTCAAAAAACTAAAGGTAGACTAGCCACTGAATACAATAAAACAGAGCAATATGGACGAACTGATAGATCAAGGTTACAGAGTTGTCGAAACGTCAGTCATTATCAACAACAAAAGTTCTTTTCAGAACTACACTAACCCGGGCGATCACACTAACTCGACAGGCTACTAATGAGCATGCGTTCAAGCAATCTAAAATGAACTGTGACTATTCAGATATTCAAATGAGAGCTCTTTGGCTTTCTTGGTATTTTCCGGCGCTACCTCATGACGAAATGTAAGAATTTCAACCACTTTCGAGCTTACTTCCGTCCACTCGATCTTATTTAAAGAGAGCGCAACGAGGTAACTCAACGCTATCAACGTTGAATTTTCGCGCTTGTTCTCCAGATTTTTTGTAATACATGTACTACGAAATGTAGGCTGCTTTTCAGCCTAAAGGGAAACCGAACAACCTACCTAAGAAAACCAAACCAAAGTTCCCTGATCCAAGGTCCCGGATGTACTCTATGCAGCTGAGCGGATATTGTCTGATATCATCTGGGTTAAACAGGCTCAGGACTTTGCTTTCGTCCAGGGCGCGCATGGACTCGGCTCTAATCCTGTCTCTCATGGATACGGCTGTAAAAGTAACGCCTTCGAAACCTTTCCCTGCTTTCAGCGGTTTCTTGCGCCTTTTACAAACGACGACTATGGTTATCATGATGACAAAAACAATACCTCCAACTACAGCGCCAACAATGAGGGACTTTTTCGACGGCTTGGTTGAAGGGGATGGAGTGAAAGCTGTGTGGAGGAAAAACAAGTTTTATCATTCATTACATGGTTCAGACAAATTAGGCGGTTTTAACCAAATTCATTGGCTTTTCAAATTTCATACTATTTTCGAGTGTTTTCCTGCGACACTTCTCGACGGACGAAATAGCAAATATTCTTACGGAAGATTTACATTTAAAGTTCTGTTTTACTCATTTCGGGGTGTATCGCTTATAACAAAGTCGAACAACTACTAAAAAAATCTCACTGAATGCCAATTGACGGTCCGTCGATAAAGGGAAATAATCTGTTTGGCTTCCGTTTCACCCTCCTCCCTCGCTGAAGCAGTGGTTTGCTCCTACCAATCAGTCACGGATCCACACGCCTTCGTAAGGGAGGAGGCCGGGGGGAAGGGGGGGGGGGGGGAGGGGGGATGAGTACTGAAAAAAAAAGGACCCGAAGTATGAGGGAAGTTTCAATATTTACCTTTATTTAAAAACCTCAACTTACTATAGGATGCCTGCAGGTGAATCAAATGGGGAGAAAAAAAAATATACTTCTGCGGGATACAAACATTTTAAAATATCAAGTTACTTCAAATAAAGTGCATGTTTGGTATGGTTTATTTTAGTCTGTGACACAGCGTGGTTAATTATGTTAGTAACTGTGAGTCTCTGGATGGAATCCTTAATTGTGATGATTTTAAGAAATCTACGAAAGCAAACGTTTTCACCCACCTCGAATAGCTCTTTTAGCCAGTTTGCGGGTGGCAAATATTGTAATTTTGTGTCTTTCGCCTTAAATAAAGTTGCTGTTGTTCTGTTGTTTCACCCGCGAGGAAACAAAACATTTGCTTTCGCAGGCTATACCATGATTCCTGTGGTGCTGTTTGCATTTCAGCATTTTGCAAAATACAGTTTGTAAAGAGAATTAATGGACCTTTTTAATCGACACGGCACCGTTTTGAATTTTTCCCCCAAGCATTCCATATATTCCTTTGTTAACAATGAATTTCAGTGGTCATTATGAAAAGAAATATATATTGAATGAGTGTGGATAGAAAGGAACTCAGAAAAAAATATTGAGTTCCAGATGGGATTGGATCATACATATCCGTGTGTCATACACAGCCCACACTTGACCGTTGTTCATCACTACAGTTATCAGTAGCTCAGTGGTTAGAGCATCCAACAGGAATACGGAAGGTCATGGGTGAAAATCCCATCTGGAAAACAAATTTTTTTTCTGAATTTCTTTCTCTCCACACTGATTCATATTCATATATATTTCATTGTTTACGTGATTGCTCGATGCAGTTATTCATACATTTCATCATTATGGGATGTCCAGGAAAAATCAATATGGCTGTCGTATCGCTGAAAAGGTCTATTCAATTGTACTTACCGAACAGTCCCCAGTGAATACATGTGGTGTTCCTTGCCTCGTAGGTTTTAGAAAAACGGAGTTTAGTGCAATTTGGAACCCCCACGTGAGCAAACTCCAATCCTAACGTTTTTAGAATGTACTTAGCTGCTCCAAGCATTTCCCTCATAGCAGAGTTACATTCGGTGAAAAGAGCTTCGCAATCTTCTCTGCAGTACTCGAATCGTTCATTTTTATCGTTGCATGGCGGCAAAAAGTACTGGCAGAGAAGAATTTTTAACAGACGCTTGCATTCGGTTTGGCCGTCGATTCTGTTAATCGCCTTCATGAACTCAATGATGATTTGCTCAGTTCTATTCAATCCAAACCTGATGTCAAGAAATCGCGGCGTCAAGCGGTATTCCAGCATCGTCATGTTCAACCATTCGTCGCATACTTCACCTCTGTAGACTTCGCAAGTGCCTAGAGGACTGAAAATGAATTATTTGATAGACTCAAGCTGGCACTCCTGGAGTCTGTGGATAAACTACTAGACAAGACAAGACAAGACAAGACAAGATGATTTATTCAACTCAGCTCAGTTTTACATGACATATAGGTAAAATTTACATAGGCAACTAAACACAAGTACAGCTAAGGAATAAAAGAAAAATGTAACAAAAAATAGAGAGTGAGTTGAGATCATCCAAATAGCAAAGGCTAATCTAGTGGATGACCCCTACAATAGAATACAGTTACAGACAATTAAGAATAGATTTTTTTTTATAAAAAGTATTTCTTCATGCGCTAAGGTAGATAATTAAATAGAATAACAAGAGAGTGGTCGTTCAAATGAAACCTATTAAAAAGTTCTTTATTGTGGTCTCTGTTTTTTTTTTCATTGCCAGTATATAGTGGTGCTAACTTCTGAGTATGGATAAAGTGTGATCATTCAAATGAAAGCTACTGAGCATTACTTTTATGTGGTACTGTTTATTATACTGTACAAGGTGGTTCTAACTTTTGAGTCTGTGGATGAAATCCTCAAGTGTGACCATTCAAATGAAAGCTACTGAACAGTACTTTCCCGTGGTACTGTTTATTATGCTGTACTAGGTGGTTCTAACTTTTCAGTCTGTGGATGAAATCCTAAAGTGCATCATTTAAAAGAAAGCTATTAATGAGCAGTACTTTCCTGTGGTGCTGTTTATTACACTGTACAAAGCGGTGCTAACTTCTGAGTCTGTGGATGAAATCCTACAGTGTGACTGTCATGAAATGAAAGCTTCTGAGCAGTACTTTCCTGTGGCGCTGTTTATTGTGCTGTACAAGGTGGTTCTAAATAACTTTTGTACTTGTTTGTAGACTAAATCCTACAGTCAGTAATCATTCAAATGAAACATATTGAACAGTACTTTCTTATGGTGCTGTTTATTATGCTATAGACCACTTATGGCTTCTTCGATATTTCACATGTGACGATGTTGAACGTTACCTTCTCTTTTCATTCAACTTACCGAGCTGTGGTCACAACAGACACCATGGCAGTCGTCTTCGCAGTTGTGGACCTAACAGTTGTCAAGGGAACTCTTGTAGTGTTCGTTGAATTGCTAGCGGTCTGATTATTTGCGATTCCATAGCACTGCGTCGTATTTGCATCTGAAGATGAATTCCAACAGCATCCCCAACCAAGGCACTGGTCCTTTGATGAGTTGTAAGGGCCACAGGATACAAGGGTCATATTAAGCTCAGAGCAGCTGCTGGCCAGGGCTGTTAAAAAGTGTCAATGCGACTTATTAGGACCTATTTATGTAAAAACTACAGTGGAACCGCCATTAAGGGACACCATCGGGACGAGGGTTGTGCCTAAATCATTTCGTCCAGAAGGACGTCGGACACCTTATTGAGACTTATATAACGTAATGTCGACACTCAGAATTTTATTTTCAATACATTTTTAAGTGTAAAAAAGAAAATCTAAAATCCCCACTTAGGATTGAACCTGTGACCTCAGCTAGGCTTAGGCTTACATAGCCTACCGTACCACTGTACCACCTACCTTCTAGGTTTTCTCAGTCCTAAATTTAACTATATAAACTGCTACCCCTAACCTCAACTGAAAGCTAACCAGTTACTCCGTTATATAAGTCTTAATAAGGTGTCCGACGTCCTTCTAAACGGTATGATTTGGGCTTGACCCGGGACGAGGAGTGTCCCCTAAATAGAGGTGTCCATTAAATAGAGGTGATACCGTAGAGTTCCGAAGTAGCGGCCCCGTTGTTACTTTCGGAATTAGCAGGCTTATGGGGTCTCAACTTTCGGGCAGCCGTTACTTTTGGGAAGCTAAAATATTGAGTAATTGCTCATGCGCGAAGCGGCATGAGTTAAAATTCGCCCTGCGTTTTCCTTCGTGTCACGATTTTGCATGCAAATTTATGCACGCATCTTTTAAATTCTGCTTTTCCGATTCATAGCTTTGCCATTTACACTTCCTGTTTTGATGACTTCCAGCTACTCTCACTTCCGGTAAAACAGCGTTACTGAAGTGTCACGGCAGCATCTCCTACAACACTACTTACATAACTGATGTTCACGTTAGGTATATATAACAGTCAGAAGAATCACTGGCTTCATTGTAGTACAGCCTTCATTTACAAAACATTCAATAGTAAACAAAGTGGTTTGCAGGAACGATGACTGAATGAAAGGAGTAACTCTTCTCCATGTCGGACATCTTCTTATAGATATCATAAAACTTTCTTACGCATGCGCATGAGTATAGGCTGCTTGCAGCCTCTTGTTAAAGAAAAAAATGATGATAAACACAACCGCAGAATAAACATAATGTCACTGCAATTCTCCCTTTCTCGTTGATTCTTCGGTATTCCTCGGCATTCCTCGGTGTTTCTCGGCATTCCTCGATGAGCATTCTTCAGTATTCCTCGGCATTCTTCGGTATTCCTCGGCATTCCTCGGTATTCCTCAGCATTCTTCGGTATTCCTCGGCATTCTTCGGTATTCCTCGGCATTCCTTGGTATTTCTCGGCATTCCCCGGTATTCCTCGTCATTCCTCGGTATTCCGCAGCATTCTTCTGTATTCCCTCGGCATTCTTCGGTATTCTTTGGCATTACTCGGTATTCCTCGGCATTCTTGTACAGAAAAAACACTGGACCGTTACTTTCGTTACATTCGGGGGTGGAGAGAGAGTTACTTTCGGGTGGGCCGTTATTTACGGAAATTACTAGAAAGGTCCGATTCGGCCCGGGTAGCCGTTAATTTTGTGAAGCCGCTACTTTCGGAATTCTACGGTAATTACAAAGATTATGTGAACGTTTTGCTGGCCGGGACCAGGAGAAGTGTCCTCTTATATGGAGGCGTCCCAAAGAAGAGTTTTCAGTGCCCTTATATGAAGGTGTCCCAAATTAGAGTTTTCATTAGTCATTAAACCAGGCTTGCGTTGTGGCCAGGTGTCTTCTCTTGTTCTTACGCAGTGCGCATGGTGTTGTGGGACTTACACAGAGCAGCGTCCCTGAAGGCGATCCGCGCTCCTTGTTTTCCCGCGCTACACTGGCGACAGAAACCAGGTCATGATAATTACTGTATGTCGAAACGATGTTTATCTTTGCTGGATAACTTTTGTCAGGTTTGACCTGCTCAATAGCTTTCAGTTGAATGGTCAAACTTGAGATATCTTATTAACAGAAGAATACATTACGCGATTTGAGATGTGACCCTGCGGTCAGAAATGACGGTCTCGGTGAAATGACGGTCTGAAATGACTAACTTCTAGATGTATAAACTGCGACGTAGATTTTAGTCCATTTTTAACTCAATAATAAAATCGTGTTCGGACAATACCGTGTTCAGTACGGGGCTCAGTATAAGCTCTTCTTAGTGACAAATTTATCGATTACGTGTCCTTGTGTTATGACATATCCAATTGCTTGATCAAAGAATACATGTATGTACATGACCTCGTGTTTATTTTCCGGTTCATTTTGTTTTTCTATCATGATCTTCGCAATTCTCGCGCGAGTATTGACGTGACGGGAACTGAATAATACGTTGGTGGGATTTAATAGTATAAACTGGAATCTGGACTGGAACCTAGATTTTGGACTCTGGCATCGACATCTAGTAAATTACCATTTAGTTTACAAATTAACGTCATTCTTACTCGACATCGAACGTCCGTAAGTAAGAAGTAAAACTGTGACGCCCTAAGGAAAAAATGACCACGAGCTTAATTCAACTCGACTCCTGTAACAATATATAATTTATATCACATACAGTTAACACCCACGTGGATTAAGAACCTACAGGCTGAAATTTGGAAATTAGACCCCCATTACATTTGAAATAGGTTCTTATTTCCCGGGGGGGGGGGGGGATACTCCCTTATAAGGGCTTAATGGGGACGTGCGGTCAGCCAGGGTATGTTTCTTGGGGGGATTTTTGTCTTAAAAAGGGTATCGACTTTTTCAATTGTTGTCTTAAACAGGGTATCGATTTTATCAATTGTTGTCTTAAACAGGGTATCGATTTTATCAATTGTTGTCTTAAACAGGGTATCTTTTCTTGGAAGATAAACAGCCTGCGCGTATGTTCTACGAATTAAACTACAGCAATTTTTTTTTCGAGTTAAATGTCTTAAACAGGGTATCAAAAATCGGAATTCTGTCTTAAACAGGGTAGGAAAATCAGCGGTTTTTGTCTTAAACAGAGTCAGGGTATGAGGGGCCGGGCCGCACCTCCCCACCCAAGGAAATATCGAGTACCCCCCCGCCCCCGGTAAGATCACCCCAATTACGCTAATTCAATTACACCTTGTTCCTATTTTAGACCTCTTGAGACAGGTAATTCCCTTAGATACTAATTGTCTCTCTCCCGTCTCAAAACTAAGTATTTGAGCAAATGTTCAACGCAGAGGGAAATAAGTTTGATATGACGACTGAAATAATGGCTTTAAGTACTATTCAGGCTAAATTGTAAAGATGTAGGTCCATAAATTATATGGGTGTTTACTGTATTGCACTCACCTTTAGTACGAGATTTTATCATCCAAAACTGCGCGCGTTCAAATTTTCGTATAGAACTAAACATCCGATCAAATGACTGAGGTATTTGAACATTTTTAAAATGTCCAAACTTGTATTGAAGGAATTTTTAAATTACATTTAGATTTTTCAAAACATCACATCGACAAAAAAAAAAAACAAGAGTGATAGAGTGATAGAGTAGGGGTTATACAACCAAGATACAGATATAGGGAGGAGACGATCAAGTTTCTTTTATGGGTTAGGGTTAGGATCCTGTCCGAGTGCAATACCGTATAGCATGAAATTTTTGAGGTTTGCGGGAACAAATTTTTGCGGCTCGAAATATCCGCTGGGAACTAATTTTTGCGGTTTCCTTTTCAAGCAGCGAGCCATCACTGGCTGACCACTGGCTGACTGACCACTGGCTGGTCAATTTTTATCAGTACGTGCAGAAAAACCCCACAATCATCGAGAACGGGTGGAAAAAATGTGACAACGTAGAGGCCTTAGAAAATGGTGTCCCTTCGGATGACCCATTCGAGCAAGTTTGACGGGACCTTTTGACTGCTTTGAGTTCGTTTCTTGTGCCTCAGAGACTGGAAAAGTATTGACTTAGCCTTTAATCGTTTCGTTTTGTTTGTAGCAAGCTCCGAATGCTTTTTCTCAGTGTAAATATCAAAATAAACGTTCTTTTTTACCCCAGTGTATGATAAATAGTAACACAAGTGGATTAAAAGCCGTTTTTGATTTAATATATTAAGGGGAGTAAATTTTTGCGGTTTTTAATTTTGCTGGTGTTATTCTTTTCCGCTGGAACTTATTTTTGCGGATCAAGTACCATCCGCAAAATCCACAAAAATTAAACCCCGCAAAATAAAAGTGCTACTCGGTAGTCAATAGTTTTGATGTCCACAGTCCAGGGTCCAGTCCAGAGTCCGGTAAATCTATTAAAACATGCCTTGGTACAAGAACATAGAATACCCTTGTTCAAGCCAATTTTCAGTTTGACACTCGCTAAAATTATATATGGACCAAATGTCAAGACATATACAAGAAAAAAGTTAAGAAAAAACGAAAAACCATTTGATGCATTGTGTCAATGTTGCAGGTGACGAAAGGTGACTGTTAATTTTAAATTTTCACGTCTCAACGCATTTTAGCACACAAGCTTATAACTTTTCAGTCTATTTTATTTGAAAAGCAAAATATTTTGTTCCACGTAGTTGAAAATAGAATATCAATAAACCACGAGAAGCTATATACAAATAACAAGGAAAAATGCTTTCATAAACGATTACATGAATTGTTCTGGAAAATTGTAATAAAATGCCGTTTTATTTCAGTGTTTATTTTAAATCCTGTATCAACCTGAATTGTTAAGCGGCTTGAGCACGAGAAGGCAGAAAACAAAGGTCTATGGAGTCTATTTTGGTTCGAAGCACAATAAAATGATAAAATCAGATATATACACAAGAGATCATGTAATTCGGTGTAATATCTGACCGCCGCATGTGAGGTTGCATGCAACGTTTGTTAAACCCATATTTTCTTGCTTATACTTTAGTCTATCAGTGTTTGAGAAAAGCAATTCATTATCGATAATCCTCATGCGATTGAAATAGTTGCTTTGGAAAAAAATAGATTTTTGGGCAAATTATTGAAGCTCGATTAACTTACAAGAAATGACCCGACTATTATCTGAAAATCAGGCACCGCGTTGCGTTTGGTACCGCATCTGGCCACGAACACACATTAATTAAACAAAATATAACAACAACGACAAATACTGTAAGGATTTTACCCACCTGACGAAGACGGGCTCACTGAAAGACAACCAAGTACAACAGCAAGAATACAAATGAGCTCCATCGCATTGCAAGAAAACTCACTCTTTGCACATGGAAATTAAAAGACGCGAAGTGACGGCACGGAGCTGCGGCTGGAGGTCGAAAAGTCGATTGAGCAGTTAGCTCCTATTTCGGAAAGGTTAATCATTGATGTCTTCTTTTCGCGGTTTACCTTGCACGCGTTGATGACAGACAGGGTTATGACTTTGGCATAGAAACTGGAAAATTCGTAACAAAAATGCTTTATTTTTCTCCTTTGTTTTGCTGATCTGAAGCGATATTTTTCTCTGATCAGCAAAATATATAAATTGCCTAAAACAGTCTAAAACTGTATCTCCATTCAATGTACCAATCGGTATATTTTCGGGGGGGGGGGGGGGGGGGTACTCCCATATATGAGCTAGATAGGAATGTGCCGCTGTGAAGGGTATGGTTTCCAGGCAGTTTAGTCTGGGATAGGGTATAGTAATCAGAGAGTTTTAGTCTAGAATAGGGTATCATTTTCGCGAAACTGATCAGTTGCGTGAAGAATTCAGTCTAGACAAGGTTTACTGGCAAATGGCACATTTAAAAATCGGTACAGCGGGAAGTACGGATTTTTACTGACCCCTGTTAACTAATAACAAAGAAAGCGAATCTGGAATAGTAGAGTATGGTTTTTCGGTGTTTAGTCTAGAATAGGGTTGCAAAATGCAGCGAAAATGGTCTAGCATAGGTTAAGGGTCTCAGAGTCCCAGCGGCACACCCACACCCAAGAATTTGCAGAGTAAGCGACGTGACCGCTATTGCGACATACGGTAACCGCACGATACGCTGCCAATCACAGCTGGAACTTTTGTCGCCTAGCAAAATGGCTGAAATGGTGGTCAACATTTGCGTCTGCTTTCCATTCCTGCTTACTCAGGTGTGTGCCGCGAAGACCCTTTTATTAAAAGGGTAAAACGTCGCCGAAAATTGATACCTTTATGTACATGGAAAGTTTAGCATCAACCATAGGCTACTAAAATATTAGACAAATATCAGACTAAGCCTAGTTTCATTGACATGCCATCATGCATCACAATAATATCTTTTTCTTGAGTGAAATCCGAATCCTAACCAACGATACCCTATTAAGGACTGAACACCTAAAAAATCATACCCTTTGAGGCTGCACATACCTATAAATATGGAAGATACTTACCACCCCCCCCCCCCTCCCCTACCCGGATGCACGAGTCACACCGGGGAGAGACTAGACTTTCTTAAAGTCCGTTCTGTTTGGGTTTTCCGGTCGACCTTACCGCTTGCTTTCGTGACTCGCGCTTCGTGCTCGCGCACTGTTCAGCGAGAGTTAGCGTTTTGGCCAATTCTCAGCCCTCAGTAAACTCCATCCAAATACTCAATAAATTGTTCATTAAACTAATTATATATTGTTTATTATTTGAAACTAAATATCCTCTGTTTTTGTTGCTCGTATACTACTATCGTATTGGTTCTCAGTTTTGTGGGTATACTTGATTACCAGCAGTTGCTTGACCTTGCTTCAGGGTAGCGAATTTTGACCAGTCGTGTTGTCCCTGGGAGTGGAACTTTGACATTTTGAAAAAGTCAAAGCCCCCACCTTGCCTGCCGACTTCCCCGTTGGGCTCAGTTAATATTGATAGGTGCATAACAAAAAGTATAATTCAATATGTCACTCCAGCTTTCGGCTATCAGGGATCTTGGACCGTTTGGTTAAAGGGAGGGTTTCGCGGTTCGGCGCATGTGCAAGCTATGACGTAACCCATTTAATTTCATTGTTTAGACCAATCGGAAGCGGGAAAATTGCACGTGAAAATGTCACGGCCAGTCAGCTGATTGAATAGATGCTTATACATATCCATGTACGCCATGAAAACCACCAGAGCGTAGAATAAATCCTTCGGGTCAAAGGTTTTATTTAGTGTTGAGTCTGTTGACTTTGTTGGTGTATTCCGCAGAAATTTTCTGTGAATTTTGGTCATCCTTCGCTTTGTTTGGACTAATTATAGTATGTGATTATTGAAGTAAATGTGAGTGGTTTTTTAACCGACAAAATTTGTTAGTAAGCGAATAAAGCATTTTAATCTGTGCACATGCGCCGAACCGTGAAACCATCCCTTTAACCAGCAGTAGTTACCGGAGAGGTTGATGGTTTCAAAGGCAACCATTCGGCGCTAATATTGGTTACCCAAACTATCCCAGAAATCTCAGTGCTAAAAGCTGGTGCCCAGCCTCCCCACAGTTTCTGGACAAGCGAATTTCAGGCTTTTCGAAAGTAAAATGGGTGATTTTTGCTGTCAGTTGTGTGTCTTTTCTATTACAACCATGTTTTTATAGGCAATTATGAATTTTCTATTTAGTCCAACCGTTTAAAATAAACATTTTTGTCGCAACCTTCTTATGAATTAATTACTTTTTGGCTCGGTTTTAGTGCTTCTCAATGATAGCGACTGTTCAGATTATGACGTAACTTCTACGTCATATGACATCATCGTCCCATGTGACAAATTGCAAAGGCCGGGAACGGCCTACTCCCAGGCCGAGCTGGAGAAGACCATCATAGCTCGATCGTTCATGATTTATAGAGAGGGGTGTATATTTGGAACATACTATTGCGATGAATAGGACAGTACCGAACTGATTTCTTTAAACTTCAAAATGTGGTTCGATGAACTTATGGAGTTTTGAACACATTTAATGTTATTTCCATTATACTTTGTGTGCACACACTGAATCGACTTATGACACTTAACTGAGACTTATTTCTCTTCGATCTGAAAAATATACACATCCACATCTTCAGTGTACATGAGCCGTGCACTGTAATGCAAGCGACATCGTTGGAAAATAGATCAATAAAATGCTTCAGGAAAATTTCCATAAAAAAATTACCTAGGGCGCCATTATGTGCTGATAATTGAACGCTTCTAATGTTATTTCCATTCTACGTTTTGTGCGCACACTGAATCGACTTAACTGAGACATATTTCTCTTCTTTTAATATAAGCGAAAACGTATTAAACACTGACGGTTTTTATCTCCTGTAAGTTAATGTTTAACTTACAGGAGTTTATGTGGGCTAACATGCATTCTTTATGCATTTTTGTTAGCAAAGAATGCGTTAGATACTATTAATAGACTTTTTAGTGAATTTGTGGGGACATTCCTGTTGCATTTTTGTTAGCACATTACTGTTCTATCTGTCATCAGACCTACGTCACTACGGAGTTAGATAGATTTGTGTTAGAGAAAACAAGAGTCGAGTTGCATATTTTTTTAATACAGTGGTTTATTGACTTGACCTTCACAGTGAAGAAATATGCGTGTTAAAATTTCATGTAAAATCTGCCACGCTGTTTGCCTATTTCGAAAAATGTCTCGGAATATATTTTTTCAGTTAGGTAACATTCCTACTGTTTGTTATCTCTTTTTCGTAGCGATGATTTTTAAGGCGTACGATTATGAATTCTATGTTTTTTTGGGAACATGTTGCAGAATACTTTCATTGTATCGAGCGTCAAAAAGTGTAACGTAATGTAATCTTATCTCACCTAGTGTAGACTGTGCTCAGATATTTGGCACGCTAGAAGCGCGCTTGGCTAATATCCTTTACGATGTCCAGTCTGTCTGGTTTGTCAAACTGGTTGCTTCAAGACATTTCAGTGGTATTATCATATTATAGCACTACGTTTTAATAAAGGGAAAACCGGAGAGTTTGAGGTAAGCTGACATTGCTGATTGAGAATGGTTGTATGCTGTACGTTTACAATGAAGTTTTGTTGAAATAATGTGTTTGTTAATTTCCATGTTATATCGCCAAATGTCACCAAATGTACAACTAAATTGGATTAAAAGATTCTCAAGGAGAAAAACAGAAGCAGTAGTTTGGAGAAAAAGTGCGGAATTAGAAGAATGGATCAAGTTGATTACAGTTAAGCAATTTTGATTACATGACATGCGGTCAAGAAATATTCAAAGTTTCGATTCTGGTGGAATTTTGTCGTTATTTTGTCTTTTTAATTCATATTTTTCTGCGTTCATCACTTTTGGCTATTTTTTTCTTCCTATTTTCGGATGATAAAGCAAGCTAAAGCAAGCTCCTGGCCATAATCATGAAAACACGTTACTAGTTAGAAATGTCCTCGGTTAATTTACCTCATTTGCAAGCACAGGCGGACCACCCGATGTTTGTGTGTGTTGCGTGACATCGTTCAATGGCGGTTACAAAAGAAATATGGGTTAACATAAATAACTTGGCCGCGATTTGCTCTGAATACTAAGTTTATCCTATATGTTCAATAAAAGTTTAGATGAAATGTTAAATGAGTCTTGTGTGTCATTTTTTGCCCCTTCTGAGCCGTTTAAGGTGTCATTTCGCGAGATAATTTATCGAACCCCAAGAGTAAGAAGAGAAAGAGAGACAAGGCAGGCAACAAACCAGACGGCGACCGCGACCTTGTCCACTTCAAGCGCGATCTGACGCTAAACCAGCACATTTCTCACCTCGAAAACGCCGACATCCGATTGAGCACAAATTTCTTCGTACTTGTGCCGAGCTTGAGCTTCATCCTTCCAGAATTTTTCGAGAAAAGCGATCCTGAAGTCCAAAAAACTGCTTTCTCAATATGATCGGTGCCAGATTCATGACCAAAGGAATTTGAAGAATGCGAGTCCATTCGAATCTACCAATCAACGCAACGCAACGCATCGCTGCCGTTGGCGGTTCAAAAGCCCATTGGTAGATTCGAATGGACTCGCATTCTTCAGATTCCTTTGGTCATGAATCTGGCACCGATCATATCGAGAAAGCAGTTTTTTGGACTTCAGGATCGCTTTTCTCGAAAAATTCTGGAATGATGAAGCTCAAGCTCGGCACAAGTACGAAGAAATTTGTGCTCAATCGGATGCCGGCGTTTTCGAGGTGAGAAATGTGCTGGTTTAGCGTCAGATCGCGCTTGAAGTGGACAAGGTCGCGGTCGCCGTCTGGTTTGTTGCCTGCCTTGTCTCTCTTTCTCTTCTTACTCTTGGGGTTCGATAAATTATCTCGCGAAATGACACCTTAAACGGCTCAGAAGGGGCAAAAAATAACACACAAGACTCATTTAACGTTTCATCTAAACTTTTATTGAACATATAGGATAAACTTAGTATTCAGAGCAAATCGCGGCCAAGTTATTTATGTTAACCCATATTTCTTTTGTAACACAAACATCGGGTGGTCCGCCTGTGTTGCAAGTTATAGAAGCTGACTAAATTATTTATAAACAACAATAGGTTTTAATGAACCAGTGCTTTCAATTTCCTTGTAGGTTGAAAACCAAATATAGAACTTTTTCTATAAGTGTGCTTGTAAAAGCGATCAGAAACAATTTCACGAACGCTTTTGTAAGATGTGAATAAAAGAATTTTATTTTATCAAGGGGACTGTTTTAAGCGACATTATTTTATTTTTAGTGAGTCATCGTACAGTGTACTAAACAAACCTGGTTTTTTTTTAGCCATATCATTAGAAATGATTAAGCAGAGTTTTGCAATACTGTCATCAGATTGATTTTCCAGGTCAAACAAACCAATGTCAAACAGTTAGGTTTCAGTGAGGTTTGGGGTTTTAGTTCATTTTTGTTTTTACTTTATTAGGCTTCATTTTGGTTCATTTTGGTCAGAAAGATTCGTGCCCAATTTAGTCTCTGCTTAAAGAGATAATTGTGGTACGGATAGTCCTTAGATTTTTCCTATCGATGTTTTTAATATATCTGGTATTCGAATCTATAGCTGTGAAATGGCTTATTTACGCGTCAGCTCTTAAAAAGAGGCAGGCCAAACACAATTCCCACTAGTCGCAAGAAGTATTTAAAAGCCTTTAAAACAGCTTTCCCAAGTAGGTTTACGAGGTATTTGTCCCTTGCTATAGATCACTGTTAGGATGTTACAAGTCGCAATTATCCGCTTTGCTCCATAATATTGACCCATTCCCGGAGGATTTCATGCTATAGCCATGACTATAATTATTTTATTTCTTTATGTATTCTCTACACTGTCCTGACATATATTAGGGCTTCTTTGGCTCAGACTCGTGTTGCAAAATAAATGGCAATCGGCTAAAGATTGTGTTACCGCTGTGGAAATATTAGGATCAGTAAAGAGGCTGTGATAAGTGTCCACAGCCTGCGGCATGCAAGACTTGTGAGAAAGTGTTTCTTGATCACGGATAAGTGTCTATTAAAGATCCAAGAATGAAAATGCAATCATTTTCAGGAGTAATAAACTCCTGTCATGTTCCTATATTGGAATCACGACTTCTTGCAGGTAGTTTTAGCTCTTTAGTTTATTCTTTTGTTGAGTAGTGACCTGGAGCTAGACAGAACTTCCGTTGTCTTATCAAGGCATTGCGATCACTGCATCCAATAGTATATCCTCTGTACGCGAAGAACAGCTTCACTTGTAGAGTTGTACCAATGTATTTTGAATTCATTGAGACATACACGAGACTACACTACGTATCTTTTGTACAACAAGCGTGTAATTCTCTTGAAGTAATGTTGTGCTCCATGCGTACCATAATAATGGAGTAATTCCATAGTAATGGAGTAAATGGAGTAAATGGAGTAATGGAGTAATGGAATAAATAAAAAAAAAAAGCCAACCCGGTTATAGGCCCATCGGTAACAAAACATTACTCCGGTTATACCCATTAATTCCTTATTCCTCAGTCTTAATTCCTTAACAGAAATTCTTTACAAAAGTTTACGCCTAAATGAAATTAACTCAAAGAACGCTTCTTTATGGCAATATTTTTGCTTGCCAGCCAAAAAAACCCTACGAAGTTACATAAGCCCAGGGCTTATAAGCAGCATTTTACGGTATAGTCTCTGTAAAAAAAAATCACAACGAAGTATAAAAAGAGACAGGCCAAACACGACTCCCACTAGTCGCAAAATGTATTAAATAGCCTTTAGGATAGCTTTCCCGAGTATACCTGCAAGATATTTGTCCCGTTAGATTACATTAGGCATATATTAGGGTTTCTTTGGCTCAGAGTCGTGTTGCAAGATAAATAAGTTTATGTTATCGCTATGAAAATTTTAGGATCAGTAAATTTCTTTGTTCGTGATGCAGCGTTTAAGTCTGCGACGTGCAAGGCTTGTGAAAGAATGTTTCTTCGTCACTCTGAGATGTATAAGTGTGTAAGAATGAAAATGTCAAAGACGACCACGACAGCTCTAGCAACTATGTTTAGTTCATTTCTGTTCTTGGTATAACTGTTTGTTAACAGTGACACTGATTCAAACAAAAGTTAATATGAGGGGATGAATACTGAGTAAGTTTACAGGAACTAGATTTCCACCTGAAACAGATTTTGACGATAAGATTGATGATGATCCCAATAACGAAAACAGAGAACAAAGTTGTAAAGAATTTTATTTGAAAGGAGGAATGAAACTTTTTCGCAGAATAAAAGCTAAATCATTCATTTAGTTATGTTTAATAAAATGGATGCTGAAGATTAATTGCAGAGAGCTCCCTTGATGCTTATCCCATGTAAAAATAAGATTTCAGCAAGTAAAACATGTTATATTCGAAAGGAAAGAAAGGAGAACTCTTAAGAAAAAGCCATGGGAGATCCTGAAAATAAGGAACGTGATCAGTTAGATACTGTAGCTCCGTCTGCTCAACATAACGATGAGCAGGATATAAGTGAAGAAACACTGCAATACAGTGAACTGTTTGGTTGTTTTAACCCATGTTTAGATAACAATCACCAAGGACACCAAGGGAACAATCTTTCAAGTAATGCTGGAATTTTTTCTACAGCAAATGATAATGAAAAGCTGGTAATTAATCGTATGGATGATAACAGTTATTAAGAACTTGTTCATTCTTTGAACAGAGAACAAATGGAGTTTTTTTACCATATGTTACTCTCTGTTAAAAACGACGAGAAGCAATTGACACTTTTTAATTGACACTTTAACCTAAATGTCCAATTGCAACATCAAAAACAATATTCGGACATAATATGACAGCATTGCATGATGGGAAAAACTTACAGGAGATAGCCCAGAGGGCACTTTGATTTTATATATTGCATGGTTCTATCAATTACGTAATCTACAATATGCCCGGGGGAACTCCCATATGTAACGTATGGTGATGCTCATCTTCAATTTTGAATTAAACCCCTAAAGGAGATCAATCTGGGCGTGGCTCATGTTAATAAAAGTAAAATCTGCAAACGACCACGAACGATAATGCTGCTAACGGTATACGTAGGATCTAACCAGCCAAAAAATGAATGAAAAAAATACAATGAACTGCAGGGCTGATCTGACTACGTAAAAAAGTAGACTTTGCGAGACACCATCACGACAGAAACCGATAAAGCAGGATCGCAACCGTGGACAGCTGTTTCGTTGTTGTCGCAACTCTTCAGCACGGTGTAGCGAACTATATAACGCCAACAAGAATGCCAGCGCAAATAAATTACAGTAACCGTTGACACGTTCACCAAATCAGGTTCCGAACTATGTACTCACTTGTCACTTGAATCACGCGTCGCCACATCACGTGTTCCGGGTAACAAGGAGCCCATAGTGTCGCAAAGATGTCTATCAAAGAAAAATACTTTGTCATCAAATTATTCGCGTGCCACCCTAAACGATGCTTTGATGGCTAAATAAATTTGTTATATAGGGTGAAGTCTAGATTCCATAGCTCAGAAGGAGGTCGGACACCTTATTGAGACTTATATAACAGAATAACTGGTAAGCTTTCAGTCGAGGTTGGGGTCAGCATTTTATATAGTTAAATTTAGGACTAAGCAGACCGAGAAGCTAGGTGGTACAGTGGTATGGTAGGCTATGTAAGCCTATGCCTAGCTGAGGTCACAGGTTCAATCCTGAGTGGGGATTTGAGATTTTCTTTTTTACACTTAAAAATTTATTGAAAAAAAATTCTAAGTGTCGACATTACGTTATATAATTAATATTCTCAATAAGTGTCCGACCTCCTTCTGAGCTATAGAAGGTAGACTCTACCGTTATATTTCATCATTGTATTTTATCATTTTATCATTGCCTCTGAAAATCCCCTTTGGGGACGTGGTAATAAAGTATGTATGTATGTATGTATGTATGTATATAGCTGGAGTTTTTCTCAATACAACGCGCGCGTTGATTGGTTGATTCATCGTCACATGACATCTAACAAACAAACTGTTTCCCGCCAATTGTGCTAAGCGGGCGACATTTGCGAAAGCGGGCAATAATTTTGACGTCAGAGGGTAACATTGCACTGTCGCCCGCTAGCGCACGTGATCAGACCGTGACAAAAGGTGGCATGATTATGATGGATCGAGTGCTCGGCGCGTTTTTCAAACTGTCTTGTGTTGTGTTTTATTTTGCGTTGCTATATAACAAATCACTTAATGACTGATCCCGCGGGAAACAGTGAATTTTGTTTCCCTCGAATCTCGATGTTTCCCTCGACTTCTTCTCGGGAAACGTCGAGATTCTCGAGAAACAAAATTCACTGTTTCCCTCGGGACCAGTCATTAAGTGTTTAATATTGGTGTTTATTCCTAAACACTCTAAGTGATACCAAAGTCACTAATTTACACCCCTAAACGAGACGACGAGTACCCCGGTACCTACGGACAGTTCACTTGGTTCCAAAGATACCAAAATTCTTACATTCCCTACCAGTCTATAGTACGGACATGGGAGCCCCGCCCCCTCCCCCCGGGCAATATGATGGCATCCGTTAATTGCTTGTTCAACTCTATATTCTTCTAGCTATGGCACAGATCTTGAAAGGTTTACAATTAAGCACGATACCATAATCACTTTCCTCTTCATCAGGTATTATTTCATCCTTCGGACACTCAAATCTAAATTTGTACAACAATCTTGCGGCGTATAGGAAAACTGCTCTTCTGGAAAAACCTTCACCAGGACACGAACGTTTCCCTGCAGAGAAAGGCATGATTCCCTCCACCTGCAGCCGCCCATGCTCATCCAAGAACCGCTCCGGTCGGAAACAAAATGGATCTTCCCAGCAATCAGGGTCGTGATGAATTGCCCAGAGATTAACAAACACGGTAATATCCCGCGGGATAAAGAAACCCGCGAGTGAAGTGTCCTGCATGGTCGAGTGTGGGACCGCAAGTGGAGTCTCACTCACAATGCGCTGCACTTCAGCAATAAACGCATCCAAATATGGCAAGTTAGGTTTGTCTGATAATTCTGGCAGTCGGTTGGTGTTACCAATGACGTCATCTAATTGGCGATGGAGCCTGGCCTGCACATCCGGGTATTTGATGATGTAATATAAAATCCAGATGATCACAGATGAAGGAGTTTCAGTACCAGGCATAAAAATATCAGAGGCGCTAAAACAAAGAAAAAATACTTTTAAATCAGTATTTATGTTTCAAAGCCCTGGTCTGAACGTAGCATGATAGTCGATTATAGCGGAGCACTTGCCAGGCCGAAGGCCTGGCTGCGCAGCCCCATACTCATAGAACCATGCCGTCATTTTTCATGGTCATGGCTAGCGGAATGTTTCGCGGGCGCGCGTGTGCCCGCCCTACTTCCGCCCTCGCGCAGGACCGGACTACTGCAGCTCCGCCGTCGCGCAGGACTAGCTCGCGGGCGCGTATGACGTCGCAAAACATGCACGTACGACGTCATGTTGAAACCAGAGCGAGGCTTTGTTTTTCGCGCGGTTACACGGCCGAATGTCACGTCAGCTAGAAAAACACTTTGATGTTTTGCTGTGAATTTACTAAGCGGAGAAAATCGTTTAAATTAAAGGCGTTATTTCCCTGAATATTTCGCGGTTTGCTACTCAAGACAAGGATACTAATTAAGGGATACTCAGAAGCCGCTTTAGTGGAAAAAGACGAGCTTTCAGGGATAAAATATTGCTTCAAGGAACTTCATGTATTACGTTTTTATCAATGCGGGAGATGGTTGTTTTCTACGGATTTCAGAACCAGAAGCGGAGATTTGAATTTCCAAGCAAGCGAGGTACTTAAAGGTAAAACAGATTACAGTTTTCGATGAGAATTTATGTTGATATCAATCTGTAAGTGACTTTTTATTGGTGTTATTGTTAGTTTTGGAGAATTGCTTTTAAAACGTGCTTAAATTCAGCTCTTGAATTTCATCGAAGAAAGCTTGAACTCGATGAGCTATAATTAAATGGTACGCGTTTTGCTTTTAAACGTAAACTAATGGAGATTTGAATAATTTTTTTCGAAAGAAGATTGTGTTGTCCATTTTTATGTGTTTGTTCATTCATTAGATAGTTTGAAAAGCGATTTTATGTAAACAAAACAAGACTTTGATTTTATAGAACAGTTCTATCTTCACTCCGGCATCGCCTTATGCAAATATGTTTGTGTATTTTTGCAATATTTGATTTTCAAATCAGTTTCTCGGGCAATTTTTGACAAACGAAAACTGTATTTTATTCGGAAACTAGTGGTACTAGTTATTCTAGACAGAGAAAAGTTGTTTTTGTGAACTTTTGTACGGTCTATAAAAGTGTACTGTGCAGACGGTCGCGTAATACTGTTTTTGAGAATTGCTAAAATTGAAAATAGCCCGTTCGTCAATCTTTAGTTAATTCTTGTGCTTCCAACCTTTCACCTTAGTTAAGTTTCACCTTAGTTAAGCTTGTTCAAATTGCGACGCTGTTAGGCTTGGGCTATCTATATATATTAGTTGGGGTGAGGGTTTTGATCCCAAACTATCATTTACGATCGTTTACTATCATGCTACCAGTCAAACGATAGCACAGGATAGTAGCTTCTTGTTTGACTTTCAACTGCTATGTACGACGAATAGGCAACTTTTTGACTCCATATTTGTTTTCGAGCCTCGACAGAGACTGTTGACTTTTTGTAACCATTTTGGTAAAGCTATAGCTGAGCCCGCTACTCTAGGTGGCAACAGCTGACCGAAAATCTATCATCAGCTGTCATGCGCGCGCTCAAATGATCAAAATTATCATCATGAAAATTTTTAACATGTTCAAAGTGAATAACAGCGCGTGATAGTTGATGTGCATGATAGTTGGCGGCGAAACGAGAGCGCGCATTTCGACTCGGCATCGACTATCATCATCTATCTTCAACTATCACGTACCGTTTGATCTGGGCTAAATTGAAACTAACGTTAAAGAAGTCTAAAAAACGTCTATGAGGAGCGGAGACATTCTCGGAAACACACAAGGTTACCTGGTATAGGAACGATTACAACTGCTCTTAACCTTGGTGTGTTTGTTTATCCATTTCAGATCATGCGTCGTTCTCTAGACAATTGTTTATCTTTCTAACTGAAAATTATGTATTCATATCACGTAAATACAGATAAAAGTTGTAAGAGCCAACAGGTCTAGCTTATTTGCGACTGCCGCCATGTTGGTTTTTATATTATAATTTATGCTAATTATCCACCTGATTTCTGAGGTAGCCTGTACAGCAGGCGCCGCTTCATTTATAGGGCGAAATTTTACCCCTCGCGCGTGCGTTCTCGAAATTTCGCCCTATAAAAAATTTACCCCATAAATAGACCGGCACTTGCTTTGCAGGCTAATTCTAAGGGCGCAAACAAATCAAACTCGAGAACTTTCTCATATATTTCTTAGTATGCTGATCTTTTATCGAAGCTGCCGTAGCTTGTATAGTGGATAATGTACTTGATTTTATGTTATTTTCATCGCTTCTATAACAATTATACAGTTGTGAGTTAACAAAGGTAATTCAAGTCAGATTTAGAGTAGCCTGCGTGGCAGGCGTTCTAAGGGGAAGGGGAAGGGGGAAAATTCGGGCGCGCGAGAACACGAAGGGCGCGCGAGGGAGGGGGGAAGGAATTATTATAAAAAACCTGCCTTGGCTCTTCGCAACCATGCTGCAGAATAATTGTTGGATGCCAAATCAAACGCTGTTACTAAACAACGGAGGTTTATTCTAGCTCCACTAAGACACACTCCTCAACTACAGAACTAACTAAGGAGTTAAAAATTATTACAAGAATTCATGATTTCAAACTATTTCAATGCAGTGGAATTTTAGTTGTAGACTACGGCCTTTTGAGACTCTGATCTAAGACGCCAAAATCCGTGATGCCGGAAACACTTTCTCGCAAGTCGCAAGTCTTGCACACCGCAGACTTTTTATAGACATTAAATCACGAGCCTGAGAAATTTAACGGTTCTGGCACTTTAAAAGCGATAAAAAACTTTAGCCGATAAGTATTCATCTTGCAACAAAACGTAGCCAAAGAAACCGTAATGAATGCCAATAGAGCTGGCACCGAACAACGGCATAAAGAAAAAAAATTATTTTAACGGCTCTGGACAGCACGAAATCCTCCTATCAATTCGAAAGATAATCTGCCGAGATCAAAAGGTCAATATCACCGAAGAGAACAAATTCATAACTGTGATCTTAATGCGTAATTCTCTCTGAAGTCTTTCTGGGAAAGCTTAAATTATACCCTTGGCTGTAAAAATACTTTTCTGCGACGAGTGGGAGTCGTGTTTAGGCTGTCTTACTATCTATGGAAGATGAGACTCTTGCCGAAACCAGTCAGTAAAACCGCCACCAGGTCTTTTCCTTCGTACAGTTGTTTCACTGCTGTCTTTTGTTCTTCTTTCAAGTTGAACATGAGTCCTTTAGTTTCCAATTCTAACAACAATTCCCGTAAAACAAACTCGAAATCTCTTCCCACTTCTTCAGCCATATTTATATTTGGCGGAGTATGTATGCTTGAAAGATCGATCAAGTTATTCAAATAGCGTGATGTTGATTTCAACCAATCGGAACAAGGTATTAAGTAGGCGATTGACACATATCAAATTCTAACCAATCGCGTTTTTTACGCTCAGAATCTGACCGGAAAAGACGGGTAAAACAATGGCGTCATTGCAGGCGTTCCCTTCCCCCTCCTTCGCGCGCCCTTCGCGTTCTCGCGCGCCCGAATTTTCCCCCTTCCCCATCCCCTTAGAACGCCTGCCACGCAGGCTAGATTTAGAGCAACCATTCCAAACAAACAAAAATAATGTCTGCCAACTATCTAGCTTTCAAAGAGGATTTTTACATGGATAGTTTACTGTTAGGATAAAAACCATTTATAAAAAATGTTCTTCTTTCCAACGTTTGCTCATTGCAAGAAGCGCACAGCTAATTTGCATTACAAGGTGAAAACCAAGATGGCGGCTAAACAAACACGCCCATTTTTATTTCGTTTCTTGATATTATTTGTATTT
This sequence comes from Cladopsammia gracilis, assembly GCA_022457155.1. Taxonomy (NCBI): domain Eukaryota; kingdom Metazoa; phylum Cnidaria; class Anthozoa; order Scleractinia; family Dendrophylliidae; genus Cladopsammia; species Cladopsammia gracilis. The sequence goes on along the minus strand of JAJGOT010000046.1, from coordinate 299,207 downwards.
ATTTTATTTTAATTCTTAGATGTTTAGAACGCCAAGACTTATTCACCCTACACGAATAAATGAATGATTATCAGAACAGTTTCCTCACCTTGAGATTAGATGTTCTTCTGTCACCAAATCGCCACAGTCTTCCCTTAAGTCCTTTAACATGGCGTCAATTACAGATCGGATATTGTTCATCTGAAAAGTGGAAACATGCTCTCGAAATTTTTTTTCGAAGATTTTATCTCTATTTTCTCCGGCACGCTTTGCCTTCTTTATAATGGCAATAGGGATGTGCTTGAAAAATGGAAACGTGTCTATCACGTTTGCTGCCGCGAGTGACCTAGCGAAGATGTGGAGCGCTTGTATGAGTGTGTCTAATTCCAGATCACTACATTTAAATTCTTCTCCAAAAATCATCGACGAAAGACAGCCACCCATAGATGTAAAAACTGGATCTCGAGGGTAAAATGGTTTTCCATTATAAGAACAAAATGTGTCGCATAACTCATCAATATGCAGCGGAATGTTGCCTTTATTTTCAGTCAAGCGCATAGCTGCAACAGCAATTTTGTGCTGTATTTTCCATCGCTGAGAATATGTTTGAAATGCAAGGTCAGTGTTGTCTCGACCAAAAATGCTGCCAAAGAAATGAGGTGGTCGTCCGGCGAAGTCCTTTGCTTTTGTCACGAGCGCTTCTCTGGCGATTTCGTAGCTGTTGATCACAATCACTTTTCTTCGCCCCATCTGGACTCGAAAAAGTTTGCCGTACTTTTTCGTCATGTTGGCAAGATCACGATAAGGCGTATTCTGACTAATCGACAGCAAATTTCCAAGCACTGGCAATGGAAATGGGCCCGGAGGAAGATGGCGGTTTTGCCAAATCGTGGACGCGACGTAAACAGCCACAAGAAGAGCCAACAATGCAGTAATTTCAGCAAGCATGGTATAGTATTGACGGTGTTTCTTGGCTCTAGGTTCTAGGCAAATACTGGTTTAACTGACAAGAGACCGAAACTTGTTGAGTTGTTAGTATGCCTGACTTGACAATCGCATGCCACACACATTTCAAGGTATAATCATTTCATGGTGCGTTTTCCGCCTGATCGAGCTATTTTGTATTGGTTGCATGACTGAAATCCATCCAACAATCACATCTTAACCTAAGTAGCTAAAAGCTTATTTTAAAAGTAGCGAGCCAGAACCTGAATAACAATTAACCCTTTAAGCGCTAAGAGTGATCAGCATCAAATTTGTCCTTGTAATATCAATGCCTTATCAATCAAAAAGGTGATGGACATGATCACACAAGATGAGTTCTCTTGATATCCAAACAATTTCTATCCACTATATCTATAGGAAATGTATAGGACTGGAAATGAGAATTAAATTTTGATGTTAGGGCTTAAAGGGTTAACTAGAGCGCACGGGATTAAAAATACAAAAACAACAAAACAAAACACTCGTTGCCAATGTCATCTTCCCGCTCCCCCGTAATCCAGTTTTAATTAGAAGGGTAGTTTATACCAGAAGGTTGTTCTAAATCTTTGTAGTATTTTTATGGTCTTTGGTGATTCTTTCTTTTGCAACTGACTGACACATAGTGACTATAGTGTATAGTATTGGCAATTAATTAAGCTCCGTTTGCTAGGTACTGAAGACTATACATGATAACCGACTCTGTTGGCAAAAGCGTGGCCGTTTATTTTTTTAACATATCAAATACATGTAATAACGAATCAGTTCCCAGGGGAGGAAGAGTCTCAATAAATGCATGTGTCCTCTGCATGGAGAAGTGAATTTATGAGGTTGTTCTCTCGTGTGCGCTTCAGAAAAAAGAGGACTTTTGATTCCGAGCTTTGCGAGGTTAATAAATTTGTCGTGTCTCGGGAGCTAAAAAAAAATAAATAAAAAAAAATAAAATAAAATAAAATCACTTTATTTAAGTTTTAAGGTATTTAGCGCGCGAGCACTAATTGGGGACACTAAATAAAGAAACAAATAGTCAAATAGAACATAACATTTTAAAAATCCCAACTGGCAGGAGGCAAATCAGTTGGCTATTTTACAAGCGTGGTCGAGGAGTTGAACTCGGGTCTACCGTGAAACAACTCCAGCAAGTGGTCAGAGCGGGACTTGAACCCGGGACCTCCGGATTACAAGTCCGACGCCCTAACCACTCGACCACGCTGCCTCCCAGAAAGCCGCACGAATTCGAGCGAGATAGGCTGAACTAAACAGCGTCGCTCTCTGAACAGAAAGACGATGATAAGTTTAACTAAGGTGAAAGGTCGGAAGCACAAGAAGTAAGATTGACGACCGGGCTATTTTTCAATTTTAGCAATTCTCAAAAACAGTATTACGCGACCGTCTGCACAGTACATTCAGACCGCACAAACGTTCACAAAACAACTTTTTCTCGGTCTAGAATAACTAGTTTGACTTATTTCCGAATAAAATACAACTGTTGCGTATCAAAAATTGCCCGAGAAACTGATTTGGAAATCAAAATTGCAAAACATGAATACACAAACATATTTGCATAAGGCGACGTGAGTGAAGATAGAACTGTAAAATCCAAGTCTTTGTTTTGTTTACATAAAATCGCTTTTCAACCTATGTAATAAATGAACAAACACATAAAAATGGACACACAATCTTCTTTTGAAAAATTTTATTCAAATCTCCATAAGTTCATGTTTAAAAGTTAAACGCGTACCTGTTATAGCGCATCGAGTTCTAGCTGTCTTCGATGAAATTCAAGAAATCAATACAACTGAATTTAAGCACGTTTTATAAACAATTCCCCAAAGCTAACAAGAACACAAAGAAAAAGTCAATCACAGATTGATATCAACCTAAATTCCCATCGAAAAATGTAATCTGTTTTACCTTTAAGCCCCTCCACTGCTTGGAAATTCTTTAAATCTCCGCTTCTTTGGATCTGAAATCCGTAATAAAAACAAACATCTCCCGCATTGCTCCAGCATTGATAAAAACGTATGAAGTGCCTCGAAGCAAGATTTTATCCCTGAAAGCTCTTCTTTTTCCCCTAAAGCGGCTTCTGAGTATCCCTTAATTAGTATCCCTGTCTTAAGTAGCAAACCGCGAAAAAATGCAGGGAAATATGGACTTTACTTCTCTGCTAAACACAGCGAAAGGTCCAAACTATAAAAGTGGGGAATGTGTTTACCGAGCTGACGGCTGTGTAACCACGCGAAAAACAAAGCCTCGCTTTGCTTTCAAAATTGCTAAGATCCCGGCTGTTGTGTGGCGTCATACGCGCATGTTTTGCGACGTAATACGCGCCCGCGAGTTGGCCTTGCTCGACGCACCGACACACATGTCACGGAGGCGCGCCCGCGAAACATTCCGCTAGCCATGGCCATGAAAAATGACGGGCATAGGTTTTATGAGTATGGGGCTTCGCAGCGGGCCTTCGGCCCGAGAGTGCTCCGCTAATATGGTCATAAAGTTCTCGATATACTTTAGGTCTACATGACGTATATCCAGCGATGGAGGTAAATTTCGCATTTTGAAGGAAAGTGAAAATGGCTGCTGCCTGCAATTTCGTGTTTTTGGGAGAAAAAGTGCGTAAACTACTAGATAAAAGAGGGAAAAGAAAGAAAAAAAAGAATAAAAGAAAAGAGAAAAACTATCAATCACACGATAGGACAAAAACGGCGCGAAATTTTCGCGTTGTGTCACAGTGTTTCTCGGCGAAGCTGAATGAAAGGTGGTTCAAAGTTCAACCGCTCGACACAGAGTGAATGAAAGAGCACAATTTTTTTTGAAAATCGACCTTATAGTAATCACCTCTGGGATATGATATAAACTTGATACTTCCACAGAAAAGTTTCTGATCTTTGTTTTAAGGCGGGACTCAACCTGAATTTGAATGAAATTTTAAGAGGTTTAAATAATTTAAGGGATAGAAGAAAGAAAATGATTATTGAAACACCAACAGACAATTGATATCCACGCAAGAGCACCGCAGGTTGCTAGTGGACTAACTTGGTGTTCGTCTATTAATAATTAACTACAAATTCTAATTTTTTAACTTCACTAAATCTTCCATATTTCTTATTTCTCTTAATTTTACAAATTCGAATTAGAATAAATTTAGATAAACATTTGAGAACAAAGATTAGGGAAAGAAGTCTGACACAACGTTTCGATGTCGCCATGACATCATTTTCAAGTGAGAAAATAAAAATAAAAAATTCACAAAATGACTAATATATTCGTAAGGTGATAAAATTAACAATAAGTAACACATTTAGCATTATCAGTGCGTGTATATGGTAAGTATGTCTAAACAAATAGTTTTGCGCGGATGGAGTCCGATTGCGTGTTCAAGCTGGGCTTCAGGGCTCGGGGAGTGGGGGGGGGGGGGGGGGGCGGGGGATACTCCCGACAATTTAGGGTGTGTGCCGCCAAGGTTCGCAAACCTTGATCCTATTTAAGGGTAGAAAATCAAGATTTGATACCCTTTTTAAGGCCCAAAACCAAGGCGTGTAGTACAGTTATAACAGATCATATCTTTTTCGTTTTGCGCTTTGGAGTGGATATACTGCAATCAGTAGTGACCCTATCTAAGGAATATCTAAGAATCACAATACCAAAAATACCAAAAAGAATACCCTATTTAAGGACTGAGCACCTCAAAAACGCTACCCTATCGGGCGGCACATACAGAGCGAATTTCAGGCTTTTCGAAAGTAAACTGGGCGATTTTTGTTGTCAGTTTGTGTCTTTTCTATGGCAACCATGTTTTTATAGGCAATTATGAATTTTCTATTTAGTCCAACCTACAAAGGAGATCAATCTTGGCGTGGCAAGTTAATGATCTCCAAAATACTTTGCTATCGAATTATTCGCGCGTGCCACCCCAAGCGATACCTTGACGGCTAAATATATCGGCGTTTCTTCCTGAACACCCTAAGTGATACCAAAATCCATTATTTACACCATACAAGTATCCCGGTACCTATCACATGGGAGCCTCCCCCCCCCCCCCTCTTTCAATTCCCCAGGGCAATATGATGGCATCCGTTAATTGCTTGTTCAACTTCTTTTTATATTTTTCTTGCTATGGCACAGATCTTGAAAGGTTTGCAATAAAGTATGATCCCATAATCACTTTCCTCTTCATCAGGTATTATTTCATCCTTCGGACACTCAAATTTAAATTTGTACAGTAATCTTGCGGCGTATAGGAAAACTGCTCTTCTGGAAAAACCTTCTCCAGGACACGAACGTTTCCCTGCAGAGAAAGGCATGATTCCCTCCACCTGCAGCCTCCCATGCTCGTCCAAGAATCGCTCCGGCCGGAAACAAAATGGATTCTCCCAGAAATCAGGGTCGTGATGAATTGCCCAGAGATTAACAAACACGGTAATATCCCGCGGGATAAAGAAGCCCGCGAGTGACGTGTCCCGCATGGTCGAGTGTGGGACCGCAAGTGGAGTCTCACTTACGTTGCGCATCACTTCAGCAATAAACGCATCCAAATATGGCAAGTTGGGTTTGTCTGATAATTCTGGCAATCGGTTGGCGTTACCGATTACGTCATCTAATTGGCGATGGAGCCTGGCCTGCACATCCGGGTATTTGATGATGTAATATAAAATCCAGATGATCACAGATGAAGGAGTTCCAGTTCCAGGTATAAATATATCAGAGGCGCTAAAACAAAGAAAAAATACTTTTAGATCGATATTTAGGGTTTAAAGCCCGAGTCAAACGTAGCATGATAGTCGATGATCAGGTTGGGGTGAGGGTTTTGATCCCAAACTATCATCTACTATCGTTTACTATCATGCTGCCGGTCAAATGATAGCACATGATAATTGCTTCTCGTTTGACTCTCAACCACTATTGCACGACGAATAGGCAACTTTTTGACTCCATATTTGTTTTCGAGCCTCGACAGAGACTGTTGACTTTTTGTAACCATTTTGGTAAAGCTATAGCTGAGCCCGCTACTCTAGATGGCAACAGCTGACCGACAATCTATCCTCAGCTGTCATGCGCGTGGTCAAATGATCAAAAATGTTCAACATGTTCAAAGAGCCTAACAGCGCGTGATAGATGATGTGCATAATAGTTGGCGGTGAAACGAGAGCGCGCATTTGAACTCGGCATCGAGTATTATCAACTATCTTCAACTATCACGCACCGTTTGATCAGGGCTTAAATGAAACTAACGTTAAAGAAGTCTGAAAAACATCTATGGAGAAGCGGAGACATGCTCTGAAACACGCGAGGTTACCTGGTATAGGAACAATTACAATTGCTCTTAACCTTGGTGTGTTTGTTTATCCATTTCAGATCATGCGTCGTTCTCTAGACAATTGTTTATCTTTCTAACTGAAAATTATGTATTCATATCACGTAAATACAGATAAAAGTTGTAAGAGCCAACAGGTCTAGCTTATTTGCGACTGCCGCCATGTTGATTTTTATATTATAATTTATGCTAACTATCCACCTGATTTCTGAGGTAGCCTGTGCAGCAGGCGCCGGTTCCTTTTTGGGCGAAATTTTACCTCTCGCGCGTGCGTTCTCGAAATTTCGCCCTATAAAAAATTTTCCCCATAAATAGACCAACACTTGCTATGCAGGCTAATTCTAAGGGAGCTGAAACAAATCAAACTCGAGAACTTTCTTACATATTTCTTAGTATGCTGATCTTTTATCAAAGCTGCTGTAGCTTACAATATTATAGTGGATAATGTACTTGAATTTATGTTATTTTCGTCGCTTCTATAACAATTAAACAGCGAAGTTAACAAGGGTAATTCAAGTCAGATTTAGAGCAACCATTCCAAACAAACAAAAATAATGTCTGCCAACTATCTAGCTTTCAAACATAATTTTTACATGGATAGTTTACTGTTAGGAAAAATCTATTTATCGAAAATGTTCTTCTTTCCAACGTTTGCTGATTGCAAGAAGCACACAACTAATTTGCATTACAAGGTGAAAACCAAGATGGCGGCTAAACAAACACGCCCATTTTTATTTTGTTTTTTGATATTATTTTTTTTATTTAATTTTATTGCTTAGATGTTTAGAACGCCAAGACTTATCCACCCCACACAAATAAATGAATGATTATCAGAACAGTCCGGAAATGTCCCTTCTGATTGGAAGTCAGCATACGTATCACCGATCTACAAGAAAGGATCAAAACAGCAGGCTGAAAACTACAGGCCTATATCACTTACGTGTATCTGCAGCAAAGTCTTGGAACATATCTTAGTGTCTAATATCATGAAACACTTTGAAAAACACAATATTCTAAATATCTTCCAACATGGCTTTCGCCAGTCACGGTCTTGTGAGACACAGCTGATTGGTCTTGTTCAGGATCTTGCTAAGGAAATGCAAGGTGGTGGCCAAACTGACATTATAGTCATGGATTTCTCCATAGCATTCGATAAAGTGCCCCATAACGAGTTGCTGCTGAAGCTGTCAAATTATGGTGTTGACACCTACACGTTAAACTGGATAAAAAAACTTCCTTAAGAACAGGAAACAGTGTGTGGTCTTAGAAGGTGTGAAGTCAAACTACACGCCAGTATTATCGGGTGTTCCACAAGGATCGGTATTGGGGCCAACCCTGTTTCTAGCCTTTATTAACGACCTACCACTTTACGTGAAGTCTAATGTACGTCTCTTCGCGGATGATACTGTAATCTATTTGACTGTTAAATCAGTAGATGATTGCGTGCAGTTGCAACAGGATCTACATAATCTAGAAATATGGGAGTCGGACTGGAAAATGAAATTTAACATCTCAAAATGTAATGTCCTCCGGTTCACTAGACGTCAACACCCTGTGCTCTATAACTACAAGCTTCATGGTCATTATCTCGATGCAGTAGACTCTACTAAATATCTTGGGGTTCATCTATCTAATGATCTTCGCTGGAATGAGCATGTGAAAAATATCTCATCCAAGGCAAATAAAACACTGGGTTTTCTAAAACGTAACCTACGGCACTGTCCTTCCAAAACTAAGGAGACGGCATATAGAACTTTAATCCGGCCTACAATCGAATACTGCTCTACTGTGTGGGATCCGTTTACAGCTAAAAACATAAAGTCTGTAGAAATGGTACAAAGGAGGGCAGCGCGTTGGGTCCTTAACCGTTACGATCGCCTTGACAGTGTTAATGACATGCTATACTGCCTGAACTGGAAAACCTTGCAATCTCGAAGATCAATAGCTCGCCTGTCGATGCTATATAAAATGCGGAATAACTTAACCTATGCCGACAAAAACACGCTTCAGCCAGTTACTTATACGTCTACTCGTTCCTCTGAGCATGCATACAAGCTCCCAACTGCCAGTTGTGATTATTTTAAATTTTCATTTTACCCCAGAACACTACTTGCTTGGAACCAGCTCCCTAGGGATATTGCATTAAGCAAATCTCTGTTACTCTTCAAGGAAGCAATTTCCAATTTTTATTAATTTATATTTAAGTACTTAGTTAGACAGTCTAAATGCTCATCATTGAGTGAAGACTTAGGTGGTAAATAAATAAATAACAGTTTCCTCACCTTGAGATTAGATGTTCTTCTGTCACCAAATCGCCACAATCTTCCAGTAAGTCCTTTAACATGGCGTCAATTACCGATCGGATATTGTTCTTCTGAAAAGTGGAAACATGCTCTCGAAATTTTTTTTCGAAGATTTTATCTCTATTTTCTCCGGCACGCTTTGCTTTCTTTATAATGGCAATAGGGATGTGCTTGAAAAATGGAAACGTGTCTATCAAATTTGCTGCCGCGAGTGACCTAGCGAAGATATGGAGGGCTTGTATGAGTGTGTCTAATTCCCGATCACTACATTTAAATTCTTCTCCAAAAATCATAGACGAAAGACAGCCACCCATAGATGTAAAAACGGGATCTCGAGGGTAAAATGGTTTTCCATTATAAGAACAAAATGTGTCGCATAACTCATCAATATGCAGCGGAATGTTGGCTTTATTTTCAGTCAAGTGCATAGCTGCAACAGCAATTTTGTGCTGTATTTTCCATCGCTGAGAATATGTTTGAAATGCAAGGTCAGTGTTGTCTCGACCAAAAATGCTGCCAAAGAAATGAGGTGGTCGTCCAGCGAAGTCCTTTGCTTTTGTCACGAGCGCTTCTCTGGCGATTTCGTAGCTGTTGATCACAATCACTTTTCTTCGGCCCATCTGGACTCGAAAAAGTTTGCCGTACTTTTTCGTCATGTTGGCAAGATCACGATAAGGCGTATTTTGACTAATCGACAGCAAGTTTCCAAGCACTGGCAGTGGAAATGGGCCCGGAGGAAGATGGCGGTTTTGCCAAATCGTGGACGCGACATAAACAGCCAGAAGAAGAGCCAACAATGCGGTAATTTCAGCAAGCATGGTATTATTGACTGTGTTTTTGGCTTTAGGTTTTACGCAAATACAGGTTTTACTGACAAGAGACCGAAACTTGTTGAGTTGTTAGTATACCTGACTTGACAATTGCATGCGACACACATTTCAAGGTATAATCATTTCATGGTGCGTTTTCCGTCTGATCGAGCTATTTTGTATTGGTTGCATGACTGAAATTCATCCAACAATCACATCTTAACCTAAGTAGCTAAAAGCTTATTTGAAAAGTAACGAACCAGAACCCGAATAGCAATTAAACCTTTAAGCGCTAAGAGTGATCAGCATCAAATTTCTCGTTGTAATATCAATGCCTTATCAATCAAAAAGGTGATGGACATGATCACACAAGATGAGTTCTCTTGATATCCAAAAACTTTCTCTCCACTACTTCTATAGGAAATGTATAGGACTAGAAATGAGAATTAAATTTTGATGTTAGGGCTTAAAGGTTTAACTAGAGCGCACGGGATTAAAAATACAAAAACAACAAAACAAAACACTCGTTGCCAATGTCATCTTCCCGCTTCCCCGCAATCCAGTTTTAATTAGAAGGGTAGTTTTCCGTTTATTTTTTTTAACATATCAAATACATGTAATAACGAATCAGTTCCCAGGGGAGGAAGAGTCTCAATAAATGTCTACTCTGCATGGAGAAGTGAATTTATTAGGTTGTTCTCTCGTGTGCGCTTCAGAAAAAAGAGGACTTTTGATTCCGAGCTTTGCGAGGTTAATAAATTTTTCGTGCCTCGGGAGCTAAGCCGCACGAATTCGAGCGATGCATCATTGCCCAAATATATAAAGATAGGCTGAGCTTAACAGCGTCGCTATCTGAACAGAAAGCCGATGATAAGCTTAACTAAGGTGAAAGGTCGGAAGCACAAGAATTAAGATTGACGACCGGACTATTTTTCAATTTTTAGCAATTCTCAAAAACAGTATTACGCGACCGTCTGCACAGTACATTCAGACCGCACAAAAGTTCACAAAACAACTTTTTCTCGGTCTAGAATAACTAGTTTGACTTATTTCCGAATAAAATACACCTGTTGCGTATCAAAAATTGCCCGAGAAACTGATTTGGAAATCAAAATTGCAAAACATGAATACACAAACATATTTGCATAAGGCGACGTGAGTGAAGATAGAACTGTAAAATCCAAGTCTTGTTTTGTTTACATAAAATCGTTTTTCAACCTATGTAATGAATGAACAAACACATAAAAATGGACACACAATCTTCTTTTGAAAAATTTTATTCAAATCTCCAAAAGTTCATGTTTAAAAGCAAAACGCGTACCTGTTATAGCGCATCGAGTTCTAGCTGTCTTCGATGAAATTCAAGAAATCAATACAACTGAATTTAAGCACGTTTTATAAACAATTCCCCAAAACTAACAAGAACACAAAGAAAAAGTCAATAACAGATTGATAACAACATAAATTCCCATCGAAAAATGTAATCTGTTTTACCTTTAAGCCCCTCTACTGCTTGGAAATTCTTTAAATCTCCGCTTCTTTGGATCTGAAATCCGTAATAAAAACAAACATCTCCCGCATTGCTCCTGCATTGATAAAAACGTATGAAGTTCCTCGAAGCAAGATTTTATCCCTGAAAGCTCTTCTTTTTCCACTAAAGCGGCTTCTGAGTATCCCTTAATTAGTATCCCTGTCTTGAGTAGCAAACCGCGAAAAAATGCAGGGAAATATGGACTTTACTTTTCCGCTAAACACAGCGAAAGATCCAATTAAACTTTAAAAGTGGGAAAAGTGTTTACCGAGCTGACGGCTGTGTAGCCGCGCGAAAAACAAAACCTCGCTTTGCCTTCAAAATTGCTAAGATCCCGGCTGTTGTGTGGCGTCATACGCGCATGTTTTGCGACGTCATACGCGCCCGCGAGTTGGCCTTGTGCGACGCACCGACACACATGTCATGGAGGCGCGCCCTCGAAACATTCCGCTAGCCATGACCATGAAAATTGACGGGCAAAGGTTCTATGAGTATGGGGCTTCGCAGCGGGCCTTCGGCCCGCGAGTGCTCCGCAAATATGGTCATAAAAATCTCGATATACGTTAGGTCTACATGACGTATATCTAGCGATGGAGGTAAATTTTGCATTTTGAAGGAAAGTGAAAATGACTGCTGCCTGCAATTTCGTGTTGTTGGGAGAAAAAGTGCGTGAACTATTTGATAAAAACGGGAAAAGAAAGAAAAAAAAAAGAGAATAAAAGAAAAGAGAAAAACTATTGATCACATGATTGGACAAAAAAGGCGCGAAATTTTTTTCTGGAAGCTGTGATTTGTTATCAATAAGTTGAATTACAAAACAGTTATAGTGCTCAAGCTTGCGCAATATCGCCTGATTTTAGCCAACTCGGCCTACGGCCTCCGGCCTTGTCGGCTAAGAATCTGGCGATATAGCGCTTCGCTTTCGCACCTACTGTGAACCTTTTTGGTCCCATTTTGCATAATTTTAGTTTTCTTAGTTCCTGTACTGAAAGATATAACATTAATCTAGAAAATATTGAAAGAAGTTTAGCAAAATCATTACAAAAACTCGAGATATTCTTAAAAAAAGAGTTTTAAGGGAATAGTTGATAAGTAGCTATAGGTGTGATTATCCGAGAAAACCCTCGTCAAAGGGGTATATACAGTGTACTGTCTGTCTTCTGTTGACTTTTCTAGCCACATTATTCTCCCAGTAGCACTGCAATTGCATGATTGGCTCGAGGCAAGAAGCCCCTGCCGAGAAGTTATCATGCCAGACAACGCACACTTGTATCTGAATAAGCGGTGCCAGGTACACCCATTAAATTGGGGGCATAGCACCCATTTGAGCGCTCCCCTAACCATTGGTAGCCTAATGAATAATAGCATTCTGAGACACAGTCTCAAGGTACACAGTATCACGGGAAATAAGCGGGGGGGGGGGGGGGGGTGGGTGGGTAACACAGTACCCTGAAAACAATAACATTCTGAGACACAGTCTCACGGTACACTGTACCACGGGAGATAAAGGGGTAACACAGTAAGTTTTTGTAAAAACTTACAAATACTTAAGCGGCTACTACTGATCTTGCAACTCTTTCAAATATATATTGAGACAATAAACTCTACTGTTATGCCAAGAGCTAGCAAACAAATGGCGGCGTAAATAAACATTCTAAACGTCTCTGGAAAGCTTAAATTCCTCCTGTCAGTATCACAGCGAGAGCTTTTTTCCTAAGATCAAAAAAAGGACAACATTTAGATAAACAGGCCTGTTATATCTTTATTTGATCTGAATGGAAAAATCTCCCAGACACGTTATTGGGGTAGACTTACTCTAAGGCTGGGTTAAAATGCTTTTAGCGACGAGCAGGATTTGTGCTAGGCCTGTTACCCTTTATAAAAACTTGGGGCTTTTATACCAAACAAGACTTTAAGACTTGAATAGATACTCAATAGAAAAAGTTCAATTACAATTTTGCAAACGCTATTTAGAGCTCCTTCCTGCTGCGTTGCGCAAGATGGTGACGCATGTAGCACAGTACTACACAGCAATTACAAGCTTGTTGTACAACAGATAAACAAATTATTTCTCATCCACTGAGATATACCTACAACACCACCGTTCAACTATAAAAGAGCCATTCCTTGTGTCAGAAAATATCTTACATGCTTAAGAAATCAGCTGAAAAGCCTACAAAGAAACACAACTTTCGTCGGATCGAAAATACTCCATTGGTATTGGCTTAACTATAAACAAGCCAATGAAAAGATAGAACATTTGATCCTCCCCAAGCGCTCATAAGTCGCTAACATTCTACAACGTCAAATCATTCTACGAGACCATTCTACATGGAAGCAACTGATGAGGTTCAGCAAAGAACCGAAACTCGAGTCTTGCTTAAATCTAAAAGAAACCACTTGCATCTGTAAGAATTACTAAACAGCTATCATGCTGGAGATTCAAATATTTCTAACCGGATGCAATGACGCGATGCTTCTGAGAAAAAATTCCGAGGAGCTAAAAACAATTGCAAGATGCCACTATTCCAATATAGAAAGTTACTATCGCATAAGACTTGGATCTTAGAATCTTCTAGTCGTGATGAAGAAAGAGTATATCACAAGTTATGCTATCCGCAGCCTTGCGCTCACAATAAATCACGTACTGAGAAATGAACTGATCCTAAACAGCGAATAATTCCTACTTAAGCGGCTACTACTGATCTTGCAACTCTTTCAAATTGAGCCAAATAAACTCTACTGTTATGCCAAGAGCTAGCAAACAAATGACGGCGTAATTAAATATTCTTAACGGCTCTGGAAAGCGTAAATTCCTCCTGTCAGTATCACAGCGAGAGCTTTTTTCTTAAGATCAAAAAAGGACAACATTTAGAACAACAGGCCTGTTATATCTTTATTTTGATCTGAATGGAAAAATCTCCCAGACACGTTATTGGGGTAGACTTACTCTAAAGCTGGGCTAAAATGCTTTTTGCGACGAGCAGGAATTGTGCTAGGCCTGTAACCTTTTATAAAAACTTGAGGCTTATATACCAAACAAGACTTTAAGACTTGGGATAGATACTCAATAGAAAAAGTTCAATTACAATTTTGCAAACGCTATTTAGAAATAAATAACAAGACCTCAGATTTAGCATGTAGGGCGGAACTAAGACGATTCCCTCTCATTCTAACCATAAATCAGAAAATTCTTAATTATATTCTATATCTTAAAAGCAATCAAAGGGCACTTAAAACCATCTCGTTAATGCGTTGGAACGTGAGGTTAAAAAAAGAAGAATATTAAATAAATATAAAATAAATATGGTAAAGATGGCGTTGTAGAATCAGACATTATGTAGAAAATGCGAGGCGCAGTCACGGTCAACTGGATATGGTTCTTGGCAGGATAGAGAAGATTGAGAGAAAGTTTGAAAATTCGTGTTGGTGCAAGTCAATAAAAGTTATGAGTAACAAAGAATCACGAGTGTGAATGTAAATAATTGTGATGTTAGTGAAGTGAAAGTGAAAGACTTTTCCCGCCTTGCTAGCTAATTGAGGATGAAAATGTGTTGTTGGTTCAATTTACACAGTGCATTTTCAGTTATTCATTGTCCATTTTCTGTTGGGATATTTGACAATAGAAAAGACTTTCTAAATCAAATACAATAGATTGCCGCAATTTCAAAACAATTAAAAGCCCACAAACCTATCAAGTGATCGATAATACGTCACGTGCAATGACTTTATATCTGATCAGATGACATATTAATATTAATTATCAAAATATCAATTGACACAACAAATGGTGACTGAATCTTTAATATTCTTTCAAGTAAGTCCCGGTTCAAACATTGAACTTCACATGTGCCGAATCTAATGGAAGGAGACCGTAACAACATGTCATTTCTTTAGAGCTGCCTGTCCCCATGCCAGGACAATTTGAGCTATGTTTAGCAGACATCGCGCTATCAGCCATTTCTTTTTCAACTCTCCAGCAGTATTCGAAAATAGAACGAAAGTCAAAATTTATGGTATTTTGCTGTTCCTACTCTTGCATAATGAAACGGAAAGTTTTGTAGTTAGCTAAAGTATCAAGTCTGCTGTTTTATATATTTTGACGTGAAAAATGGCGGGAAAATGGTGATCACGTGGTCATTTTTCGGTCACGTTTGCTATGGACGCACTTATATAGAAAATATTGGGTCTGGAGCGGGTAAACAGGACACCACTCCTGGCGGTCACTTTTTTAGTTTCCCTTAGATCGAAATGAGGTTCATGACAGGCCTGCACCGACTCCGCTATGTGGTTTTGCGGTTGCGATGCATTTATATTTAATAACTTTCAAAGTTTGGCTGTTATGAGTATGTCGTTAAGTGATTTACGTCTAGTATGATATGTTAGGCGGCGTTTTGTAAATAGTTTTCAGGAATGGTTGGTTTTGAACGAAACTCCATTTTTCATCAGTATTTGTTTAAGGTTTTTCAGTCGTGGGTGAAATGTTGTGACAAAAGGCATATTATCTCGTGAGTTGTTTTCGTTTTGTTTTTTAATGCCAATTGCGTTCCGGCAAAAGTGAAATTCAGAATACCAGTGCATTTGGGAGGGTGCTAATGGGGTTAACAGTTAACTGACAATTGCCCAAAAATATAGTAGTTAACTGATAAATGAAAAGTTACCGTATTTTCTCCATTAAATGCCCCCGGCGTTTATTTCAAACTTGGCCTTGTGGACCCGGCGTTTCTTTGTATCAGCAGTTTTTTCTCGCCCGCCATTTTTTAAGAAAGGGTTATTATTCGTTTTTCTTGGCAGCCTTGTACCTTGCCCTTAAATCTTAAGTTTATTATACCACAAACAAACGTTTGAGGAGCTTACTTACAACTTCCTCTATTATACTCGGCGTTTATTCGGGGCCCGGCGTTTAATCGAGAAAATACGGTAACAGTTAAGTGACATTCTATTAATTATACTAAATTAACGATTGTTGTTGTTAATAAAAGCAACATAGTTTTTTTTCCTAACAGCAAAGCTATTTTGTGACTTTTACCTGCCTCGCTGCGTGACCAGGTGACATATTAACCGATCTTATATGCGAAAGATACCAGGGTCGATCGTAGAGCGTTGACCTTGATCTCCGTGATGGCATCGAGTGGCGTGGTCAAAGTTATTCTGAGTTTTTATCGAGATGATGACAAAGGATCGGCATTCGAATGACACATAAGTCGCATACCGTTTGACATGACAAAGCACAATTCAATGGACATATAATCAAACAATAAGCGGAAAGTTTGGACTCGGTGCGTTTGATTTAAAGTTGTTCCGATTAGAGAAGATCGACGGGAAAGCTGTTACAAAGGCTCAGTTGGAAATGGAGCTACCTTTTCTAATGGGAAGTGCGACAAGTGAGATACATGGTGTGTATTTTGTTTTGTCATTTTGTCCTAGCACGCAAACGCGGGTTGACCCCGGGGTTGACCACACGAGCCCTTTTCAGTGTTAGATTAAATGAGTAAGATTTCTGATTACACTAAAACCTGTATTAAGCAGACTCCAAAGTAAGTAGACACACCGTATTTTATTGGACACAAGCATCAGTGAGTTTCGATTTTTTTCCTTCCCATACTCTATGTGTACGATCCTGTATCAAACAGACATCTTACTGACGATCCTTATTACGGTTGTGGAAGCTATCTTGACAGGTGAGAAATTATGGTTTTTGTATGAGAATCTAATGTCGAATAATTTTCGTAAAGCGGCTGTTCTAAAAAAAATATAAACTAAAGCTACGCGGCAAAGAGTTCTAATGACAAATTTTGGGGAACTGTTGCTTGTTTTAGTTTTCCATACATTTCTCTGTCTCTGGTTTTATGTAAACAAAACAAGGCTTATGTCACGCAAAATTCGTTGAGAGGGAAGGGGTGCGTTGTCGTGAACACCTCTGTTTGGCACAAGAAGTCCATGACAATTCTCAAGTAAGAATGATTTAATCGCAAAGTCCCTAGATCTTTAGTGACAATGTTCACCAATCCCGAAAACGCATTCACTCTGGTCATTCACATGGCCTGTAAAGTAACCTTATCTTAACTTTGCAAATTTAAAAGCCTTACTGATATACGTAATTTCCTACTTTTCAAGCTAAATCACTTGATAAGATCAATGAATGAAAATATTGAAATGAACCGATTTCCGACAGCGTGACCCAGTTAAAAAAGAAAAACATAAAACTTTCTTATACAAGCGCATGAGTATAGGCTACCAGTGTAGCCTCTTGTTAACTGACAATTGGCCGAAAAAATAGTAGTTAACTGACAATTGGGTACCCCCATTAGCACCCTCATTTAGCAGTGCTAGATTAATTTGTCGTGTGTTTGGCCTTGTTTACAAAATGGTAAAGTAAGCTCACTGTAGCTGTCGAGAAAAAGCTGCGCCGGGTTTACAGCTCTTTACAGGCAAATTCACCGCGAGAAACAACTTCAAGCATCACTTTTCAGTGAATGTTCTGACACCTATAGAATGAATTGAATTCCATTGTAATAATTTGATTCAACAATATGAATTGATTGTTGAGACAATTGGCCACAGCTTGAATGATAATCGCATCAGCCCATGTTCCCTGACATGACATATTACTCAAAGATTCTTGCCAGGAGTGTTCAATATTACTCTCAATAAACTGTTCTGGGTTTATATACTAAATACTCAATGCCAAGACTACGTATGTAAAAATGGTTGGTAGCATTGCCATACAATTGATGTGATACGGCACGAAAAAAACAATCGCCACCTCCTCCAACATCAAGAGCAATTCTATTTAATTCAGATAACCTACTTTCTAGTAGTGAAACTGAATCTATGGCACCTGAAGCATCAAAAGCAACCATTATAAACAATTGATAATTTTGTTTTACGAAATAATAGATTTCAATATATATTTTCTTGCTTTAAGTCTGCTATATTCTTTGCTTATAGAGCTACGTTGAGCGCTCGAAGGTAACTCTCTTCGAAACTCTCTTGCGTCACCGATTTCAATGAAATCAAGCTACGTTGAGCACTCTAAGGTAACTCTCTTGTCCGCTTTAGGATTTCAATGTGATGAGTACGACACACAATTGATATTCGTCTTCTTTTTATAGACTTCATACGCTAAGAACGTTTTCTCTCTCTTACTTGCTACTCAAAATCAACACGCTGAAATCGCTTATAAAATGCTTCTTAAAATGCTTGCTTGATAAATTTTTACGTCTTTTGCGTACTTTTGCATAATCAAACCGTAATGGCAATGGTCCATATGTACTCTTACATAATCAAACCGAAACATTTTTAGTTAGCTGAATCACAGGGAGCTCCTACAATCTGTTTGTGTAACATAATGACCGTTTGTAATTTTATAGGAAATGTATGGGATATACCTAAATTTCATATTTTGGCGACGTATCGCCAAATGTCTATGTACTTATCAACGATAAATAAACGTTAAATTACCTTATTTGTTGTGTGTTGTCGTCCTTTTGCCGTAAAAGTGATTTTTGAGCGATTTTGAAGGATTCTGAGTTCGCTGTTGACTGTGCGTCTAAGAGAAAGACAAGGGTGGAAAGAAATTTTTGAACGACTCCAGCGCCGAGGCGATTTTTTTCACATAAAATCGCATCGCTCGGCTTTCAAACCACGCAACAGAAAGGCCCAAAGATTTACGCTTCTTCTCGTACCTCTCGATCGAAAATCCGTCCAAACGGCCCGGAGCTAGCCATCGAAGAAAATCAAAATCCCGCACTTTCCAAGCGGTCGATATTCGTATCAACATTTTGCCGTGCCAGCCAGAAACCGTCCTGCTGATTGCCTCTTTCTGATTGGTCGCCGTTAAACAATAACCGATTCAAAATACGTACCGAAGGTGGGGAGCCATAGGCATTTTCGTAAGGTCGAACCGTTTACTCACCAGACTCGGGTCGTGCGAGCGGCGACTACCGGAAGCCCAGAAAGACTTCCGCTCAGTGTTCGCGTAGACCAATGAGGTTGCAAGGTTACAGATGATTTCACATTTGAATATTTACAATTTTATAAATACAGAACAGTTAAATCTGGATCAGGGAAAGAAAATGTTGTCCACGCTCAAATCAAATGACAAAGGAAACATCGTTATAAAGAAGAGGAAACTTGGAACGAATTCTGACCAGATATTGATGTCTGTTAAAGCTTGGTAAGCTAACTTTTTCCCGACTCAAAACGCTGTCGATCTCTCAACATGACTACACTAGTTTTGAAGGAAAATAATTTATTGCTTCATTTTTGTTTTATAATAGGCTAATACAAAACTACAAGGTAGAAAAGTAAGCTTTCTCTTATAGTCAGGATATCTACGACCACGTCGAAAACGAAAAGGAGAATATTTCTTTCCCTGATCCAGATTTAACTGCTCTGCATTTATAAAATTGTAAATATTCAAATGTGAAATCATCTGTAACCTTGCAACCTCATTGGTCTACGCGAACAATGAGCGGAAGTCTTTATGGGCTTCCGGTAGTCGCCGCTCACACGACCCGAGTCTGGTGAGTAAACGGTTCAACCTTACGAAAATGCCTATGGCTCCCCACCTTCGGTACGTATTTTGAATCGGTCATTGTTTAACGGCGACCAATCAGAAAGGGGCAATCAGCAGGACGGTTTCTGGCTGGCACGGCAAAATGTTGATACGAATATCGACCGCTTGGAAAGTGCGGGATTTTGATTTTCTTCGATGGCTAGCTCCGGGCCGTTTGGACGGATTTTCGATCGAGAGGTACGAGAAGAAGCGTAAATCTTTGGGCCTTTCTGTTGCGTGGTTTGAAAGCCGAGCGATGCGATTTTATGTGAAAAAATCGCCTCGGCGCTGGAGCCGTTCAAAAATTTCTTTCCACCCTTGTCTTTCTCCTAGACGCACAGTCAACGCCGAACTCAGAATCCTTCAAAGTCGCTCAAAAATCACTTTTACGGCAAAAGGACGACAACACACAACAAATAAGGTAATTTAACGTTTATTTATCGTTGATAAGTACATACATTTGGCGATACGTCGCTATAATATGAAATTTAGGAAAATCCCATACATTTCCTATAAAATTACAAACGGTCATTATGTTACACAAACAGATTGTATGGGCTCCCTGTGAAGATACACGCACAATGTCACTTATAAAACTCAAAAAGCGAACAAACGTACAGGGTGAGATTTCTTGGCTTCGTCGAGCGCGAAAAGCTGACTTGCTTAACTTTAAGCCAGTTGACTTTAAGCGAGTTGGAAAATCAACTCTTTTCACGAGATTTCCCTTTGGCATTCGCTAAGCGACATGAGAAATCGCTCCTGGCTGTTGGTCGTCCCGGGTAGACAAGGTACAGCAGAACATTCTTACCATTTTTTCTTTTCACGATATTTCCGGTTGTCACTTGGTAAGCGACTTAAAAATTCGCTCCTCGGGGTTAGTCGTCTTGAGTACACAAGGTGTCGCAAAACATTCCTGCCAATTTTTAGAATTTTCAATCAATTTATTCAGTTGCAACCTGTACCTAAAAGAAATTAAAATGTTCAGCCGCAAATGGACTTCTATTTTATCAGAGGGGGAAATCCCGCAATCTCTTTTTGGTCATATTCCCGTGCAAAAAGTCGCGTTTATTTTTTTTTATTTAACATGTGTACACAATCTATTAAGCGATAAGCAACATGAGAAATCGCTCCTGGCTGTTAGTCGTCCCGGGTAGACAAGGTATAGCAGAACATTCTTACCATTTTTTCTTTTCACGATATTTCCGGTTGTCACTTGGCAAATGGACTTCTATTTTATCAGAGGGGGAATTCCTGCAATCTCTTTTTCGTCATATTCCCGTGCAAACAAACGTTTGAGGAGCTTACTTACAACTTCCTCTATTATACTCGGCGTTTATTCGGGGCCCGGCGTTTAATCGAGAAAATACGGTAACAGTTAAGTGACATTCTATTAATTATACTAAATTAACGATTGTTGTTGTTAATAAAAGCAACATAGTTTTTTCCTAACAGCAAAGCTATTTTGTGACTTTTATCTGCCTCGCTGCGTGACCAGGTGACACATTAACCGATATTATATGCGAAAGGTACCAGGGTCGTAGAGCGTTGACATGGCGTCGAGTGGCGTGGTCAAAGTTATTCTGAGTTTTTATCGAGATGATGACAAAGGATCGGCATTCGAATGACACATAAGTCGCATACCGTTGGACATGACAAAGCACAATTCAATGGACATAACCCTGTTCTAAGATAAGACGCGTCTAAAATAAGATACGAATGCTTATTTTGTACTGTTTATACGATCGGTTCGCGTCTTAGTCGCATCTTAGATAAGACGCGTCTTATTTTCTGTCGTATAAATGGCCCTAATCTGTCAGACGATTAGTTCTCCGGCACATCCACACAGGAAACAAAAAGCATAAAGCTTAAGTAGATAGGAAAATATAACTTGAAAAAAACATTTCCTCCAACGTTCGTGTGTACGTTATATGAACTACAGGATCACTAAAACAATAAACAATGGATAGCTCTCGTCGGCCTTTTCGCTCGAACGGGGAGTTAGACAAGGTTGTCCGTTGTTGCATTATAATTCAGTATTATTTTATTTTGTATTAAATTTTCCACCGCAGAAATATACTCCCGCAGAAAAAATTACTTGTTTTAATGATGTATATCGGCTTAACAGGAACTTTTAAACAATGAACAAACATATTGCTCTCATAACTCCGAGGCCACCGGCACAACAGTCATCTACATTCCCGATTCAACTCCAGACACGTCCTCAAAAGAACCAGAGACTGTCATCATGATACTGATACGTTTTTACAATAACGTACAATAATTCACTGACTAGTTGTCTCGTTGTTTATGTTCATATTGAAGCCACAACAGCAACCACAACTATAAGAACTATACAAACCTCCGGTCAGGAAGTAAAATTGCAGTTTAATACCGATGCCTTGGATTTTATTTATACTTGACCAGAAATCGGCAAACAAAAATTTTAGCTGTCTCGACCCGCAAAAATTTTCTCCCAAACAAACAAACAAACAAACTCACTCCGACAATCTGCAAAATTTCCTTGTGCATAGTAGCTAAATCAAAAAAACTATGATGTCTTTCCCATACTATTGCATAATAAAACCGTAGTAGCTATTACTCAGTATACCAAAATAGAACAAACACTGATAGGTAACGTGAGACATCGAAACTTAATAAGAACTTTAATACCTTTGCGGTGATGAAATGTAAGATATGGCAAGGTCATGACAAGTTTTGACATCCCAATACCCTAGGGAAATTAACAATAGGTCCAAAAATTATAGTGCCAGTATGTGACGCCGTTCGGTTTAACCAACCATATCCTCAATGCCCTAATATAGCTTCTATAAAGAAGAAAGAAGAAACCTCCCCCCCCCCGGACAAAAGTACACAAAATTTAACAAAGAAACCTTTGTTAACAACTTTTTTCCCGTTTTTAGCTTACTGATTCCGAAATCTCGTTTAATGCGCATGCGCATTAACGAGATAAAAATGACGACTCTGTAATGAACAAATTTTCTTAATATCATTACATCTCCATTCAATTAAAAAAACAATTTTACTCTAATTTATTGACCCATTGACACCTGAGGATTTTTACGTTTTTGAGTGATTTTCTGCAAACACACGCCCCATAGGCTCGAGTTTACTGGAAACGTCATTGTGACGTTGTCATTTTGCTTCGTTAAATTGCAATAAAGGCTCCAATATCATGTACCTGCGATTTTTGGTAAGTTCACAGCCATTTTTCATCTTTAGTAGCTGCCTGATGAGCATCATTAAGCTTGACGGTAGTTCAGAGTCCACTTTCTCGATGAAGCGAGTTAGGTGTTGTACTTCGTTTACGAATTTGGCTCGTTGCTCGTTGAGCTGGAAAAATGGCCGCCACGAAACGAAGTAGCCTTGGGACTCGACTCTGGATGAATTTCTCGACCTACCACGGCATATTTTTGAAGTTGCGACCACTGAAGAACACAACAAGCGCGAAATTTCGGTGGTAGGTCGGAGTGGCTGTGGACGTAGTATAAACATGAAATGTGTGGGGAAAGAAAAGTAGTATAGGGGGTTGGTGATTCGGGACCGCCTCCAAACGCCCGAGAAACCGCATATTTTTGGAACTCCTGAACACCTGAGTTGCCGTGCCCCCAGGGCTCATTGCATTCGCCCTGGGGGCACGGCAACTAAGGTGTTCGGGAGTTCCAAAAATAAGCGGTTTCTCGGGCGTTTGGAGGCGATCCCGGATACACCAACCCCCTATACTACACAGGGCTTGTGAATGCTGACCCGGCACGAGACCATCCCCAACCACAGCTTGTGGATGCTGGCCCCGACACGAGACCACCAATTGAAGAAACCACACCCCCCCGCATATACCAACCCACATGGTGAACGTGAAAGCTTTCAAGGCCTTCCTTAAATCACGCGAGACTGGTCTGGTTCAAAGGAGCGAAGAATGGGTCAAAGCCAGACAAAATACAATCGGAGCCTCGGAGATCTCTGCCTTGACCGGGTCTTCGCCATTTGAGAGTCAGTCAAGTCTAATTCGCAAAAAGGTAAACCCCATCGACATGAGCAAAAATGTGGCCTGCTCTTGGGGCACATTGTTTGAGTTTCTAGTCCGTGAATACTTTGAGAAGAAACATTCTGTCAAAGTTTTCGGATATAAGGGCTCTATAAATCTTCCAAAGGGGCACCCTCTTTTTGGAAAGGTTTCTTTCAGCCCAGACGGATATTTCTCACACAAAGACGAGACAATTGTCTTGTTAGAGTTTAAGTGCCCTTACACCAGAAAGATCGCATACAAAAAAATTCCTAAACAGTATCGTGATCAAATACAAACAGGCCTTGCTCTCAGCGGGAATAGAGTTAACAAAGGCTTGTTTGTAGATGCCTATTTCAGAATGTGTTCTTTGAAGCAGCTTGGCCTTAGCCTTGAACATAATTCCTTTCTAAACAAAGGGGTTGTACACAAAACGAAAAACCCATCAGCACGTGCATGTGGTATTTATCTTCTATCTTCCAAACAAAAAATATTTCCGGGTCAGACAAAATTACTTGACCTCGGCGCAACAAAATCAACAGCTATGTTTGAAAGAATTATGAAAGGAATTTCATCTGGAGATTTCGTGTGTAGCGGTGATTGGTTTTATATTAGCTATGATGAGTATCAGAAACGAAGCGATTTAGATTTTTTGAAGGAAATAAACAGAATGACATTCAGGGAAGCTTGGCCCCCAAACTATTATAAGACAGTTGCCTTCTTTTCATGGAAGCTTCTTGATATAACAACAATTTGGGAAACAAAACAATTAAATTTCTTAGAAACTATTCACGAACCGATCAACCGGTTTCATGAAAATTTATCAAAACAAAAACACCTTGACAAAACCATACCTGGTGAAACTTTTGAAGACAACATCGGTGATGACAGTGCCATGTTAGAAGCCTTTCTTATTGAGAAAGCGGCAACTTTTACTCAAGATCTTTGAAAGCATTGTTCCATAAATGGTCGTTTTTAATTATCATATTGTTTGACATCTGTTGCTTCAGGTAATTTACAATCGCTCGTTGCGGGTCTTCAAGCGGCGTTGTAATGTCCAGGATTTTGTAGATCACAAACGTATAAGAGATTCTAGGAAGCCGAGCTTCTATAAGTTTGAAGATACGTTTCGTGTTATCAATTTGGTCGATAGTCAATCCAATCTTTTTGTTAATTCGTGTTAAAGCGTACCCAAACGCATAACACCGTGCCGACTGCCTTTGTCTTGGTTTGTACAAAATGTTTTGATCCGTATATGCCGGAGCATAATCCTCTAGCACTTCCACACGACCGCATTTTTTGCAATAAAGTTCACAAGAATCGCTTGATTGCAAAAATGGGCCGCCGCAAGAATAACAAGACAGAAATCTTCGGGCCCAACGTTCACGCTGCAAGGCGTTATAATGTTCTTGTAGATATTGTTTCCCGATCTCTGCCAACCCCATATCTTCGTAGATATGACAAAGTTTTTCCGGCAGGCGCAAGCGGTGTATTTCTTTCCTATAATCGCTGCCGTATAGCGAGCGAAGGATGGCAAAATTGTGTTGTTTGTCAAGTTCATTGAGCCGTGCGGTGAAGTCAGTCATGCTTAAACATTATAATTGTTTTTTCAATTTGGCGATCTTGTGACTTCCGGTATTTATTATGTAAAGCCTATATTTAGAAAAATACAACTTTTCGGTTATATTTGCGCATGCGTAGTTCTTTATGAGTTACCACATGTGAAAGCACAGCAATTCGCTCGAATATAAAAGACCTGTTCGCACCATATATTATATTAAGTCTGTAATTCGGTATAGCTCAGGGAGGTGTGGCTGGCCCCCACTGAATCCTGCTTACGGCTAATGCGATGTCAGACCAGGGGTAGTGGGGTTGCTGCGTCAGTTAGTGACCCCCTGGTGAACCAGCCCCGGCCCAACTGATACAGGGGGGTGCTCGAACAGAGATCTCCTAGGAGAACTCGACCTCGCTCCCAGAGGCTAAATGGGAAAATGACAACTCCCTTGTCCGGAGTTAAGTCCTAGCCTAGGCTAGGCAAAACGAAACAGCCACCAGAGCACCCCCTGACTAGGGTTTTGTCCCTTTTCGTTATGTGTCACGCAATGTCACGCGTGACAGTCACGCACAATGTCACGTCATGTGTCACGCTTTGTCACGCAATTGCGTTCTTTTGTTAGATAAAGCGAGAAACCCGAATTTAGTCTTTCAAATCTGACTTGGACACAGCGGTAAGACGATTGAGTTTTTTTTTAATCTTTTCTCGTTCTTCCTTGCGGATTTCTTTTCTGATCTTGTCAAGATCTGGCGTTTGAGTTTGAGTTTGTTTGTTTTGTGAGGGTTTTGCTTCACCAGAGCGTATTTCGTTCTTAAGTTCATAATAGCTCTCAACTTCACGGAGGATTATTTTGAACTCTGAATCGCTGATACGCTTGTCACTTAGAGCTTTTGAAACCAGCTCAAAGACAGAGTTTCGTTTTGCAAGGGTGAGTGTGTATATTTTTTCGTGTTTAGTAATTTTTCTCTGAAGCCGCCTACTAAACAAAGTGATGCCGGCCGCTGAAAAACCTGTCATAGCTGCCACGCCGGCAATGACAGGGCTGGCTATGAGCCCGGCTCCTGTCAGGGCTGTGACGATTGTGGCTGAAGACAAGCCTGTAGAAATGAAACCAAAACTTACTGCGGTTCCGTGAACAATGGTGTGTGCTCGCTTGTATTTCTTCGCAACTTGTCTGTAATGATTAGCCTCCGACTCAAGCTCCTTTTGCAAGTCAGAGATTTTTTTGAGTCTGAAGTCTTCACCGTTGGATAAGTCTGGGTAAAGCGATGGAGTTTCGCTGTATTCAGGAGCTGATGGCAACACGTTAGCCGAGCTCATCATCAGGGGGTATATATAATATATTTTTTAATTGATCTCAAGTTCAAATTCAAGGGGCATGTTATTGAAGTCAAAAAGGGCATTGTGTTCATCCCTTACAGACAGTGTTATGCTGTTTACATAATCACCAGACGAGACGTCACGCAAGATGTTCTGCTGTGTTGATTCATAGAAAACTTTCTCATATGGCTCACCTCGAAGATCAAATTTAGCCAAGACAGTCGAAGGCTTACCGTTGAACAGGTTCTGTTCTTTATCAACCAGATCGCAGTGGATAAAGTAAGTGCTTGGTGATGTTAATCTTTTGACGTATGTTACTAGAAACAATACAGCTCTTATGCCAAGTAAATTTGCCAGATTGTCACTAAACTTTACTTTACTTCCATTGTGAATGACCATTGAGCCGACTGGTTTATTTATAGTAGTTGATAATTGTAATTTTATTCTATGTTCGGTGGTTAAGTCGTTAAATTGTTTCGCTAGACTATCAATGGTGTAATGTCCTTGAAGTAATGTCACGGTTGGAGTTGATCCATTGGAGCCATTTATTGTTGTTGAAATAGTTGCATTTTCCTTCAAATTATGCCACGAGTTGTAAAATGAACAAGAGACAAGTCTTATGTAACTCGGTTTCTGAAGCGGGTGGTCGAAGTAGATGGTGTGAGGGTTCGAAGGTGCGACGATTGTTAACACAACCATGATTGTGTATATAGTTTTATATTATTTCTATTTCAAAAAATAAAGGTAAGCCATTAAAATCAAAAAGCTCTCCGTGTTCGCCCTTGACTGAAATTGTTAAACTGTTTACAAATTCACCAGACGATGTTTTAAGATATGCAGCATTTTCTCTGTCCTCAGCGTACTCATACTTATTGTAGGCGCCCCAATACGAGGCCTCAATTTTCGCCATCCCCAAAACATCTGAAGGCTTTCCATTGAGTAAGGTTTGTTCTTTATCGATAAGATCACAGTGAACGTAAAACATCGCTGGTGATGTAAGTTTTTTAATGTATGTATCCCTCTGTAATTTAGTACTTATACCGAACAATTTAGCCAAATTAGGACTTAGTTCTACATCATTAGGAAAATGTTTTTTCAGATGCATTCTCGCAAAGGGTTCATCGTTTATGACATGTACTTTTACTGGTTGCCCCTTAAATAACTCCTCTACCCAAGCCTTCAGAACGTCTGGAGTGTAATGTCCTTCGGGTATTTTCAAGACAGTCCCTTTTTTATTTTCGCCAGTTGTATACCATGTTATTGTTGCGTCTTCTTTCAAATTATACCACGAATTATAAAGCCAGAAAGCGATAAGCCGGATGAAACTCGGCTTCGGAAGAGGGTGATCGAAGTAGATTGTGTGGGGGTTCGAATGTGTGAAGATTCTTAGCATAACCATGATTGTATATATATATTTTAAATTTAAATATATATATTCAATCATGTTTGGCAGACGCGGTTCAAATCTCGGTCTGAACATTGGCGGTCACGATTACGGACCTCCACCCCCGTTTTTTCCTCGTCCCCCAAATCCCCTCTATCCAGAACAAAGGTAAATTAGAAAAAAACAGCCAACACCACCCACAGTAAATCCGCAACTTGCTTGGCTGAGTTCTCCGGAGGCTGAAAAACTCTCTACAGCTGCCAAGGCTAAGGCTATCTCAGCCTTCAAAAGGCGTTTTCCGCACGCTGATATGTCAAGATTTACAACAGAAGTTTCTTTCGACGAAAAGCACAAAGCCTCAGCAGTAGTTCTTTTCTCAGAGGGGCATGGCTCCTGGGCTATGCCTTCAGACATACCGCACAAGAATTGGACACAAGCCCTGAAAGACGCCCTTGGCTTAGAGTATATTGGCGGTTTCCCTTATCAGTTAACGTTAAACCGAAACACACAAAAGCCAATCCCTGCTGTTGAATTCGCCACCTCAATCGATAAAGACATGATGATTGGCTCTGTCTTGAACGATGAAGCGCAAAAGATCTATGTCACGCCAACTGATTATTTCACAACGAAATACAGAAACATTTTCAGAGACACACAAATTTCGTTCACAACCGCGAAATATGGGAGAAAGTGGCTCGGCGGTCCGCATATGAGTTTCTGGCCACAACAACTAAACTTTGCTCTGTGGTGTGCAACAACCGGCTGCGGGATCTCGCGTGACCTTCTGTTCGATAAGAACTCTACTCTCTCCCTAACCCCGCAGCTACGGTCATTTTACAGGTTTCACGACTATTTCACAACAAGACGAATACTCTACAAGCTGGGTGGGGAACAGACTGTGAGTGCTTTGCCAGACGACCCCACATTCAACCAGAAAGACAACAAGTTCAACATCGACGCATATAGGAGGATTTGCCAAGAGTTCGGTGTAGACCCCAATTCTGACTTCCGTTTCACATACGGCAAAAATCACGGGCTTGGCAATGTGTACATTTGGGTCGCATATGATGGGCCCAGTTCTACTGATTACGACTATCCTGATCCCGATCTAGCTTTATTTGATGACGAGCGCGTCACAGACAGAAAAGACCCAAACTATCGCGCAAACGGCATATACTTCGTTCGTAACGACCAAGGCGCGGTTAGTCAGTTCGAGCACTTTGTGCCGAATTACGCACAAGGGCTAACACAGCCAGGGCTCGCGCGTATGAACCAATCAATCGAGGCCTTTGTGTACTGCATTCTGGGTGCACAAGCCAAAACCCGCAGCAGCATCATTGGAAGAGGAGGCCGGGCGTTCGAAACGCAGAGAGTATTCCTCACCCATCTAGAGGAGGCTATAATACTAAACGACATCGCAACAAGCGTACAGCGATATCAGCTTGCCATCCAAGCAACTAAAGTGCGCTTAGACTTTGCGACAGCGCCCGGAAGCTGGCTCATGCCATCACGCATGATTATCAACACAGAGAGCGTGGTGGGGTACAACAACAATCTCAAGGAGGCAACGCAAGGTATGAAGCTGGGTGTGAACAACGATGTTAACCTTGGCACAAAAAAAGCCTCCCTTCGCCACATGGATGGGGGACCAACAAAAATAAATCCACCAAACAGTCATCCATCAAACCCGATACATAAACAGGCCACACAGGCACAGGGCCTCGCAAAGGCCACACAAGCACAGGGCATCGCAAAGGCCACTCCACAACCCACTCCACAGCCCACACCACAGCCCGACTCACATCACGTAAACAAGGCACTCATTGGTGTGGGTGCGATTGCTTTAGGAGGCGTTATCGTTTGGTTTAGATAAGTGTTCAAGACTTCGCCCGCTTGGTGACCCTTTCAACAAGGAAGGCCACCACGGCAAGGATGAGCAGCCAGGCGTGTTCACCCAGAAAGGAGATGACCGACCCAGCAGCTTTGAAGATAAAACTCACAATTGAGCCAATCAAGCCAGGAAGGGCGTTGGCTGCCTTTTTGCCAAGCTCTTTAAGCCCATTTCCAATAGCCTTGGTGGCCTTTGCCAGGCCATTCAAGGTGGCGAGTACCACAGCGCTGATGGTGATGCCAGCTGCCAGAACAATCGCTTGCAGGGTCCATCCGTATTTCTTGAAGATTTCCCTAACCCGCTCTCTCAAAGACATGCCCCTTTCACGCACCTCAATTTCTGTGTTGACCCTTGCTAGCTCTTCTTCACGTTCAGCAACCCGGGCTTCCGCGGCTTCTCTTTCAGAGGGAGAAGTGTTCTCATCCGCTATGATGCGCTTGTCTTCAGCAATCTGTCGTTCAAGCTCTTCTTTGTTCTGTTTCAGTTCGTCCAGTGGTTTCACAGCGTCCTGTTTTCCTCTAAGCTCCTCTCGGCGTCTTTCTAACCCACTATTGTCAAGCATGCGTTTGTCGATGTCTTTTTGTAGTTTGTCTTTTTGTTGAGCGGCTTTTTGCGCATTGTCCAGTTGTTTTCGTTTAGCTTGATGCTCAGCATCAACAGCTCTCTTTTCATTTTTTAGTCTTTGTATTGCCTCCTTATCCAGCGGCCCATGTGCATCTTCCAGTTCCTGAATCTGGTCAGCAATATCTTTGCTTCTATTTCTGCTGGCATCAACGTCGCGGCGAAGTTTTTGTACATCCGCAGCCATTTGTTCCATTTGTTGTAATTTATTTCGATCTGCTTCCACTTCTTTTCGATTTGCTTCAATTGTAGCATTTGTTTCATTTAACTCTTCAGTCACAGACTTTCCGAGAGCCTTTTTGATCTCTTTTGTAAGAGAAGCTGTGTTGAAAGTCTTTTGTGTATCCCCACGCGATTTTGTGTAGAGCGAATACCATTTATCTTTGTGCCTCATACTCACCTCGATTATGCCGGAGTCCTTCTGGTACCTAAGCTTGACTTTCGCTAGATCTGCATCGGGGTATTCGTTTCCAACTTCTCTCCATACTACGGCTTCTGATAATGGCATGTCAATGAAAGAGGTTTCTTCAGTGCGGGAGCCTTGTTGTTCTGGGGGCAACCTTGTTCTTGGGACCATAGGCATTTGTTCACCAGATGGTGTGGAAGCAGCCCCTGGTTTAAAAGGTTGCGTGGTGTCTTGGTCCTGGGCCCATCGATTGAATTCTTGTTTTTCTTCTTCTGTCGTTTGTTGATTCAACCAAGCAAAACCAGCATCAGCATCATCGTCATTCCCTGTGTCTGGGATGAGAGGGTCTGTGTCAGTTGTCTCGTCAGGTATATCATATCCGCCTTCTGCCATGATGATATATAAATATAAGTTTAAAAACACAAATATATACCATGGCTGTGCAACCGAATCTACTTCCATCTCACAGTGAAAAGACAGTGGGCGCCATGAAGGCAGAGCGAACCGTTAAGCGCATCACATTCAACCCTTCTGAGGCCAATCCCGGCGAGACACTGTACGTCTCTGTGCCCAAGCTGGGCGAGCATGATGTCCTTGTGTCCGGCTCGCTTGCACTTGTGTTTAACATCAACCTAGCCGGGGGCCACGCTAACAACTTTCTCGTGCAAAATGTTTCTAGGGCCCTGGTGGACAGGCTCGTTGTAAAGTTTGGCGCCACCACCGTCGAGGACACAGTTGGGTACGACATCTATAAGATATTCGAAGACCTTTTCAAATCAACCGATGAGCGGGACAACATGCTTATGGAGGGCATCCAGAGTGTGGATTTGTGTAAGATCCGCTCTGTTGCTGGCGACAAGAAGACTTCCGGCGTGGATGCAGAGAACAAACTGGAGACAATATACAAGAATAAGTATCGCATCAAACTGGATCACCAAATCTTAACTGATCACGGAATCATGTACCCTCAGGCCCTATTCAATGATCTGGTCTTTGAACTAACCCTAGCCCCCGCAAGCCAAGTTGTCCGAGGCTCAGACACAAGCAAGCTCGTGTACAAGTTGGAAAAAATTCAGCTGGAGTACGAGACGATCAGAAGTAAGGAGCTGGCTGATGAAGCAACAAGCACTTATACTAGCGGCAAGGGGTTCGCCTATGACTTCGTAATGCGAGATCGGGTGCATCCCTTCTCAAAAAGCGGGGACACTCGGATGAATCTTCGGGTAAACCCACAGCGCAGGTCTCTCAAGGGCATCCTCTTGCTGTTCATCAACCCCTATGCTGCGGGTGCAAGGGATTCTGAGAACTATTTCAATCCCGACATCACCAAAGTTAAGGTAACCGTAAATGGGGTTCCAAACAGGGTCTACAACGAGGGTATCTCCGGCACTGACATGTGGGGTGAAATCTCCCGACACTTTCATACGCGCGGCAGGCCCAACATGAACCTGACCAAATATCTCACAGGCAACAAGTTTGGTCTCTGGATTGACCTGCGGTCCATGGCTGACCCAGCTCTGCACGGCAACGGCCAACGGCTCGTCAACACACAGGATGGCGTGCAACTCGAGATTGAACGAAACGGCACAGGCTCGGGAAATGCAAACTGCCACATCTTCACCATCTCAGACTCACAGTTGAACATCATTAGCAGGCAGCTGGAATCTGTACAGTACTAAAATACACACACACATATATATATATATATATATATATATATATATACCATGGCCACAGGCAAGATCAACTTCTATGATAAGCCGACTCCCCTGCCATCCACCGGACCATTGTCATACAATGAAATAGAAAAACTTCTGGCAAAGGCGCCCTCCCCACCGACACATGAACCAATTGTTTGCAAACCAACTAATATAGGCGTTGGCTATGGACCCAAGAAAGTTGCCATTCAATGCACTAATCGTGGGTCCCACTAACTCTGGCAAGACACATTATCTTCTAAACCAACTGCGCGGCTCCTTTAGGGGTTGTTTTGATTACATTGTTTTATTCTGCCCCACATTTGTCAAGAACAAGACATGCAATGGCTTCGTGGACCGTGATCCGCACATCTTTGTGATTCTCTGCCAACAGCATGAAATCGAAGACTGGTTGAAGCTGGCGAGCTTCTTTTTCACAGGCACTAACACTTTATTCATTCTCGATGACTGCGCCGCCTCAAAAGATGTCAAAGGTCGCACGAGCCAGCTGGTCAATCTAGGGTTCAGCGCAAGGCATGACGGTATATCCGTGTGGGTCTTGACACAGCAGATCACCAGCATAGCTAAGCCATATCGTGATAACATTGCAGCGATCGTGCTCTTTTACACATCCTCCAGCAAGACAACTAAGGCCATCTTCGAAGACTATGCCGGCGAGCTCTCCCACGAGGAGTATAAAGAGTTTATCGCAAGGCTAAAATCCCGCAAGTTCTCCCACCTGGTTTTCTCTCTTAGGTACCCGTATGGAATTGAGTACAAGGTTTAAACACAAATACACACGCATATATATACCATGGATGCACCAACCAACCTACACAAGCTCACAGTGCTTTCACAGCTTTTGGATGAATTACACAAACACACACTTGATGCACAAAACAAAATTATCAAAGCCGCTAGTGAGGAAAATCTGCGCCTTATGCTTCTCAACAGATATCCCTTGCGGTTGAATTCTATGCCAGACACCATGGCGGGGCTTATACGTGAGATTGAAACTCTTTTACCAGCAATCAAGAGAATTATCGAAAATTAAAAAAATACACACACATTATATATACCCCTGATGATGGCACAAGCAGCTGAAGACCAGGTCGACTTGAGCGAAGTAATGCAGATGCTGGAGGCTGCCCCTGATACCGCACCTCCCACAGGTCTCGTGTGTGACGATGGCATTCCTGCCAAACGTGAGAAGCTGGCAATCCTTGTTTCAACCGGCAAGGCCAAAGAATCTATCGGCGTGCAGCTTACACACGATCATGTGAAGCGCGTGTCAGACAAGGACGTTGACAAGTACATCAAAAGGTACGAGGCCTATGTCGGCAACAAGACAACAGAATCCCTAGTTGATTCAGCCATAATGCTCTTGTCCAAAGGAGTTGGCATGGTGGTCGACCTTGATGATGTCAAGGAATTACAGAAAGAACTCAAAAATGATTACATCATCTACCAGGAGCTGTCAAATCTTGCTGGAGGTCTTGCCCTGAGATGCGGACGATGGCTGGCACTTGCCAATGCTGCTCTCATCACAACAAAACACGTCAAGTTTGAACGAGAGCCTGATCACAAGCCTGACTTAATAGAATTGGAACCACAACCCACACATCCAAGCAGAGACAGTGAAGGTTATCCACTCGAGGGCTTTGATGAAGTTGGGCTGGGACTTTGAAGGAACCTGGGCGGAACCTGGGCGGAACCTGGGCGGAACCTAGGTGGAACCTGTCAGCACACTTGTCAAATTTTCAAAATTTCAAAATCATATATATATACCCACTATGGCCACACCACTCGAGGCGATCCCTGAAGAAACTCAAACTCCAACGCCAACTCCAACACCTGCACGCGTTACCTCTGAGGTCCCGAAAACAAAGCCTGCAACAGAAAAGAACCCCGGCCGTGTTGCTTCTGGCAAAAGGCTAGCAGAGCGCAACCGCCTGGCCCGTGAAGCAAAGAAAAAGGCCGAAGCACAAAAGCCCGCACCCTCAACAAGTGACACCAGTGCTGCCAACCAACCCTCAACAAGTGACATAACAACTGACACCAACAGCAACTCAATCTTTTATATTCTGGGGGTTGGAGGGTTGATTGTCTCTGTTATGGGTGTGTATTACCAACGCGAAGCCATAATGCAAAAGCTTGGCCACAAACCAAATACACCACCAGCAACACCAGCAAACACATCGACACCACCACCAGAACAACCCCCAAGACAAGGAATCAAAAAAATGGAATAAAAAAACAAACACATATGTATACACAATGGTAAATCTCTTTCAAGGCTTCGTAAACGGGGCTGCAATCGGAGGCATTCTTTTTGTTACGCTTAAATTCAACATTGTCGCCCTAAAAACAGTTTGGCAATTAGCAACACAACAGATGATCAACGAGACAACGCATAATGACGAGTCGACTGAAATTTAAAATCTTATATATACACAATGGCTGACAATAAGCTTGTGAAGTCTATCCTCGACGCCGCAACAATAACTGGCCTTGTCGCTGGTATTGGTTGGATTGGGAAAAAGACGATCAAAGAAAACTTCACTGCCGACCCCAGTGCAAGCTTGATGAACTATGTCAAGTTCACAGCCGTCATGGCTGCAACATCGCGCTGAAGAAATATCTCGAGGACCAGAAAATCCTCCCAGACAACATGTAAAACCATATGTATACACACAACCACAATGGCCAGCATTGCAATAATGGCCCTTGGCGCTGTTTTGAATGCTGCAGCTTTCACTGGCGGCAATTATCTCGCGAAGTATCTATCTGGTGATAATGGAAAGTCAGCAATGGCTGAGAAAATCCGGCATGACAAAGCTCTGGAACAATACCAAGCGGCTTACGCCAAATACCAGAAGGACCGCACTAAGCTCCTCGACTGGATTGCAGCCAATGATCGAATAAAACACCAAGCAAGCCAAAACTTTCAAACCACCAACCACTTGTACAACCAGATGCATAAATCGCAACCTGATAAACAAATCAAAGATTACAAAGAGCCTCAGTTCTCAGACTTCTATAAACCTAGCCAACAACAGCAGACTGGTGAACTTGCGTTTATTGGAGGCACCCTTCTTGCAGGTGGGTATGCGGCCTATCGCCTTCTGTAAAAAAATCGGCAACACAATACATAAGTATATACCATCCCTATGGAAGCCAAACTCTCAAAGATCTATTACAGTCCTAAAGGCTACTGGAAAGGCCTTGCTGCTGTCAAAAAGCTAGCTGCAGCAGCCAAGGTCTCTGAAGAGGCGGCAAAGAAATGGCTCGTCAAACAAACCCTTTGGCAAGTTTACCTCCCTGCACCACGCCATATCCCTCGGCCCAAGTTTGATGTTCAAACTCCTAATGCAGTGCATCAAGCTGATCTACTGTTTTTGCCACACGACAAACTGCCACATGGGAGGAAAATTTACAAATATGCTTTGACAGTTGTCGATGTGGCTAGCCGTTACAAAGCAGCAGAGCCCTTGACTTCGAAAGAGTCTGATGAAGTTTCGAAGGCGCTTATACGTATTTACAGGCGCGGGCCTTTGAAATGGCCACAACTGTTGCAAGTCGATCCGGGAACAGAGTTTATGGGAGCTGTGACTAAAGAGACTGGGGCTCATAAAACAACCATTCGTCGTGGGCGTGTTGATATCCACAGAGACCAAGGGATTGTTGAAAGATTCAACAGAACCCTGGCTGAACGATTGTTTGGTTACCAGTACGCAGTTGAAATGAATCTGCCCTCTGGCCGTTCGACTGCTTGGGTTAAAAGATTGCCAGATGTTATCTCTGCCTTGAACAATGAAGTGACTCAACTCACTGGCAAGAAGCCTGCGCAAGCGATCAAAGAGAAAGCAACCTCAGCTAAGCCAGCGACACCATATTTGAGACCAGTTGGGGTGAATGAGAAGAAACTCCCTCCTCGGGTTAATTTGAGATATCTGTATTACCCCGGTGAGCTTGAAGGCGGTAGTCGACGGGCAACTGATCCGATCTGGTCTTTGAAAGTCTACCAAATACAAAGGATTGACACCAAGCCAGATGCGCCGGCCGTCTATTATCTGTACGACGGACCCAAGCGCGGGTTTGTGCGTGAGGAGTTGATGGTTGTGCCACCGGGCACTCAGTTGCCTCCGGTATCTTTGTGACCATATGCAAGCGTATGGACGCCATCGTCTTTTATCCAGCGCTTTGAATCAAAGGGCGAGAGTGTTATCTTGGTGATGTGCTCACCGAAGATTTGGTGGCCTTTGCTTCGGAGCCTGTCCATCCCATGCTTGAAGGGTCGCCGATCGAAAAGAGCTTCCTTGTAATTCTGGTGGATGATCTCTTTCTTTGTGACAACCTTTGTGGTGCCCTTTGCTTTCTTGATGTTTTTGTCGTCCTCTAGTAAGATAGAGTACATCTTCGAGCGAAGACACACAACCTCTGAGATGGGCACACCCTCGCACTCGTCCTTCATCTTCCCAATGACCTTCTTGTTAAGCTGGCTGTGGAGTGGATGGTCCTTGGGATAGTCACTCGTGTCGTAGAGTTCATCCCGAAGGTTCTCCATGTCTTTGTAAACATCATCCGTCTTGATCTCGAGGAGCAGAGAGTCTGTGTCTGTGTAAAGTAGGTCTACGCGTGGACCATATTTCAGCTTAAGATGTTTGTAATAGAAGTCATACATCAGTGTTTTGGAAAGATCAAGGATGCACATGCCTGTGTAGACTGGGCGGTTGAAGAGGATTTTCTCCCTGTGCATCTGGATCCCCGCCATGTTAGCTCCAAAGACTGTTGCTCTGGAAAACAGCGGGCTTGCGATAAGCTTTCTAATCTTGTCTTGCTCGTGCGATCGGACAAGCTTCATGTCGATTCGATTTCTGAGGTTCTCCATTGTCTTACCGAAGACTGAGTTGTTCATGAGCTTGAAGAAGTTCTTCTCAAAATCGGAAGTGGCCTTCTTTCTGAGCTCGGTGTTCAGGGAGATGTATGGCTCCATCCAAGCCCTCTGCTCGAACTTGAGCATTTTGTGGATTTTCGTCAACTTCATTCCCAGATCCAGGTACTGCTGGAGATTTCTGTAATGCAACACATACCGAGATTTCTTGTTTAGGGTAAGGAGCAGCTTCTGTGTCTTGTCTTCTGACTGTCCCTCTGCCAAGGCCCTTTGATATGGAGACATCCATGCCTTAGGAACGGCCTGACTTTCTGGGGCAAGAGGATAAGCGTTGTGCTCATCGTGCAGCTCCTCGGGGTACTCAAGATCAACCTCGAGGATGTAACCAATCTTTCTGTTTGACCTCCACTTCCTGATCTGGTGTTGAGTTGGAAAGACAGGGCACCATGCGAAGTTGCCAACTGGGAGAGGCTGACTCATGGCCCATCCATATAGATTGTTCGCGTCGAGATACATGATGTAACTTGACTCTTCGTTGGGGTTGTGATCGTGAAGATAGGGGTTGTTAGCCTTGCAGTACCGCCTGCTCTCCATGGATATACCACCTCGCAAACCTCTTTCAACAAAGAGATGCATGTCAACATCTGTGAGCAGCTCCAGGTTGATGCCCGTATACCTGAGAAGGGCGTCCCATGAGAGGCCAGGGCTTGTGTAATAATGTGCCGGGTCAAGCTTGTAATGTTGCAGACATGTTTTTCTGAAGTTCTCGAAAACATCGGCCAGAAGAAGCACATCTGTCATGAGGTAGAGATCGTGGTAATCTCCAAGCGTCTTGCGTCCAAATACCTCCCACACTTTTTGCGCGTGGGCGTATTCCTCATCTGAGATACCTTCCTTCTTGAGCTCGCTATAGAAGGCATCCTTCGGCGGGAGAGATGTCTCCTCGAATCGAGCCCATGAGTCCATGTATTCGTATGGGTAAATCCCTTTTTGCAGGAGAAGGTTGCGTTTGGCTTGGTTCTCCTCATAGCTTGCCGTGATTGTGAAGGACTCTGGCTTGTTTGCTTCAACCAGGGCACTGAGGCTTGACTGCATGAACTGCAAGCTGTCAATGAACCTTAGCTTGCCGAGGGAGAAAGAGATGTATTTCTCCATGTTGTTGGGAATGCATGTCAAATCAGATTGAATGCCTGCAATTCCGCCCATAATGTGGTGCGCATAATAACCCCTCAAGTTGTGAAAGATTACGGGGATTATTTCCGTTTTTGGGTTGGTTCGGAAATAGTTGATGTTGCAAAAACTGTGAGCCACGCCCCGATATTTGCCTGTGATGTGGCAATGATCTTTAACTGCGTCTCGAACAGAGTCTTGGATTAGAGACTCCCCGCAGAAAAGACAGTCGACCTGTTCGAATAATTTTTCTGTGATGGGCTTCCATTTGTTTCTTGGCCCAACAAATGGGAACTCTTCTAATTCACCATCCTCGCCCTTGATGTAAGTTTTGAATGCCTTTTGGTAACATTTGTTGGTGAAACGATGAACAAAGCCCACGTATTCTCCGGTATTTGGATCATAGACTTCAGTGGCATCCCTGTGGTTCCTCTTGGTGAGAGACTTGTTACAGATGTGACAGTCAGTTGCGCGGTTGAATTCAATCCATTCCTTTCTCGTCATTGAGAGTGGTGCCTTGTCTTGTAATTCGTATCTGATCTCTGCTTCCAGCTGCTGAAGGCTGTTAAGAAAGACCGGCACCGCGTCCTCTCCTCTGTATAGGTAAGGGCCCTTTGTCTCCCCATCAGAGCGAACAGCTAACATGCAGAACCCACAGGGTTTGTGTATGGATGTCGCAGTAGTGCTGCTCTGTTGGGGATCTGGTATGCATCCATGGACTTTTTCGACAATGCTTTCGAAGTCAGCATAAATAACCCAAGGCTTCTTCATCTGGTTCTGAAAGTTCTCAAAGTGGAGGAAGTTTTCACCTTCTTTGGGCATTTCAACTCGTGCCGGCCTGCCTTTTACTCCCCTGCAATAGAAGAGATGGTCGGTGAGAACCCTTTCTGAAGAGAAGGGCTGGAGACACCTGTCACAGTGATGCATGCGACGCCCAACATTGAACTCACTGTGTAGAAGTCTGCTCATGCTCTTGATGTAACAATAATGCGAAGTGTGTATGTCTGTGAGCAACATCAGATTAATCCTTCGCAGATTGGGATCCCCTTGTTCAATGACTCTGATTACAACCACCTTGTTGTTTTTCCAGCCATAAACGTTGATTGCAAGGTTGTTTTGACGTTCAACCTTAGAAATCTGACTCAATGGCGTTGGAAAATCAACTCCAGTGCAGTCAAGGCCATCATCAATGGGATAACTTCCTGGTCTGTCTGAATGCGCCTCGGCAGGGAACAATGCCGATCGCAGTGCCCAACGTAGACACTGATTGTCTCTGTTCTTTACATTGATGATTGCCTGCTTCGACCTGAGTTTTGATGGTGTTGGGATAAATGTACCGCCTCGTATAGGCTTGTACACCCCGAATTCAAGGTAAACAGTTTTGATTTTATCAACCACCCAACCAGAACCCAATTGCTGCCATCTAGCAATCTCTTCCTTAAAGCCATTCACAATGTCTTCTAGGAAGCCTTCCTCTCGCAGCTTATAGATATGTGTCACAATCAGTGGTTTAACGTTCCAAAAGAAGTGATTCATTTCTCGATTGTTATCACCTGCCATTGAAAAGTGAACATCGAATGACAAAGTGACCTTCACCCCGCCAAGCTCTGTGACTTCGCGTGCAATTCTCTGGAGAATGACTGCCTTATTAGTTATGAAGAATGAATTCAGGTCCTTGATTTGGTAATCATCAGGGACATTCATCTTATAACCATGCAGCCAATTACCGAAGTAATCGTGGTTCCTTGGGTTGAAGTCAAGACGTTGAGCCTCCATGTTATATACAGGGATTTCATTTTCTCCAATTGCTGGTCTCGCATCGGGCCTCTGTGCCATTGCCATGTGGGTTGGTATATGCGGGGGTGGGGTTTCTTCAATTGGTGGTCTCGTGTCGGGGCCAGCATCTACAAGCTGTGGTTGGGGATGGTCTCGTGCCGGGTCAGCATTCACAAGCCCTGTGTAGTATAGGGGGTTGGTGTATCCGGGACCGCCTCCAAACGCCCGAGAAACCGCTTATTTTTGGAACTCCCGAACACCTGAGTTGCCGTGCCCCCAGGGCGAATACAATGAGCCCTGGGGGCACGGCAACTCAGGTGTTCGGGAGTTCCAAAAATAAGCGGTTTCTCGGGCGTTTGGAGGCGGTCCCGAATCACCAACCCCCTATACTACTAGAAACGAACGCTGTCAAAAATTTGTGGCTATTTTCCAGCAGGCAGTGCGGTGGTGATGTTGAAAATCGAGGCAAGGTCAGTATGCACTAGAACGAGAGGCTGTAGCTCGGCCCGAGCAACGAATAAGAGCAAAAAAATTCACTGCTAAGCTAGGACTAGGACTGAATTTTGCTGTGAATGTTGACTTTTGGGTTTGCCGTGATGATTTGAATAAAAAAAACTAAAGGCAAAAACGTGATTTTTGTTGTTTTTCTATGACGTTAAAAACGGTCATTTTTGTTATTGTCCAAATTCAAACGCTGATATTTTGCAAAAATCGTTGACTTTTTTGTGTTTATTGGGTATCTCAATTTGAGAGACTTTCTAGTCAATGCTCACAACTGCTAGTTAAGGCAATGTTCGCACGATTGAGAAAGTTGTAATTTTTTAAAGCAGTGGAGTCTTGTACGGGTGGTTACGGGCGGTTCAGGTGTCAATGGGTTTAACATGGTTGAATATTATGATCTACAAAATTTTAATCTTGACACACTGGATGAAAATAAAATCATACATTATATTAATCTTATGAAACAAAAGTATATTTCCTACTGGAAAAATGCTTTACAGAACTCAAGAAATTAGAATTTTACAATATTTTTAAGGATCGATACATAATATCCCATTATCTAGACCATACAAGGAAATCAAATGAAAGGAAAACTCTGGTCAAATCTTGGACAGGTAATCCAAAACTCATGATCGAGCTTGGTCGATATAATCAAATCCCTAGAGAAAATAGATTATGCCCTTTATGCGAATCAAATAATATCGAAAACGAAATTCATTTTTTCTTTCAATGCCCAAGATATTCAACTTTAAGAGAGAAATACTTTGATCAAATGTACCAACACTTGCCGAATATTCAAAATACATCCTCAAAAGAAAGTATCAAAGAATTGGTGAACTCTTCCAATTATTTTGTTAATATACTTTTAATGAAAATGATATCTGCGTGTTTTGTATTACGTGATAGCCTAATACCGCCAAACTAAAATAATGTTATCTAAAAAGTAAGCTTTTGCAATACTGTAACTCAATAGTTTGTGAATAAAGACCACCGTCTTGGTTTCGTTCAATGAATTCGATCATTCTTCGCACGAAGGAACGGCCAACCAACAAAGCACATGGCGGCGGTATGCAAGCCATCGAGTCACCTCGAACGCTTTGCTGCGCGACAATAATTCGTCTCTGTTAAGAACAATGTTTATACTTGTGTTTACTAGATTCCAATCTTTCCAAACCCGAGTGTGGATGTTGGCATTGCGCCTGTTAAAATGAGTTAGAACGCTTAAAGTGATGACCGCGCGGTCGAACTCCATACAAGCCTTTTTTCGAAATTGCTCACTTCAAGGTAAAAATGACGGTACCAGTTTTTAAAAG
This sequence comes from Cladopsammia gracilis, assembly GCA_022457155.1. NCBI lineage: Eukaryota > Metazoa > Cnidaria > Anthozoa > Scleractinia > Dendrophylliidae > Cladopsammia > Cladopsammia gracilis. The sequence continues at coordinate 257,181 of JAJGOT010000046.1, read as the reverse complement.
TTATTAAAATATTTTAACGTTTCTAGATAGAATAATAACCATATTACTGGAATCCGAGTTTGGATTTCCGAAAAGTAATTCATAAATTGCCAGACCATGTGTGTATACAGACTAATAGAAGCCAAAATTGGCTCAGTCGAAGCATAGTGCACTGAAAAAATGCCAAAATGACGGGATTTGTTTCGCTCCAACTAAATCATATTTCCCACCAAAATGTTCACAAGATCCCAGTCTCTTCAAAACCGAGTGTGGATGTTGACATTATGCCTATTAAAATGAGTTATACCGCTAAAAGCGATGACCGCGCGGTTGAACTCCATATAAGCATTTACTTGACATTGGTCACTTGACGGGACTTTTTTTTAAGTTATTAAAATATTTTAACGCTTCCAGATAGAATAATAACCAAATTACTGGAATCCGAGTGTGGATTTCCGAAAAGTAATTCATAAATGGGCGAAATTTTGATTTTCCCTTAAAAAATGGCGTTTTCACAGTGATTTTAAGGATGAAATTGGGGTCTGGGGACGAGTTAAAAAAATTAGAAGCAAATGTCACCCAATTATATTTTCCATGTGTTATGCTTTTTTAAAATACGAAATAAATGAGCACGATATATGTTTATTCAGCTGTTGGATACGCTAAAAAATATTTTTACTAAGCATGACTAAGAACTTATTTTGGCTTTATTTTGTTTTCTGGTAAATTGTTTCGAAAGCGTGACATTTGGATTCTTTTTCTGTACTTCATTTTGAGTGTCGTAATTGCAGTTAAAGCGACCGGAACGCTGTATGCACCTTAGGTGTAACAGCAAACGCCGCTAAGGGTTAAGCAAACAGTCATGATATGCACAGTTTCCAATTTTTAATTTTCAAATTATTAATTCTCACATCGGATTGACTATATTTTTGTGATAAGAGGCCAAAAGTAATTAGTTGTCCCATTTTTGCTCAATAAAAGCTGTATGTATTTTACATCGTACATTAACATATTTTCATGATATAGTATTTATTCAACTGTTGGTAAAAAGTTTCATATTGTGCACCTATTTTGGCTTTAATTTGTTTTCTTTTAAATTATCATGTAGGCGTGGTTTTTGGATCAGCTTTTCTGGACTTTATTTTGAACGTTGTCATTTTGGTTAAAGCTATTACAACGCTACTCGCACCTTACATTTTAGATTCATCAGTTCGTTTGAGTGAAAAAGTATTGAAAGGTATGGTTTATATAATGTGACTATTTTTTTTAATTAATGAATATAAAACAACACACAATCCCTAAAAGGAAGAGACCAATCTAAAAGGATTGACAGCGCATCGCCAGAAATAGCGGACATGTTCACCGCGCGTGCGCGAGTTTCAGTGGCAATATGGCCGCCAAACACTAGAAGGCTTTGTATGGCAGAAATAAAACAAAATCAAATTGGCTGGCTTTTAGCTTACCTGGAATATTTGCCGCATTCCGGGTAAATTTATGAACATCTTTTCAAGTGTTTTTGTAAGCTTGATTTTCCCCACAATTGTTACTGGCCCTGCTTTTCAACAAAACATATTTCCGAAGCTTCGCTCATACAATGCTCTCTATTTTAGAAGCCATTAATGCCGATTTTCACTCAAAACGGGATTTCGAGGCACCATAGTTCGTAAAGTGATGGGGGTAGCCAACTTGCCGCAATCGTCTGAGAAGAAGCACCGACTGAACTGACGATCATCGCATTCTCACTTTCTACGATGGTTCCTTCGCCCTGCTTTTTGCTTTCAAAAATCGTTCAGAGCTGTAAAAATCATTTCCACCAACAGTCCACGCTAAAGTCGTGAAGTTCGCTATCTTCGAACTGCGATATTTGGGCACAGAATGCTCCAAATTTTGCTGCAAATCCCTCATTCAAAAGCTAAAGTCTTGTTGTTTTCAACTGTGAGCGAATTATTTCGGTCAGTGGTTTCTATATGGGCCTGAATACGCTTTATTTACACAACCATTTTTGTCGCACCGAAGCCGCACCAAACGAATTTGAGCCCGTAGGGTGGAACAGCGGTGTATACCAATGAAGCGACATCGCAGTGTAAGACGCACGAAAATTCGCTGCTCCAATGTCCCTGATTTCTGGCGATGGAAAGCGATACGACAATTAATAAATAAGTGGTACCGTGAACTATTAAAGCATGTACAGTGTAATTGGAAGGCGCGAATTTTCCCTCTTTTGCCAGTTTTGAGTTAAATAGATAAATTATATGATATTAGACAGGTGTTTAGCACGAACAAAGTTACAGCCAATCCACCTTAATAGATGCTCCCTAGAAGGTGTGGTTGACGGGAGAAACGCCTTACTTAAAGCCAGACAAACTTAAAATTATTTATGTTCTTTGAAATGCAATGAGAGCCCTTAACTTCGTTTTTCTTTGCAATGACTATAAATGATGCTCAATTTGGATTGACAAGGCAAATCGCAGAGGTATCTACATCATTTTAGTAAAACTAGCCAATTAGCCAGTCTTTTGGGATATGCCTATCCGTGTTTACCACCTTAGGAAGAGACCCTACATTTTGATCTGTTGATGAGCGGAATTGCTCAAGTGTGTCTACAAATAAGAAAGATCAAAGCAACAAGAATTTTCCTAGCTTTGTAACAATGTAACAATTGATTGAAATAATCATACATACTTAAAAAAGCTTTTATCAAAATTACACCTATTAATGAAAGAAGTTAGTGAAGTTATTAGTGAAAAAAGCTTTTAATCTGTTTGGCATGTTCGTCTTTAATTATCTGTGTGTTTAAAAAGCTTTGAAAATAAATTATGGCGACCACACTTAAACGAAAAGTAATTAAATAAGCTAAGATGACTCTGTTACTAATAAACCGTTAGATAAAGTCACCAGCCGCGATCTAAACTTAACACCGACACGAATTAAATTGTTATTATGAAATTGAACAGTGAAACAGCATAACTGTTTTTAATGAACATCTACTTATTCTTGTCTTAGACTGAATCGCAAATCATATATTACATGGCAACAAAGAACAATTGAGTTCACAAATAAGCAATCGTCTTTCATTGCGTTCTCTTTCTTTTACCTTCATTATTTTATGTTTCGCAGCGAAGAACACAATCGATCCATTCATTTATTATATTATTGTTAAACAGTTGTGTTTTTAGAAACGAAACAAATGCGCATGATATTTTTATTCAGCTGTTGGATATGCTAAAAAAAAAAGGAAAAACGATTCACATTAAGCATGAATAACTGAACTTAGTTTGGTTTTATTACGTTTTCTGGAAAATTGTTCAGGAACTGTGATATTAGATCATTTTTCTGTACTTCATTTTGAACGTCGTAATATTCAGGCAATTGCAGTTAGAGCTACCAGAATGCTGTTCTCACCTTGTTCTCACCTGTTCTACAAAAGTTGCTAAAATGTCGCTAAAAAGTTGCTAAAAGGGAAAAAATGTGACACTTTCTGCATGTCACTTATGAGCCACGGTATGAAATACAATTTTCAATTTTCAAAATTATTAATTCGCATGTCGGATTGACTATATTTTTGTGATAAAAGACCAAAATTAATTAGTCGTCCCATTTTTGCTCAGTAATAGCTGTATGTATTTTGCATCTTACATTAACATATTTCATGATAGTGTTTATTCAACTGTTGGTAAAAAGTTTCATATTGGGCACTTATATTTTGGCTTTAATTTGTTTTCTTTTAAATTATCAAGTAGGCGTGGTTTTTGGATCAGTTTTTCTGGACTTTATTTTGAACGTTGTCATTTTGGTTAAAGCTATTGCAACGCTACTCGCGCCTTATATTTTAGATTCATCAGTTCGTTTGAGTGAAAAAGTATTGAAAGGTATGGTTTAATTACATAACGTGATTGATTTCTTGTCAATTTAAAACAACACACAATCCCTAAATGGAAGAGGCCAAACTAAAAGGATTTACAGCGAAAGCGATACGACAATTAATAAATAAGTTGTACCATGCACTGAACATGTACAGTATATTGGAAGGCGAAAGCGAAACGACAATAAATAATTATGTGCGAATTTTCCCGTCTATAGCAACTTAAAGCTAAATACACACAATATATTGCACAGGTTTCACAAAGGAAAGTTATCATGAGCCAATGTATCTTATCAACACAGTCGATAAACCAATTGTTTTTATTTAACTCCCGCATCGATGCTCACCACAGTTTCTTTAGAAAATAACCCCTGTATTCATTTAAAAGCACAGTCCACCACACAAACGGAGGTTGGTAAGCCCGTGGTCTACTCAGTTGATAAAACAGGATTTTCAGGTTCCACTACCCACCGACGCTGCAGCGCAGTTTCTTTAGAAACTAACACCTTTATTCATCTCAGATTTAAGTCATTTGGTACCTGTACGGCTACAGTAAAGGCAAGATGCGTCTGCAAACTGCAGCTTTCCTACTTTTCTTGATACCATTTCACTGTGCAGCACGCTCGTTTGAAGGTATGAATCATATTAATAATCTTTATTTACGTATGTTCTACACTCCCCTTTTTATGCTTGTTGGTGACACTCCATCAACATAAACCTCGCCCTGCCTTTTGCCTTTTGCTGGTAGGCTGTATATAAATGAAACCTTTTTACTATAAGATTTCGTTAATAGTTTACCAAATTTAACACCCTCTACTGCGGCTTAATTTAAGGTGGCCGGCGGCTATTTAATGGCGCGGAGGTTCCCTTTTCTAAATCGAATTTTCGGCATGTAAGCATTAACCGATTTTTGTAAGTTTTGGTAGGGCGATAAAAAAGTCTTCAAATTATACAGGACTTTAAGTTTTAGTGCATATAAGATAACCGATTAAAAGTTACAAGCGTTTTTAGAAAACCCCGTTTTTTAAGAAAACGCGAATATTTTCAAAAAACGACGACAGATTTTTTTCTAATTAAGCTCAATAAGTTCCAAAACTTCAAGCTTTACTGTGGGTAATTAATTTTCCACAAAAACGGCTGGATAGAAATTACTCCACAGTCGAATGCTGAATTTAAGCTTCCAAATATTATGCTTGCGTATTTGCCTCAGCTGTTACAAGAAGGCTAAAATAATGCTACAATCGCACCCTATTACTTGAAAGCTTGATGCAACCGAAACTTTGCTGAATAACCGGAAAAGATCGGAAGCTCCCAGCAAAAACTATAAGCAAAGAAAGAACAAGATGTCTATAGTGCGTAATTTATGAATTTCAAGAAATTCAAGTTTGTTCGACTCGTGAACAAACTACCGATTTGTTTTCTGGTATTTTCAAGTATGATAACATTCAGTATATATGTACAAACGGCCTTACCTAGTTTCATGTGTATAGTCTCGACGAAACTCGGCGAATTTGGTTCGTCAAGTTTGCTACTTCACGCCTTCTATTTTCTAAATGCTCGAAAATCCCCCGTGTTTCGTAAGTTATTCAAAGTTGGGAATCACCGATCATCGTTAATACAATAGGCCATTTACACGATTGTAGTAAAAAATGACGTGGGGGTAGGGTGAAATACGAGAATTTAGTTTTATCGACTGAGTCGATAAGGTAAATTGGTTACCGAGCGCTAGCCCTTCGTTTGAGCGAATCAAGGAATTGTGGGTTGTGTGTGGTTTTATAGCGGAGCCCGCGGGCAGAAGGCCCGGCGTAGCACCATAATCACAGAACCAGGGGATAGGACCAATGCCCGTCATTTTTCATGGTCATGGCTAGCGGAATGTTTCGCTGGCGCGTCGGTCCGTTTGTTGGGCAGGGTTAGATCGCGGGCGCGTATGACGTCGCAAAACATGCGCGTACGACGGCCGAATGTCACGTCAGCTGGAAAACACTGTTTTGCTGCTAAGCGAAGAAAACATTTCCCTGAATTTTTCGCGGTTTGCTACTCAAGACAGAGATACTAAGTAAGGGATACTCAGAAGCCGCTTTAGTGGAAAAAGAAGAGCTTTCAGGGATAAAACCTTGCTTCGAGGACCTCCATACGTTTATATCAATGCGGGAGATGTTTTTTTACGCAGTGGTTATTCGTACTTCGATTTGCTGTTCGTGCGGGAGTTCAAAACTTTCGTCAATTTTCGATGTTATTTTTCACTTTTGTTGATCCACAATATTAAATGTTCGTTTAGTTTTACGAAGCGCTTCTGGTAAGCGATGTTGATTTGGCTCAGACTAATTTGCTGAGTCTCTGTATACTACGCGAGCGACTCATTTCGTGACACGTAGAAATTTTTCGCGTCAAACTACTCCCGTACGGCCAACTTCGATTTGCTAATTCAGTGTACGGGAGTCCAAAAGTTTCGTCAATTTTCAATGTTATTCTTCATTTTTGTTGATCCATTGATCCACAATATAAAATATTCGTTTAGTTTTACGAAGCGCTTCTGGTAAGCGATGTTGAGTTGGCTCAGACTATAAGTTATTTTGCTGAGTCCCTATATACTATAAACGCGAGCGACTCATTTCGTGACACTTAAAAATTTTTCGCGTCAAAGAATACTCCCGTACGGCCAACTTCGATTTGCTATTCGCACGGGAGTCAGAATATTTAATTGATTTTCTATGTAATTGCTGATTCTTGCCAATCCAAAATATTATATTTACCTTTAGAAGAATTAAGCGATTCTAGCGAGCGCTGTTTATTTGAGCCAGATTAATTTGCGTAGTCCCTGCATACTACGAGGACGACTCACTTGACACTTGGAACTTTTACAAAACAGCTAGTTGCAGTATTGGAGAATCGGATTTCCTTACAAATATTATGTTGCAGATAACAGAAAACATCTCTTATACTGACACGGGGCTAAATATTCGCCAAAATGACTAAAACTGCGCCTACTATAGAAGTAGGAAAAATTCCCGTATGAATAAATTCCCGTATGAATAAATGCGAATAAGTCGTACGGGACTAATAACGAGAGTCCAAAAGTTCATAGAATTTCCAAGTTTTCACTTGCGCGATCTAAGTCAGTGTATTCTATCTTTTTTAAAGGTTAAAAGAAATTCTTTTCACAAATTTTTCAAACTAAAGTGTACTTTGTAGTCAAATGTTAGTAAATCTGAGAAGCAGAGGTTGCGTGACATCTGCGTGAGTTTCGAGAAAAATTCTATTCAAGTGAGTCGGGTCTGAGCCACTGCGTTGTTTTTATTAGCACATCCCTGTCATCGAGAAGAGATCGTACAGCCGATACTTATTCAGGTTTCAAGCTCAAATTGTAGCTACCAGCGAGATTTAAATCGGCCAAAGCTTTCGCAAAACGTCTCCGTCCACCGCCATCGCGAATGTCAGTGTGTTTACATTTTCGAATAAATTACTCATTGTGCGTTAGCCAATCAGATTTTGCGGCCGCCAGCGACCGCAGAAATGAACAAAAGGGGGTCTTTATTGCAGGCGCCATTTCCCCTTCTCTCCCCAGTTCCCCTCCTCGACGCCTGCTACGCAGGCTACTAAAATGGGGCCAAGCTACGCTAACCTTTTCGTAGGCTATACCGAACACCAATTTTTCAATCAGTATCACGGAACCAAACCCGAACTTTATGGCCGCTAAATCGATGACTGTATTGGTGCTACCTCTTGCAATAAAACAAAACTTAGTCAATTCATAACGTCTGTCAATTCTTTTCATCTGGCTTTAAATTATACCTGGCAAATGTCTGAAACTTCAGTCGCTTTTCTTGACATCAATATTTCAATCAATGACAACGGTTTATCTACAAGTGTGCACTACAAACCTACAGACTCACACAGGTATCTGCTGCATTCATCCTCACATCCATCCCACTTTAATACGCCATTCCATATTCTCAATTTCTCAGACTTCGAAGTCTATGTAGTGATGACTCCTATTTTCCCAACAAATCAGAGGAAATGTGCCAGTTTTTCAAAAAACGATGCTGCCCTGACTCTGTTGTTAATTCAGGCCAACAAAGTGCGCAACAGATCGCAATCAGCATTACAAACGTTACAGAAGGAAGAGAATGAGAGTATTCCATTCACCATCACTTTCCACCCACACAACAACGTAGTCAAAAGCATCATTACTCCAAAATCACCATGAAACTGGCAGAATTTTTTCACAGCCCCAACTGATTTCATTCAAACGCGACAAAAAAAAAGTAGGTAATTTTTTAGTTACAAGCGCACTGAAATCTGACGATGAACCGGGAACTTTTAAATGCACGCGCACACGATGTAACACTTGTCCTTTCATTCACAACGCGGATAAAATAGCAGGACCCAAATAATCTATTAAAATCACTGATCGTTTCACATGCACCTCCGTAAATGTTATCTATTGCATAAGAAGCCCTTTATGCAAAAAGATATACATTGACGAAACGGGGAGGAGACTAGGCGACCGTTTTCGTGAACATCTTCGAGACGTTGAAAAAAATGACAAAAACACATCCAAACCAGTCGCGCGACATTTCAATCTATCCAACCATTTCAAACAACATGCACATGACGATCTGCGGCCTTTCCTTACACAAGGGCAACACAGAAAGCCGAAAAAACTTAGAACAAAAATTCATCTTTCAAATCGACACTCTCAATACACGGAATCAACGAACGCTTTTTATTCAACTAATTTACATTTGTTTTTCACGTCACCAACCAATAGCGTAGCTCCACCATTTACTATATAAAACCACACACAACCCACAATTCCTTGATTCGCTCAGACGAAGGGCTAGCGCTCGAAACGTCAGCTATTTGAATCTTTTTACGGTGGTCAATTTACATTATCGACTCAGTCGACAAAACTATAAATTCTCGTACAATATCAAACGGTCCTATCCATCCATGAACGCCTTGCATTGTGTTGAAAACGTGCAATTCTACGCTGTTGTTCTTGCTTTTGCTTCTCAAGTCAACACAAGGAGAGATTTTGTGGTATGTATTTCATGGCTGAAAGCCATATAGTCGTCGACATAAACTAAAATATGCGTGCATGCGCTAATGTGACACGAAAAAGAAAAGAAAACTCAGAGCCGGATTAACAACTCGTGTGCTGCACCACGAGAAATAAGCTTGATTTGGAATAACTATTACAGATACTTTCCGACGCCCCCCGCAAACCTCCCCCCCCCCCCTTCCCCTTCCCCTCCACCACCACCTCCAGTCTGAATAAGGTTAAATTTCATCAATAACATTTTTTGGGCATTTTTTTACAACAACTGGCGCCGGTCGTAGTTGTGATTCGAATGAAAATTGACTTAAACAAGATGACATATTGCAGCTTAAATTATTTTAAACCAAAGGTTTTGAAACAAATACATTGGATTGTGAAAAACTGAGGGATACAATCACACCAAATTAGCACAACAACATGTTTAAAGTTTGATTCCCGTCAACAGAGCGGTTTTCGTTGTTTTCCTCGCTTTTTGTACAGAAAAGCCACGTGAAGTAAACGAAGATCCAATTCATCAAATCAATGGAGTTGGAGTCGAGATTCTGAAGTCTAAAGATGAACCGAAGACAGTCGGCGATCACCCAGTGAATGAAGCTAGAGACGAGGGAAGCCCCAATCTTCACAACCAGCCCCCAGTAAATGGAGCTGGAGACGAAGGCAGCCCTAATCTTGACAACCAACCCCCATTAAATGGCGCTGGAGACGAAAGCAGCTCTAATCTTCACAACCAGCCCCCAGTAAATGGGGCTGGAGACGAAGGTAGCCCTAATCTTGAAGCCCAGAGCAAGCTGCAGGTTAACGGCCACGGGATTGCACTGGAGAAAACATATGATTCAGTGGACATTCCAGCTGATATTGATACTAGGATGTTTGAAGGTAACAACTCACACTTAGTATTACAAACCTTTCAGCTTTTTAATATAAAAATCATCTTTTTTTCTCGCGCTAGAAACTACTTTACATTTAGGAACCACTGTATGAAGTTTGTATCATACTGAACAAAGTCAGTCCAACCCCTCTTCAACTCAAAGGCCAGCACAAAAGCTCCACTTAAGTTCTCACTTAAGTAAAACACTAACGAATCCGTTATACACCGAATGCAAATATGGCCGCCAGGCAATTTTTTGTTTGGCCAAGTTTCCAGAGAAATGAATGATATCACGTAAACAAGTACTGCTAAACACTCAAACTTTGCAAGATAATACACTAAACTGTATCATCTTGCAAAGTTTGAGTGTTTTGGTTTAACGGTTGCAAAGTTATGGCTCACTGAAATTTTAAGCATTTGTATGAGAAAAAAAATTATATCCTGACTAACCTCGCTTTCATGTTTTTTCCCAAAATTTGATTGCCTATAACCTCTCCTAAAATAAGAATATGGCCTTGAAAATGCACACAATGACTTAATTTGACCTGATATGTATCATTATTCAATTGCTTTTCTTTTCTTGAGAACCTGTCCAAACAGAAAATTGTTGGACGGCCATATTTGCATTCGGTGTATGGGTACCTAACATTTACAGTTGCAGCATAACATAAACTTAGCGCTCTCGCTCGATCGTGTCCTCCTTACGGGGTAACTTACGGGTTCACTATTAAAAGGGCAGTAAGCTTTCTCTAACTAGAAAGAAAATTGAGATTAGTGTACGTAAAAGCTTGAATTTATACAAGTTTATATATTTAAGGTGGCTTACAGCTATTATCTAGCAATAATATGACAGAATTCGATTTTAATGGGAAAAAATATATTTAGTGATAATCGGGCTTAAATGAACCCCACTTTTTGAACAAAATCGCACCCTGTGAAAAATTTTGCTGTTATATTCAGTTTGTGTTAACGAAATATGCGCGCTAGTTACCCCCGGAGGGAAGGGAGCATGTACGCTCCATTAGAAGTTTCCATGGGGTGCAATGTTTTTAATTGCGGGGACTACGCTGACTACGCGCGCATATCACGTAGCCCCCCTAACTAAGGTGCGAATTCTTAGAATAAATTCCACACGTGCCCACTTCGTATTCATTTCAACAAAACTCTGAAAACTGTTTGTCAGCTTCGCCTGAGCTCAGATGCGGAGCAGCTTATAATCCCAGCAACTATTTCTCCAGTTGGAAGCCCTTCTAAGCAAAAACAATCGATGTAAAAGTATTGCAGTACCTTAAAATTCATGTGGAAGGAGTTTGACACCAAACTGCGAGATAATTTTCGAAAAATGATGAAAAACGTAGCATTGGAGATTTGAGCAGGTTTTGGAGCATTTTATAATATTTACAGAACTAGTGAACACTTTTAACGGTTCGCACGGTTTGCAGTCGGCTTATAATTCAGATTTAACAGGCATTGGGAAGGCTTCTCCTAGAAATTTGGGTTCGTAGATTGTTTAGTCAAAGAGCATAAAGTATTTAAAATTTTAAGAGAATTTTGGGACTAAATTTTGATGGCGTTAAATCTTCTGCATTTCTGCTCCAACGATTTTGCTGAAACTTGGTATGGGTATGTATTAAGTCAATGTAAGCTGATTCCAGAAATTTAACACAAATATAACAGCAAAATTTTTCACAGGGTGCGATTTTGTTCAAAAAGTGGGATCCATTTAAGCCCGATTATCACTAAATATATTTTTTCCCATTAAAATCGAATTCTATCATATTATTGCTAGATTATAGCTGTAAGTTTTCGCAAAGTTTTAGAAGCATCGCTTTACAGCCGGAAAATTTATGAGACAAAGTTTGTCATAGACGAGTTAACAAGAGCGAAGTGGCACTCATCAAGTCTGTTTACTTGCGTTTAAATAAAGTATGAAATCGTAATTCTACTTTGAATATCTACTGGAAAGTTTTGTTTTAAATAGTTCATAACTCAAGACAGTGGGTCAGAGCGCAATATAAGTATTAAATAGGGAACAAAACCTTCAATTTCGCCTCCGATCTCAGAAAAAGTTTGCTTCGTTAATTACAGTGATTAGAAGATACGACATTTACTTGCTATTTTTTCATGTAAATACGTTTTATGCAAGTCACCTGCGATTTCTGCTGCATAAAGGATACTTAAGTGCAGCCACTTACGTGTACTGCGTAAGTGGCCCACTTATTTATGAGTGATTTTATGCACCTTCCGCGAGTTAGGAGTACACTAAAGTATACCGGCTGGCCGTAAATGCAACGGGCGTTTATGCAATCGAGGCCAGGCGTGCGCTTCTCAAAACTCCCGAAGACTTTTCGGGCCCGAAAGCGATTTTTGAAATTTAGCACGGAATCCATTGCAAAGTTTCTCGTCGACTTAAAATTTTATTGCTAAGAATTCAAAAACGAACGAAAATCGAATCTCTGTTTGTAAATAGCATATAAAATAGCTTTTCGCGCCCGGAGTCTTAAGGAGTTTTGAGAAACCTACGCCAGGTCATTAAAACATACCACTCTAAGATTTCTCTTATTCTTGTAATAATGTAGTGATTAGGTACATATTATACAAACCAGATACTCGTTGGTGCAACAAATCTGGAAGATCTCTGGTATCCGCTGACAAAAGCAAAGAGATAAAAGCCCCTGAATGTCAAAGTACAAACATACATCATTGCTGACCGCGCGAAAACCGATGATCTTCATTATAAATTTGTAGACTCTTAGTGGTTAGGACACTGAAGTTGTAATTCAGATCCTGGGTCTTACTCCCTGACATGGATTTTTAACACAGCACTGCACAGAAACTGTGATTTCGATTTTCATTGATCACATGTCCCATATACGTTTCAGCGCCATGGCGTAAATATTCAGAAGCGACTCATTGGTGCACCATTTCTGGAAGATCTCTGATATCCATGGACACAAGCAATCCAATTACCGCCGCTGAATGCCAAAAACGCTGTGTTGGGAAAAACCCACGATGCATGGCTGTTGAATTCTGGGAGAAGTATAACTGGGCATGCTTCGAGTGCACAAATCCATTACTGATAACACCGTACACTTACACTGCCGACTTGGCTTACCCTGTTTATGTCTGGGCTCGAGGTAAGAACATATATTAGCACAGTAAGCACTGTTAATCCATCTTCTCCAGGAGATTTGTAATTTTTAAAAGTTGCTAAACATTTCTTACGTTCTTCATAGGTTAAAAGACCTTCTAAGCTTTCGCGTTCTTCATTGAAGAGTTGGGGCAATTGTCCGTCCTCAGTGAATCGATGGAATTGCTTTTCCTTGACACTTATTTTAGACGTATAAAGATTTCTGTCATAACGATCAATTTCTAACAAGATTTGCTTTTCATTCTTAATTACTCATCATCTTCATCCTCTAGTTCGGATATAAAGTTTTCTGTTGTAATTTCTTTTTTCAAGATTAAAGAAATATCTTGTAGGCCGTTTACTCTTTTCAACTGAGCCAAAGACACTTAGCTCTGAACTTCGAGAGCGGTCGGCTGTTCATGTAAGACAAAATAGGTATATCCTGAACCAAGGCATCTTTCTGTTGTTGTCTGTTGGACGCAATATTTAAGATTATTTGAACTGGATATCATCGTGCGTTGGGCGAACGGCGACGCCATACCATGCCATACACAATATTTCACTTTTTGGATCCTTTATTCCACGAGAGGCCTTGAGAACACTCACAGCTTAGCTTTCACGGTTAACAAGACGACGATAATATCAACTAACACGATAAACCGAACGAAACTTGACATTTTACACTAACAAACTGAGAAACTGAGGTAAAAACTCGGTGGCCTCGTGTTGCCGTTCGTAGAGGCCACCACCACGCATGCGCGAAACCTAAATAGGGGTCCACAGGGACCCCAGCCGCAACATCGTGAACTTCCAGTCGTACAGTATGTGTAAACATTTTTTGAGCGTGACGTGGTTAGCGATCAGTTGGACCAGGCAGGTTTTTTGACGGCACTTTTCTCAAAGTTTAGCACTCTTTGTTTCGATAAGGAATGGATAAGTGTTACATGCGGTCGTTGAAAATGGATAGTTCCAAAGACCATGCAAGAAAACAACTGCAGAATACCCTGCTTGGGCATCGAGAACAGAGATGTTATAGCATAAAGAAATGGAACATCGAGAAGATGTGACGGGAGTATACTTCAAGTGTCGAAGACATGTTAAAAGTTGGATTAGAAGTACTCGAATACGCGGCGTGTAATATATTTAAACTGAACTGATATCGACGTTATCCCTGTCATTTTTTTAGGGGCATATGTTTCAAGAACGAGAAATGTAGAACATGTTTTTAGAACGATAAATACAAGTACACCTGCAAGTAGACTTCACTTTTTACTGCGAAACGCTTTTGAGTTAATTTGTTTCCGCGTACTCAAAATATAGTTGTAGTTACAGTCGATGTGGCAGGGTATTCAGCAGTTAAGGTGGCTGAACACAGTTTCACTGTGCCTATGCATCATTCATTGTCATTTTAAAACCACCAACGTCTGGGCGCCCAAAATTGGCGAGACATAAGATTAAGCAGCAAGCTTTACTGGTATATTTTGATATTTTTGTTGAGCTTTTAGGGTGTGGCAACACGGTGGACTGTAAATCAGCCTACAATATTTGGTTTCGTTTATTTTCAGAAAATCTATAGTCATTAGATTTTATCCATCAATTATCTCCAGTAAACTCGTAAAAATATTCGCACGTTAACACTGGTCTCATGTAATCTTGACAGATGGATCTTCCGTAATTTGTTGTTTAATATTGTCTGCGTTTTGTAAAATCTCCTTTGTTAGATTTCAAATTTTTGATTACAGGTGAGTTTGGCATATTCGGAACTATTATTGTGCCAGTTTTCGTGAAGTTATAATGAGTGGCTCCGTAGAAATCAGCACGTTTTCGAGGAAAGTCGCTAAAACATCCAGTCACAATTTTTTGGTCAACTGCGCATGTGTTGACTGGATTCTGTTGATTCAACACAAATTGTTTGATTTTAAGACGAAAAATAACACCTTCGCGATCCACGCTGAGCAAAATAAAATGATCGCTGAATAAGCGCCAAGTTTGTTTTTCTCAAAACTTTGCGCGCCCTGACTCACGTAAGCAGCTGAAATTGAAGAGCGCGCGCAAACTATGTTCAGCCACCTTAAGCCGAGTGTTGTGCGACAACGTTTTTATGCTAGTCGTAAGAATCGAAAATAAATGGTGTTATGTAAACATTTCTTTATGCGTGAGCATAGAATGCTGCCGCTTTTAGTGCATGGTTCGGTCGGTAAACCGTCGATCGCTTGATTTGCCCTCGACTTTTGCTAGTTAGAGCGTGTTATGCAGGTTGTGATACGCGTCACTGATCATTATTTCTCAGCGATGCGCAGTCTAGCGACCAGTAAAGACTATTTTGAAAAAAATTCATTTAATGTAATAAAATAAATAATGTGGTTTCAGAAATGAATTTTTAAGATCGGAGCTCATAACAAAATAGTTCATTTTCAGATGGTGAAAATTTTTTTACAGAGACGCGCTTTTGATATGGGATTTTTATGGCCCAACAAAGTCAGCTAATCTATCCGCCACACATACATTAGACTTTGAGTTTCAGTGAGCAAATAAAATCTCTGCCTTCGATTCCAGTAAGGTCAGAGAAGAAATTTCCATTAATCCGCTAAAAGGATCTGAAAGTGGTGCCAAATTTTAACATACACATTAACTGCGAACTTTTCGTACGGATCCACTCTTTTTTTGTTCCGAGTGTAGTGCAAGCTTTATGTGGTGTAATTGATGTAAGTTAGGCCCGTCCACACGTATCCGGATATTTTTTAATCCGCAACTTTTTTGTTGCGGATTAGAAAATATTCGCGTCCACACGTAGCGTATTTGAATCGTATTTGCTCGAATTCGCCGGATACGTGTGGATGGAAGGCCAATCCGCAACAAAAGTAGGCCCCGTCCACACGTATCCGGATATTTTTGAATCCGCAACTTTTTTGTTGCGGATTGGCCTTCCGTCCACACGTATCCGGCGAATTCGGCTAACGAATCCGCAACTTTTTGAATCCGCTCTCCATAGTGGAAATTTTTGAATACGCTACGAGTACGGCATCGTGTGGACGGTCGAATCCGGATATTTTTTAATACGCTGACGTAACAGTGTCGGATCCAGTCTTTAACCGCTCGACTATTCAACAAGGCCGACCGAAATGTCGTTGCATCACTTCTACTTGGATTTATTGAATAGAGAGTTTAAGCAACGACGACGGCAACGCTAAGGAAAACGTCACTTGAAAAAAGGGTTCGCGCTATTTTTAACTACTTTGCAGTTACTTCAATTTGTTTAGTTTGGTTAATGTGACTGGATTGTCCAGGAGCTGAATTTGAAGGGACGGCTTACTAGTTCAAATGGACAAAGGAATATTAACCGCCGTGTGTTCACGTCCTCCACAAAACCTCTAATTTGATCATTTGACGTCGTTGTTTTGCAGGGAACGGTAAAGAAATGTACTAAAATGTAAAACGCACGTGCAAGGTTTTTTTTTTTACTCATTAAACGTATTGTTTTGTGCCGTTTTCGCTGCCGTCGGCGTCGTGGTCGCTTAAGCTCCCTATTTCAAGTCTAATAACGTGTTTACAGTCGAACTTGGAGAAAGCAATCGAATTTAAACTCCAAACTCGCACAACGCGGCGCACAAAATGTTGGCCTTTGCGCTTACATTGTTGACAACAATTAAAGAGGTGCCCTGGATACTAGAGCGAATCCGGATACGTGTGGACGGGCAAATACGATTCGAATACGCTAAGTGTGGACGCGAATATTTTCTAATCCGCAACAAAAAAGTTGCGGATTCAAAAATATCCGGACACGTGTGGACGGGGCCTTAGTGTTACCGTAAACAATTAAAAATTAAAAAAATGAAATAAAATACAAAAAATGTCGGCATGTGCATACATAAGAAACATTTATTCTATATTTTAATGTACCATACGAAAGGCAGTATTTTGTCTAAAGTAAACAAGACAATAAGAAGCCCGATGTGGCCAAGAATTACATTAGAATTATATTATATTTTGATTGTTTTTTTTTTATAAAGAAGGCTACCACAAGACCAGCGATTCGTACGTTATTCATAAATATCGTGGGTTGGGGATCAGTGACATTACACTTTCATCACAGTTTACGTCATTGCTTAATTTGCTGGCCTCGTGAAAACCGATCTTCATTATAATATATACCTAATTCAATAAAGGTTGCTTTGGGAATTGGTCATTGGGCATACGGAACACAATGCAATGCTTGGCTTGAGTGACCGCCAAACAATAGCTTCCCAATGCCCAATTACCAATGACCAAAGCAACCTTTATTGAATTAGGTGTATATAAAAGGCTTAGAAACTGTGATTGCGATCTTCAATGATCACGTGACCCATATACTTTTCAGGGAGATGGTTTAAATACTCACAAAAAACTCATTGGTGCACCATCTCTGGAAGATCTCTGATATCCATGGACACAAACAAGGAGATAAACGCCGTTCAATGCCAAATCAGCTGTCAAATCAAAAACCCAGAATGCAGGGCTGTTGAGTTCTGGGAGGAGTATAACTGGGCATGTTTCGAGTGCACAGATCCATCACTGATAACACCGTACACTTACACTGCCGACTTGGCCTACCCTGTTTATGTCTGGGTTCGAGGTAAGAACACATATTAGCACAATAATAAACACTTAATGACTGGTCCCGAGGGAAACAGTGAATTTTGTTTCCCGAGAATCTCGATGTTTCCCGAGACGAAGTCGACACAAGACAGTTTGAAAAACGCACCGAGCACTCGATCCATCATAATCATGCCACCTTTTGTTACGGTCTGATCGCGTGCGCTAGCGGGCAACAGTGCAATGTTACCCTCTGACGTCAAAATTGTTGCCGCTTTCGCAAATGTTGCCCGCTTAGCACAATTGGCGGGAAACAGTTTGTTTGTTAGATGTCATGTGACGATGAATCAACCAATCAACGCGCGCGTTGTATTGACAAAAACTCCAGCTATATAACAAGCACTGTTACAATTCAGTTTTAATTGCAATATATAACGATTGTTTCGATCGGCCGAAATTAAACATTAATCTGTTAAGCATTCTGGCCAGATGTTATCCAAAGTATGAAGAGTCTTTTTATTTTATTTTAGAGCCAACCAAAAGATACAAATGAGAACCTCGAATAGGATTTTCCCAGTTTGACTTGACCAAAATTTAAAAAAAGCAAAGTAAAAGGAGTGAATCAGAACTAATGGGTTGAACAGTTAATCATGGCAGAGAGGAAAAGGACGCCTGCAATAAAGACCCCCATTTGTTCATTTCTGCGGACGCTGGCGGCCGCAAAATTCTGATTGGCCTATGCGCGCTGGGTGGTAAACATAGTAAATTTCCGCGTGAAGTCGTCCATGCGTGAAAGCGCGTGCCAGTTTCTGATTGGCGAACGTATTGACAGTTGACGTAATTTGATTACAAGGAAATCGGTGGGCGTAATGCGGATAGCCCGGTTCTTATAGCAGGCGTTCCTTCCCTCTTCCCCTCTCCTTTTTCACGCCCCCTCCCCCCTCCCCGTTTATGCCTGCCACGCAGGCTAAGTTTATCATATCATATTATATGTAGGCAGGTATCTAGTATAGGCATTGGTTTAACATTATCCATGGAATCTCAACCTCCTCTGGACTGATGTATGAGAAGGGATGGCGTGCACAAAACATTTGAATATTGATTTTTTTTTATTGACAAGCAGTCTATGTTGTGATGGATAATATGATTAATATTTATTATTTTTTTCTGTTTTTTTATTTTGTCATTTTCAGATGGATGAAATCATTCCTTAAGCTCAGGTAAAAAATATGATTGACACCATATGAAAAATATTTTGAATATTGAATTAAAATGTCTATTACATTTTTATTATATTGTACAATATGAATAACATTTTGAATGCAAATGTATACCTCGTATTTTCTTTTGGATAGTTTTCAAGTGTCTATTTTTTCAACAAGCAGGCTAACTATTTTATGATGAATAATTCAATATTTATTATTTTTCTTTTCCCTTTTTCTATTTTGTTTAAGGTTGACTCAAATTAACCATTCTTTAACTTCAGGTTAAAGATATGATTCATACCATGCATAATGTTTTAAATGTTAATTAATATTTTTAAAATTCCTCTTCGCATTCATTTAAAAGGCACGAAAATGTCTTAGTTATTCGATGCATGTCATTGCTAGAACTCTGTTGAAGCCACAAATGTAATAATTGACCACAAATGTAATAAAGCCCTCAAATGTAATAAGGATTGACCACAAATGTAATAAAGCCCTCAAATGTATTACGAATTGACCACAAATGTAATAATGGATTTTACCGTGCGTTCTTCAGCTTGCACAGAAAGGTTACCAGCCCTAAGTTGTGAGGAACAGGATTTCGCCAGTCATGCATATCTTTCTCGGACAACCAAACTTGGACAAACTGAAGTTGTCTAACGTGGTCTGTTGGACGTCATCTGTCATTCACGTGACCAAACCTGAAGTTGCTATTATCTCAAATAAACATTTTCTAGTACGGAACCAAGGCCCAGTTATGATGTAAACGAAGTAATGTTCGGAGTGAATAGCCGTCAAGTCAAAAGAAACGTTTATTCACATTTCACAACCTGAAAGAACGTAAGCAATTATTTGCATTTGTGGTCAATTATTACATCATTGTGGCTCCAGTTAAAGATTGAGGGCTTTATTGAGGGCTCAGTTGAGGGCTTTATTGCATTTGTGGTCAATTATTACATTTGTGACTTCAGTTGAAGCCACAAATGTAATAATTGACCACAAATGCAATAAAGCCCTCATATGTAATAAGGATTGACCTTAAATGTAGTAAAGCCCTTCTCTGATTCGCCATAAGGAAATTATTAATTTCCGGGTTGATGTTGATTGGTTAATGTGGCCGATGACGTGGTATACAGCTTAGACCAAAGTGAACTGAAATGAAATGACAAGAGGCTAGGATAAATAATTGCTTACGTTCGTTCAGGTTGTGAAATGTGAATAAACGTTTCTTTTAACTTGACAGCTATTCACTCCGAACATTACTTCGTTTACATTTTATAACTGGGCCTTGGTTCCGTACTAGAAAAAGTTTATTTGAGATAATAGCAACTTTAGGTTTGGTCACGTAAATGACAGATGACGTCCAACACACCAGGTAAGACAACTTCAGTTTGTCCAAGTTTGGTTGTTCGAGAAAGATATGCATGACTGGCGAAATCCTGGTCGTCACAACTTAAGGCTGGTAACCTTTTTGTGCAAACTGAAGAACGCACGGTAAAATCCATTATTACATTTGTGGTCAATTCGTATTACATTTGAGGGCTTTATTACATTTGTGGTCAGTCCTTATTACATTTGAGGGCTTTATTACATTTGTGGTCAATCCTTATTACATTTGAGGGCTTTTAATATTACATTTGTGGTCAATCCTTATTACATTTGAGGGCTTTATTACATTTGTGGTCAATCCTTATTACATTTGAGGGCTTTATTACATTTGTGGTCAATTATTACATTTGTGGCTTCAACAAACTCATTGCACGTATCTCACCCAACACGTTCTCAGGTCTAAATTCACAATTATCCTGAATTGTCAAACTGCTCTGAATTCATGATTATAGTGAATTTAGAACACTGTTTCCCAGGACATTTCAGAAAAGAAGGAATAAAAAAAACCATGTTATTTGGACTGCGGGATTCGAACCCGGAACTACCGCTACTAGGAACGTCTTCTTACCACTAGACCACCGAACAACACGGCGATGGGAAATTATATCTGCAAGATATTTATTTGAGTCTTGCATAGAATATCACTGATCTACAGTGATTAGGCCTAAGCGCTGATTTTAAATGGTTAGCTTTTTGTTGAGGTTTGGTGATCAAGCTTTCCATTTACTTTTAAAAATAATTTTCAAGCGAGTGATTTTATTAGTCCATGGGCCAAGTCACTTTTCATTACCACTCGAGGGGACGAAGGCCACCATATATCAAATTAAAGCTTATCGTGTGAAGATTTAAAAAATATATGATGGAACTGTTGTAAGAGTAGCTTAAGGGAGTCACGTGACCTTGAATTTTGCATAATTAGCATAAATCGACAATATACTAAAATGCGGCTTTTGTCAAGTAATTCTGTATATTCTGCATAAAATAAAGCAGGCATAGATAAGATATAATGTCTGTAAAGCATTTTGTCACTTTTAAGGATAAATGGTCACGTGACAGTGACGTCACTTCCGGCCGCGGTAAAAACCCTCAATTTTTGTCTATCTTTTTGCTTTTTCCCTTTTTTTTCTTTTATGTGATTCAAAAATACAATTCAGAGCATTTTTACCATAAAAAGCACTAAAATATGTAACAATTAGCGTTATTCTAAATATATGTTAAAATGAGAATTAAACTGGGTACTCTGTGTTCTCAGAATGATTGGTGTTTCTCATTGGAAATATGTTGAAAACGTTACACTCACACTTGAGAGACTTTAGTCAAAGTCAACGTCCTCTTCATCCAGTTCTACCTGGATGTCCTCCTCTTCATCTGGCTGGTTAGAACAAGTTGTTAGGCGGCAAAGGTCGGAGCACTTTAACCCATTTCGAACGTAGTCACATGAATCATCATTGCAGGCCTTCTTGCACATACATGACATAAGCTCTATTACAGCTCTTGGTTCCGGGAGTCCACTTATCCAATCTATCACCAATTTCTCTTGAGATTGAGAGACCAGCCATGACCAACTGGAGATGGAACGTCGTTGTTTCGTAGATAATTTCTCCATATCGCCGCTTGATAGTTGGCTCGCCGGCAATGCTTATACAAGCTGTCCTTGCATGGAGGGAACTGATGGGATTCCGCTTTGCCTGAATGAATATATGAATATATGAATATATACACAGACAAATGCCTTTAACTGCATCAATAGATCTTCAGACATCATGCAACCAGTTTTCTCCAAGTTGCTGGAACGTGCGTTGTTGGTATTCCTTTTTACTCAGTAACTTCTTCGGCGGTAAAGGCACTCACTGCACCACAACCCGTGAATGCGTGAAAACCTGGTAGTGCCTTGCACGCATCCTGGCCAATAAAGTGGGCTATTTTTCCAATGTCTACATACTGAGCGTTCAGTTGAGAAACACAACGCAGATAAATCGGTACATCAATGGAAAATGAAAACGCAAGGCACAGGATTCTAACGTCTGTGTCTTCTGAGGATACAATGATTGACCTATATTGCTGCTCATTTGCTGCATGTTGCACATGTAGGAGAAGTCGTGTATCAGCCTCCTCTTCGGATATTAGCTTTTCTTCGTCCTCTACTCTCTCGGCAGTGATCTTGTAGCATCGGTTTCCACATGTTGCATGCAGCTCCTTGTCTTCCAGTCTCTCGCGACTCGGTGTTTTTTGCCAGTGTTCTACAACAAATCTGATAAGACTTGTTTTGTTGTCACCATTGCGTAAAAAGTTCTTGAATTGCTTGACCTTCTGGCCAGCCGCAAGGTTCTTGAAAGTTATTGCATCACTTTCACCTATGAAGTCTCTTTCTGTTGATTTAACTGAAATGTCTCTGTTCACGTCAAATACCACATTCACTCTATTGCTACCCTTTCCCTCGCGCAACACTCTAGATAGAATCTTGTCTGCAATCTCACCAAATGTAACATAACCTACCTTCAGCTTTTGGACCAGAGCCATCCCATCTATTAGGTAAGCTGAAGGCCTTGTTACTTCTTCTGTTGGCTGTATCAATTTCTCTAATTCTTTGCCAAGTTGTGCCTTATTGGTCTTGCAGGGAAAGCCATTGTTGCAGGCCAGGGAAGCAGGAAGAGGGCCTAATGTGCTTTAACACATCTTGCATTTGTAGATTGCGGCTTTCAGCAATTATGATCATCCGCGCAAACAAATTTCGATCAGCGCGCAGAACAGTTTCTGTGGTTTTGCCCTTTGCCACCATCTTGGTCTTCGATAAAGCACTGAAGGTTTTCAACTTTTGCCTCTTCAACTTGTGATTGAACTTTACCGTTGGAGGCTGTGATTCGAGGCGGGTCTTCTTGTAATCAGCGTAGACTGCCTCTCCAACTTCGGTCACAAGGTCCTCTGCTATAGCAGTAGTGGCAACAGCTACTGTAGAGATGCTGGACAGTTGCATATGACCTGCAAATGGATCAGTTCAGTTCTTGATTAAATCAACCATTGCGGCAACATCTTTCTAATCTTGAGCAATGCGAGAAGAGTGAAGGTCAGCAAGGCCGTGCTTCCCTTTGACATAGCCAACCATTTCGCGCAAACTGCGCAGGAACAAACGGTTTTGAATTCTGCCATCAAGTAGTACCTTTATACGGCTCCAGGTTTCAAACTAAATCCCTTGGTGTCCCCAGGTGTTTTGGTATCTTTATTTACGGTTTCTTCAAGAGTCTGGTCAACGGGAATTCTTCCAAATGTATTGTCTTGCTCAACTAAACTGAAAATCCACCATTTCTCATGAACTCGTGTACCTCGGGGTGCTAATTTCGTAGACTTGTCATATCGCTATAATAAGCTGACATGTATCTTGCGTAGTTGATAGCATCGTTAGGAAAAGCACCTTGGGAGCATTTGGCAGACACAGGAGAGATGGAGTTCCCAATTCCTTCTCTAGAGGCACGCATCCATGTGAAGTTGTAGCTCGATCATGTCTATATAGGACATCCAGAATGCTGAAAGGGAGCCATTGGTATTCCGGAGATGAACAGTGTATTCAGCAAAAAGTTCAGAAAAACGCTGAAAAACTCGGCTCTTGAAAACCTCATCCTGACTTTCTTTCGCTAACTTAACTTTTCTTCATCAGCTAGGGTACCAATTTCATCAAGACATGTTTGTATTTGAAGATTGTTCTCTGGGTGCGACTCGTCAAGCCACGGATAAAATCCTTCCAATGCCACCCTCCTGAATGCTTCGCAAGCCAGTTTGTGCACACGAACACCCCTGTTATATTTTCGGCCTTCCAGAACTGCAGACACGGAGCCCTCAGCCACTACCCCAGCTTCAATGAATAGGTCCATTGGACCAGCATGCAGGAACCTTTCAACGATGACAGAGATCAATGTACCAAGGGTATGAAAAGTTCCAAGACGTAATATTATGGGCTTGAACTTCTCATACTCCCTGCACTTCACCTCCTTGGCATAGATGGCCTGATAGAAAACACATATCATGCTTATGACATGGAGCGAGCGCATGATAGTGAGTGATCGGTTGAGGACACTGGAAACATCAGTGGCTGGTGCATTAATGGTCGGAAAATAGCCTACATTATTGGCAATGATGACGTCTTCTCGGATTTCATCAGCTTTTTGCAACGTTTTCCATGAGTCAAGAGAATTTGGACTGATTAATTTTGTGTTATTATCAATACAATATATTATGCAATAAGGCTCAGTTCTTTGTCTTTTACGAAGTATGCTTGAATCCATATTTGTTCACATCTTTGAGGACTGTATTTACCACAAAAACAAGATGGCTTTCTTGTACATTTGTGCCCAGTCTTTTAGACCACAGGGTGACCACAGTGAAACCATACCGGTGATAAATCGCTTGATGATAAAGTCTGCATCTAAAATAACACTAATTATCTTATCTTTTACTGCTTTTCATATGTTATAAAATGTAGTTTTGAATCACATAACAGAAAGAAGCAAAAAAAAAAAACAAATAGGAAAAATAGACAAAAATTGAGGGTTTTTTACCACGGCTGGAAGTGACGTCACTGTCACGTGACTATTTATCCTTAAAAGTGACAAAATATTTAACAGACATTATATCTTATCCATGCCTGCTGTATTTTATGCAGAATCTACAGAATTACTTACTAAAAGCCGCATTTTAGTATATTATCGATTTATGCTAATTATGCAAAATTCAAGGTCACGTGACTCCCTTAAGCTACTCTTACAACATTTCCATCATATATTTTTGAAATCTGCACATGATAAGCTTTAATTTGATACATGGTGGCCTTCGTCCCCCCGAGTGGTAACGATCCGCCATTTTTAGCCACTTGGCCCATGGACTATATAGGCTTACTACAGGGTGTAGAATAAGCGCATGAATTTTATTATGTTAAAAAATTGAGGTTTGCTCAACGAGCAGCGTGGTGGTCTAGTGGTTAGAAGAGAGGATAAGTCAGCGAGGGGTCGTAGGGTCGTTGGTTCGAGTCCTGTCCGAACACTAAGGTTTGCTCTTTTTCAACAAAAATGCTGATTTCCCAGAATTCCTTTCAGACTGTCAGTGTTCTAAATTCACTATAATCGTGAATTCAAAGCAATTTGACAATTCAGGATAACGGTGAATTCAGAGATGAGAACGGATTGATCTTACCTCCTTTCACTGAATCCCTAGGGAGTCTTCTCATCCTTTCATCTCGTGAACACGTGAAGCGTTGAACGAGATATAGTATGCGGAACAAATATGCAAATTTTCACTCGTTCCATCATACCATACAGTTGTCTAGACAGTCTCATTTCACACAATGCATATTTATGTCATGCTAAGATGTCTTGGTCGTTTTAAATCTGTTTTAGTCTTTAATTCGTTGACTTCAGCGGCGACGTCGGCTATCTTCACTATTTCACTCCCACTATGTAATAATACAATAATACAAAGACTTATATAGCGCACATATCACACATGTTTCATGGCGCTTTACATACACTTATGAGAAAGAGATCGGACGTCAGCTTGTGAAGGCGCCACAGGCAGCCGCTGTCTGTCCATTGTTGATCTCATCTCACCCACCTCACCCATGAACAAGTGACACTGAGGGTGGTCACAGCCAGGGTTTTGTTACGTCCTCAGTGGTTCTTTTACGTCCCCATGGGAGACGGGACCGCCATTTCTACGTGGTCATCCGAGCCACGTGAAGGTCTAACCATTTGCCGATGTCATATCAAAGGCAGCACCTTTTGTCATGTCTAATGCAAAAGTTTGTTCCCATATCATAAAATAGACTCTCTTTGGGGAGCATGTGTGTAATGCTAAGCTTTTGGATCAGTGTACAGTTAATGCAACCTCTCTGCTTTTGAAATTTTGTTTACTACCGGTTGAAGGCCAACTCTCTTGTTGTTGTTGTTGTTGTTAAAAGAGCAAAATAGAAGTGCCGGCTTTTGCAGAATTAAATATGTTGAAAGTGGAGCCAACATGTGAGTAAGACGTTAACATTTGCGGAAAAGTGCTCGAGTTTTTACTAGTACTATTTCAACGGGAAGCGTAGCGCGTTTGTTTTTCGCGTAACTACAGTTTTCTATTTATTTCTCAGGGCCGATTTTTAGTATAAACTTAGAAGCCGTAAAAGTTGTACAGATTCAGTCAACGAAGTATGCATGAACAAAGTACAGTGAGTTCAAATTTGTTTGACGGAAGTTTTGAATAAAAGGAAATAATTCTCAATTCGTTTAGTTTTATTACTTGCATGTTTTTTTAATGGTGTATAAATTCGAACGATACTAAAAAAATTGGATAAAATTGTAAGTTTCTGAAGTTATGTTCATTTTTCTGTTTTGGGTCACGTGACATTGGGACCACAGGTGTATTTTAAAGTTGTTGTTCAAATTTGGTCAAATATAAGCAAACATTTGCTGAGCTAGAGCAAACTGATTTTTCCCTAGCAACGGCCTCAAAAGATAGTGCAATGGGCCGTTAACAAAAGCTTCAGTTTAACAAACTTCCTGTTGACAACTTCCGGTGACACTGTCGATAGCCGCATAGTGTCTACGCGCACATGCGTCATAGAGTGCTTTTTAAATGAATATGAATTTATTACTATTAAGGGTGGCGAATGGTAAATCCGAGACTCACCGAGACGCCGAGGCCGCGACAGTAGCTACGTTATAAAATCAGAGCCCGAGACCCTGCAATGCGGGAAAAAGCCGAGTCCGATTCACCTATCAAACAACAAACAAGGATGAAGGACGAGAATGCTTGACAAAAGTATCCGAGACTCCGAGATCTTGAGGAAAAAAAATCCGAGACTCCGAGACAGAAAAAGCACCAGCCAAACGAGACTTTGAGACTTAAAACAAAACCTGCCGAGATTTCGAGACCGTGCCAAAATTTTCCGAGACCCACGATTTTGAAGGTACCATTCACCACCCGTACTATTGCTTGTTCTCACCGACTTTAATAATTTTCGAGCGTCATTAGTATTTTAAAAAATACTCAGGACAAAAATACAAACGAAACTTGAGAGATGATCGCCTTAGATCGTTTGATACGTTTTTTTTACCTAAAGCAACATTACTGCATAACTTATACTAACAAACTTTCAGATAATACGCGAACACATGACACTGACATATTTGTTTGAGTCACATGTAGGGTTGACTTATTCGTAACATACGTGTTTAACAAGAAATGCGGCCACTGCCTTTTTGTTTGTTTGTGCTTTGTTTGCTTTATTTCTCAACTTTGCATCGCTTCTCCGAAAGGATTCAGGGTATTGCTCACTCAAATGACACACCACTCAAATAGTGCATTATTTTTCTTTTTTTTTCCACAGAAATGGGCTCTGCCTGAAAAAAATATCAAACGATAAATTAAATCAGGGATGTAAAAACTAAGTAAGGTTGGGATGCTAAATAAGGTTAATGCAAAATAAAGCTGGGGGCTCAATAAAGTCGTTGTGGTTGTTGATTACTTCCTAACAATTTCTCTTTTTTCCGACTAGATACAAAAAATTTCCTCAAATTTTTCCATCAGAAAGGGAATATTATTATATTATTATATTCCCGAGGGAAACAGTGAATTTTGTTTCCCTCGAATCTCGATGTTTCCCTCGACTTCGTCTCGGGAAACATCGAGATTCTCGGGAAACAAAATTCACTGTTTCCCGAGGGATCAGTCATTGAGTGATTTGTCATATAGCAACACAAAAAAAACCGCAACGCACAAAAAACCACAACACAAGACAGTTTGAATAACGCGCCGAGCACTCGATTCATCATAATCATGCCACCTTTTGTCACGGTCTGATCGCGTGCGCTAGCGGTCAACAGTGCAATGTTACCCTCTGACGTCAAAATTGTTGCCCGCTTTCGCAAATGTTGCCCGCTCAGCACAATTGGCGAGAAACAGTTTGTTTGTTTGTTAGATGTCATGTGACGATGAATCAACCAATCAACGCGCGCGTTGTATTGACAAAAATTGCATGTATACAAAAAGATCAGGATAAGTCACGCAACAAACTTTCCGGATAAGACGTTAAGGGTACTTCCAACTTTCGCGGGTGTCCTTCGGAAAAAATTTGTACACGCGCCAGTTTTAAAAGTAATACGACAAACTTATATCAATGGAAAATATTTTTAATAGTGACTTTTTCTTTTACAAACGGCCACGAGCCGATGAATCGCCAAACGACCGAGGGTTGTTCAACTGAATTTATAGGGTGATATTTTTATCGAAAACTTAATTTATTTAGTTTTATATTGATATATGGTCATATGTACTTATTGACTAAGTGGGAGGGCCGAATGCGAAAATATTTGGCTCGAGGTCATGGCGTACGGACCGAGCGCAGCTAGGTCCGTGAGCCAAATATTTTGTGACCGAGAGCCAAATATTTTCCCATCCGGCCCGACCTAACTCCGTCAATTAGTATTTTATCATATGACCAATTTAGAGACAAAATTGCTTGAAATTTTAACTCGCGAGGCCGTACGCTTTTGTAGTAGGGCCGTACCCCTTTTTCCGGACCCGCTCGCGCAAATGCGTACGGCCCTCATACGGGACTTTCAGCAATGGTTTTGCAAAGAATGGGTTCGCAGGGCCGTATGGGTCATATGATAATATATAATTTGTCATATTACTCTTGAAACTTGCGCGTGTCCTGCGCGTGTACGAATTTTTTTCTGAGGGACACCCGCGAAGGTCGGGAGTACCGGAGGATGGGCGGACCCCGAGCTGAATGCATGCGGAAGAATTGGACATATACATGCTTATGTGGTGGGGAAAAGAAAAATGCAGTATATAGTATATATCCAAAGTTAAAAGTTACAAAATTAAATGGCCTTCACACAGGGCGCAGAGGACTCAAATTTGACTGTAATTTCTTCTATTTTCACCCCGCGAATCGATTTTGTCGGATAAAAACTATGGAAGTGACCGAACAAAGCATCAGGCGATAGTGTTACGCGTCTGGAGTAATGTAATTGCGTTCGCGCAATCCTAATCTTGTGTTGGGTGTCTTGTGTAGTATTGAATTCAGCTTTCCTCTGTTTCTCTGTTTTGACGCCACTTTAGCCCCCCACCACACCCCCCCCCCCCCACCCCCCACCCCCGAAGATTCTTTTGTTCTTTTCAGGAGCAAACCGGGCGGAAACTGGTATCTACTTTGGCATCTTCCCGAACGTTTTCACATAACTTCTTTTGTG
This sequence comes from Cladopsammia gracilis, assembly GCA_022457155.1. Lineage (NCBI taxonomy): Eukaryota > Metazoa > Cnidaria > Anthozoa > Scleractinia > Dendrophylliidae > Cladopsammia > Cladopsammia gracilis. Next base: position 227,884 of record JAJGOT010000046.1, on the reverse strand, counting down.
CAAACTCATTTTCCTAATGGTTGATTACTACTAGTTTTATCCTCAAACCGAAAGCCGCATATAGCTGTGGACGTGTCCCTGGAGAACTAAAACTTCCAAACAGTAAAGGAATTAAGATAACGGACGAAAGCAATTTCAGTCAAATTTTGAAAGCTCCATGTTCCATGTTTCGATACAGTTTTCTGGAAACCATACCTACATTTTTCAAACGGCTTTTAAGCAGTCTTTTCCAAGTCAGATCAACGTAAAAGTTGCACTATTAATAGAAGTTTGGCTAAATATATATTCAGGTAAAATCGATATTACCATGACAACGATAAGCAAGAAACTTTGAAATTAGTTAAAGTGAAATTTTGCGCGTTTAAGATTTCGCATGGAAAATCCTAAAATATAGTATATGGTATATATATTTTGCAAGAATAAAAAAATTCTGTATCTTTGATTTCAAATAAATCGCAAAAACATTTCAAACCTTACTATTTGTAATTTGTATAATTTGTATACTGGTACTAAATTGATCGAGAGATTGACAATGGTTTTGTGAAATTACTTCAAGATAGTGTTAAAAAGCAGCTTCATGTTATGTTTGCACATCATGTTATTTTTATTTACTTTCTCTTTTGCGATCTTGAGAACTACAATTTTTCCTAACATCGCTCCATGTGCAATTTTTGGGTATGTTTCGATTTTAATCGCTTTTGCAAAACTCTGAGAAATGCGCGATGGATTTTTTTAAAACGTTCACCACGTATGCTTAATGTGAATAATATTATCTGGAAGTTTTATTGACATTGATTCACTGGAACGCCTTTAAAATTAAAGATGAAGACGACGTACGAACCGGCCGAAAAGTTTGCGTTACAAATTCACTTTTCTAAGGCCCGGTTCAAACGTCGAACTTCTCATGTGCCGAATCTAATGCAAATGAGCAAGAACAATAGATTTTTCTCATTTGCATTAGGTTCGGCACATGTGAAGTTCGACTTTTAAAATAACTTTGAATAAGAAGAGATAAATTTGGCATTTTGTCTGAACGGCCTCGTCCGACTTATCTGAATTAAAAACAACTATTCAGAGTCTCGATTAAATTGACTAGAATTATTTCTATCTGTCAGGTTTGCAAAAAAGGAAGTTTTTAGAAATATACCAATTGCACGTGTCAGTGAGCACACACATTAACACTTTCATAAACTACACCTGCAACGACTTCCTAATGATTTACTGTTTGTAATGGCTCGTTACAGACTGCCATAAAGTTTAATAATCCCATGAAGAACAGTTCCATGGCGGCAATAAGGTAATTTTAATGAATTATTTCAAAGGTGAAGGTGATCGATGGACCACCTAGCAAGAAACAGTTTACTTATTAATAAATGGCAAGTCTTTAACATGGGTTTGAATTATATTTATTTAATGATATGCTCATGATATCATATATATGCACATTGCTCTCCCTTTAATTTTTGTCCACAAAACTTTTTGTCCAGCCCTAGTGGAGGGTTTCTTTTGTCTAAACCAAATGTTGGGCAATAAAAAAACAACTTTCAGCTGCTTTTGAAAAATCGCTGTCCCAGAACACATTCAATATTCACATCTCAATTTCTCCATTGTTTTGTCATCAGCGCATGCGCTCACGTTTCTCGTTTCTCACTACCTCGCGCGCGCTTGCTACCACACTTAAATTGAATAAAAAATAAAGGACTACTAAAAAGGTCGCACTCGGGCCACAATGGCCCACACGGCCGGAGCTTAACCCGGTTTCCGTAGCATGAAGCAACTAGGAATATTGCTACTCCCCCGTGGATGGGATGCTAGTCCATCGCAGGGTTACCCCCAGCATTTTGTCGCCGGTACCCATTTATACACCTGGGTGGAGAGAGACAGTGTGGAGTAAAGTTTCTTGTCTAAGGAAACAACACGACGACAGAGACCAGGCTCGAACCACCGACCTTCAGGTTGAAAGTCCGACGCGTTAAACACTAGACCACCGTGCCGCCCACGAAAGGACTACTAAGCAGTATATTAAAATAAGTCGCAACAAGGGCAGAAAATATATTTCCTTAGAACATGATCACTATTTGCCTAAACGTTATGAGAATTGTTTTAACTGCAATTGTTTTACTGTAGCACGCATTATTGTTTTGAAACCAACGAAGGAATCTCGTCAACCTCATTTCTGTCCTGTACCTCCACCCCACCCTCCCACGTAAAATAAAAAGGCGAAGGATCGTTTGCGTGGAAGCCGTTTTTCGCCTATTGTTACAGACACTGCATGTGATGGCGACTCTGTATCTAGCCATTTGCTAAATTTGTCACCGACAATGGAGATTTGACATCTGATGCAAATCCTTTCCAAAACGATTAAAGAAAGACACGGACACACAGGGAAATCGTTGAGTTTTTTATTTAAGCAATAGAACACATTTTCTATGACTTTACCGGCGTAATAGAACCACGCGGGATGTCGGGAGAACACGAGAAAAGCTTGAAAACCACGAGCCGTAGGCGAGTGGTTTACAAGCTTTTCGAGTGTTCTCCCAACATCCCAAGTGGTTCTATTACGCCGGTAAAGTCATAGAAAATGTGTTCTATTGCTTTTATGAAATAACTATGAAAAGCGTTTGGAAAGAGAGAAATTTGTTGTAGTTTTGTGCCGATCAAGTGGCTTGTTCTCATAACATTCATCATATGACCGGGAAAACCAATCAGAGCCGCTGAAAGAATGAACTTTACACGATGCCACTGACAAAGCTGCACTGACAAAATTCACGGGTTCAACGAAAGTGATGAAAAGTTTTAGCGCTTTGAAATTCGTCAGTTGGAATTATCAGCTGAAAGACGAAAATATATTCAATGATTCAAAAGTTCTTTGAATGGGAAATCCAGAAAATTGTGTCCGGAATCTGCCGCCGCAAACATGAATGTACGAGGAAAGTTTGAAAGCCTAAAATTTTTATGGCGTAAGCTTAAGTTATGTTGGATTCAAAGATTGCCTTCTTGTCAAGAATTTTTCAATTGGAATAAAGGTTAGTTCCAGAAACTCAGCTTCTGAAAATGTTTTCGACTTTATCCACTTACTTTGAAGTGTACAATGAAGCCCGTACTTCTCTACATTTTAAGTTCTGAATGAAAACTAAGCTCATTGTTTTTTAAGCCTACAGTTGAATTGTTGATCATTCCATGCAAATAATTTGTTTAACCATAAACCTATAATTTTTGTTAGCTTCATTTTCTTCTTGCTAATTGATCATCCTTGCTTGGACACATAATCAGAATTTAAACTGCATCGGGTACAAAAGTATTCAATGAAAAAATCTCAAAAACAAAACACGATAAAGCGTAAGATAAATGGAATCGGCGTAAAATAATTATCCTAAACAACAAAGCTATAAGCTTAAGCTTAAGCCTTGCTTTTTAATTCCACTGTGAAAATCCGTTTTATTTAGAAGCTATCTTAGGATTTGTAGGAACATTTATAAACTTCAGTTCAGTGAATTTCAATCGAAAATTCCTCAGTTTGAAAGCCACTGTTTTCTTTTTGGGATCCATAATTTTTGAGCTTTCCACTAATAGCTAAACCTTCAGTTCAATGAACTTCACAAAGTACATATCGAGGTTGTTTTGATTTTCATTGATCGCTGCATGTAAGCCTTTCCAAGCCAATGTTAAATGAAAATATATTCCTGTTGTTGATATCAGTTTTAAAATATTAAAGCTTAGTGTTCTTTTGTCGTTAAGCCGTTTTTTGTTTGCGTGCGTGGGAAATTTTTTTTTATTTTGTAGGTTTGAGCAGCAACTTATCGTTTACAAGAAACATATCTTCTCTTCTAATCTTCTAACAGACCACAATATGCAATAAGACACTAAACCGGCTCGTGTTGTGAAATTCTTTCTCCTCACGCTTGTGTTGATGCAGTGGAAAATTGAACTTTGTTTACTTTACAGTTTCGCTTGCGCGGTTTTCTATGAGTTTACCGGCACAATAGTTAATAGGTCTTTGGCCAATCAGAACGCGCGTAGTATCTCAGTTATTTTATAATACATAATATATTAGTATTTTATAGCTTAAAGCGCTCGGGTTCCCTGTGGCTGGACCATCAAATATCCAAGTGATTTGAATCCTTAAATTTCAATATTTTTGTTAAAATAGGCGTACAGTCAACCTAACAAGCGATCGCCTATTCAGCCTATTAAGCGGCAACCTTCTTTAAAGCGGCCAGTTATCAAAGTCGCGAATTTATTGTCACTATAACACTGTAAATAAAACGATGAAAACATCTTAGCGTGACATAAACATGCATTGTCTAAAACGTGACAACTGGATGACTTAACACACTGGGGAATTACAAAAATAGTTTACAGCCGATGGAAGGAGGAAGTGTCCCCGTATACTGCATCTCGTTCAACGCTTCGCAAATTCACGAGATAAAAGGCGGGGAATCGTTTGCGTGGAAGCCGTTGTCCGCCTATTGTGACAGACACTGCGTGGTATGGGGACTTTGTGTCTTGCCATTTGACAAATTTGTCACCGAAAATGGAAATTTGACATCTGACATTTTAAATTAATCGTTCGATGTCGCGAAATAAAAGGACCAAATATAGGTTTCCAAGTTATTTGGTGTGTAAGTGGCTTACAGAAACACAGCTGAAGAGAAAGGACAATTGCAAGTTGAGAGAATGAAATCTAAATTTCTCGCAGTTTTGTTTTGTGTGACAATGCTATTGCTGATAACCTGCAGTGATGGAATTGCAGCACCACTATGTCCAGGATGTGGCGGCAAAGGTATCTTTCACTATATAAACATTTTCGAATGAGGCCTAAAACTACTGTGATTAAACGTTAAAATCCAAGCTTACGCCGATCAACGGCATCATCAGGTATAAAACATAAAAAAAATTTCCGCGTCGGTCTATATACAAATGTAAAGTAAAATGTGTTAAGTTAACAGACAGGGAAATCGATTTTCAGCTTCATCTGTGCTGAGAGCTCCATGTGTTGTGTTTTTTTAAGAAGAACGGTAAAATACAAAGTTGTTATGTTACTCGGTTTATGGTAAGTTCACAAGAAAACGAAAGTCCTGATTGGTATATTGTTGCTTTGTGGCGCTCGCCAATGCTGGACAATAGTCTTGGGACAAATTCTAGTTTCTGTTATCTTTCTTTGCGCGCAAAACACCGAGACGCTCGTCTAGTTTATTAGAGAGCTTAAGCAAACACGACGGCGACGGCAGCAAAAACAACACAAAACAAAAGATTTAACAATCGAAAACAATGCCTCTGCACTTGCGTGTCAAATTTTTGATTCATTTCTTTGCCATTCCCTTCAAAACAGTAACGCCAAGTCAAATTAAAGGTTTTATGAGGAACTTGAACACACTTGTCCCTTTCTCTATGTGAATTTAAGGCAGTCCCTTCCAATTCAGTCACATTAGTCAAATTCAACAGATTGGAGCAATTGCAAAGTAGTTTTCAAAAGCTCGAATTTTTTTCAAGTGATATTTTCATAGGCGTTGCCTAAGTGGTTGGTTAACCTACCTAATGTTTTGCGGGAGGGGATGCTCCGAAACGTATAGGTGTGATTTGTTTCAACTCTGTTAGATCTTTCATATTTTAGTCTTACATTTGCAGCTCTGTCCCAAGAACTTTTGTCCAGGATTGTACTTTTCTAACAATGATTGTTTTATTTAATCATTTTAGGAGCTTCGCTGACCAGTAACCGACGCGGCATGGAAGTAGCTGAACGTAATCTGCGGTCTCAGATGTTTAACAAGCAAGAGCTGGAAGACGAACAAAAGGACTGATGAACACAACGACACTTGTGCTGGTGGACAGCGGAAACAAGATTAAAACCTAATGAGAGAGTAGTGAATAATAAATGTGTTAAACATCGCTGCAGTAATCATCTGTGTTTTCATTGGCTGTGGCTTACACTCCAGATAACAACAATCTGCCAGCAGTTTTGCCCAGTTGTTATATATCAACTGAATTTTTAATGCACATACATGTAATAGGAAATTGAGGTTGAATTCATTGCTGCAGGGCACACGGTATAACTCTTAAAATAGAAAGCCACTACCATCCCCACCCCTGTGAGACCCAGTAGAAGTGAATGGTACGAGGTTTGCGAGACGAGTGAGTAAACGAAATGCATGGACTTCTCAACAATTTTAATAAAAAAAGATGAGGTGATCAAAAATTGATCAGTCATAAAATTGGCAACCAGAGAGTGAATTCACAGTACTATGTGTTATTTGCACTACCTCGCGCTTTTGCTACCCCACTTTAATAGAAGAAAAAAGATAAGACTGCTCTCAGTATAGTAAATTATGTCGCAACAAGGAAATCTTTTAATCTATTTCCTATAATTAGAAAAATGTTCCTTAGGATAACAATCCTGACTACTCGCGTAATCGTTGTCTGTTTACTGTGGCACAAATTACTGCTTTGAAATTAACTTTTACTTGTCTCATCTAGGCCCAGTTCCTCACCCTCACCCTCACATCGTAGTATAAAAAAACAAGGGAAGGCTGGGACTTATGCATGTGTGTGAAAGCCACTTTGCGCTTATTATGACAGACATCGCATTGACTTTCCATATGCTCCACTTTTGAATTTGTAACGAGGTCCAATAATCCGAGGTTCACTAACCCCTCAAGAAAAATAACTGAATATAGGCTATTATTCTTTGATAATGTCAAGTTACTGCTTTCAACAATAGCATTGGTCATGCAAAGAAGCAGAACGATCCAATAACAAAACTTAGTCATCTTAAAAAGTTGTTACAAGTTACGTCGTTTCAAACTTTCGTAGCATCTAAAAAATTAACGCCGTTTGTTTTCGGAGGGATAAAAAACTGGCGTTTTACGGGTACGAAATATGGTCAGCGGCGAAAAGAGAAAAGAGAAAGCAGCTAATTAATTTCGGCAGATAAGATTCGTTTCTTAGTATAATGATCACTTTGCGCGTTATCGTTGTCAGATTTGTTTTAACCGTTTAACTGTAGCAAACAGATTACTGCATTGAAATAAACTCTCACTTGCTTCATTTCCTCCCTTTACCCCCACCCCACCCTTCCACGTAGGATAAAAAAAAAAACAAAGGAAGGCTGGGGCGCATGCATGTGCGTGAAAGCCGTTTTCCGCTTATTATGACAGGCATTGCATTGACTTTCTATATGCTCCACTTTTGAATTTGTAACGAGGTCCGCTACTTCATTGCGACCGAACTCCAACAAAGATGGCTGCCACCATGAACGCTGTCTGTGCCTTTTGACTGACAAAAGAACACGAAATATGACTAGAAACCCTTGAAAAAAGTTGTGATTATGGGCTGATTTAATTTTTGATAGACGTTTAAGTTACTGGTTTCAACATTAACATCATACGAAGAAGCAGAACGATCCAGTAACAGGCCTTAAAAATTTGTTATAAGTTAAGTCGTCCCACTCCCCGGAGAATAAAATGTGTTTCCCCCCGCTTAAGAGATGGTTTCACGGTTCAGCGCATGTGCACAGGTTAAAATGCTTTATTCGCTTTCTTACCAACAGTTTATCTGTTAAAAGACCACTCAAATTTACTTCAATAATCACATACTATAATTAGTCCAAACAAAGCGAAGGATGACCAAAATTCACAGAAAATTTCAACGGATTACACCGACAAAGTCAACACTGAATAGAGTGATTTTACTTCAACTGTGAAACAGAAACTATTAGTTAGTGTGTAACACTATCTATCACTATCTATTACACAAGCGCTAGACCTTGATAGAGTGATTCACAATCTAACAATTAGTGTGTTAGTGTGTGATAGTCCAAATTAAACAAAAGAAAACAATGGAATAGGCCATTTGCACGATGACGTCATTTGACTACTACTACCAGAATCCTTCAGTTTTTTGTTTTGTAGTGCAAATTAGGGCTATTGTTATTTAAACCGCACTGGGATTACAAAATTTAAATAAGAAAGGAAAAACGAAATGATTTCTGGTAGTAGTAGTCAAATGACGTCATCGTGCAAATGGCCTATTATTGTCCAATAGTGCGTACTATTCTACTAACTTTTTCACGGGTTAACTGTAGTCGCTCTAAGATTCGAGGATAATAGAAACTGATACGAAGAACTACGGTGTAAAATCCTACTATCTATTTCACAGATGAAGTAAAACCACTCTAAAACCTTTGACCCGAAGGATTTATTCTACACTCTGGTGGTTTTCATGGCACACATGGGTATATATAATCATCCATTCAATCAGCTGACTGACCGCGACATTTTCACGGGCAAATTTCCCGCCAGAGTTATCTACTCGCTTCCGATTGGTCTAAACAATGAAATTAAATAGGTTACGCCATAGCTTCGCAACTTGGAAATTATTAACGCCTTTTGTTTTCGGAGGGATAATAAACTGGCGTTCTCCCGGGATAGTCAATCGATAAAAATCGATATCGGAAAACCATTCGATAAATCGATATCAATCGATAAATTGAAATTAAACGTTATCGATTTTATCGATCAATCGATAGAAATCGATACTCACACGCTGGTGAAGTTTCAACGTAATCGGATTTATCGATCGTTTTTGAATCAATTGAAATTTAGTATTTGTTCGTTGCGTTTTGCGGGCACGAAACTGATATGGTCATGATCAGCTGGGAAAAGAGAAAAGAGAAAGCAGTTAATTAATTTCGGCAGATAAGATTCATTTCGCTAAGATTTTCAGCCACTCAAGACCCGAAACAATCAAACTGTATTTACTTTCACATGGTTTCCTTTAAAGGCACAAAAGTGATATGGAAAATCAGTACCGCGCCATTCCATTTGTTTCATAAACATTTCTCGTTGGGTGCCACTGATAACTGCAGCAGAGACCATTCAGGAACGCAGCCTTTTAAAACGAGATTCGCGGCCTTTGAAAATGGATGATTTATAAACACAAGTTCTGTTTACAGGACTATATTTTTCATGCCGTCATTGCTATTGAGTTAAGGCATCGGGAGCAGATGTAATAAAAAATGACACAGCGGAGTCTCTGGCGAAGCGGGGGGTATTTTTATTTCGACTTTTTTGGCGACTTTTTTGGAAAAAACAGAACTCAGAAGACAGCATGTGGAAAAATAGGCTCGATTTCCAGCCGTTTTGTGCGCCCGCGTTCCTTCGCGGGAGGAGGATCTGAAAATCGGACTTCCTCAAACAGGTGAAAATCGAGCCTAGTGGACAAACCGTAGAGCTAAAGCGGAGAGAATGAAAAAAAAAAAAAAAAAAAAAAGAAGAAGAGATACAAGCACGACTTAAATAGAAAAAAAAATTACCTGTTGGCACATGAACAGAACAGAGTCGTAACGAAAGAGAAGGTGGGTGGCGATATTTGAAGCGCAGTGTTGGTGTCTTCCCCCCCCCCCCCCCCCCCCCCATTACTGTCGAAAGACCTTGTGACATTCATTTCAGTGAGCGGTTATAATACCATTGCGCTAATGGAAGAGAGCCACGAGAATAACAAAACCATTTTCACAAGAGTAATGCCTTAAATATATATTATATATATAATTAAAGTACTTTTAAAATAACTTTGAATAAGAAGAGATAAATTTGGTATTTTGTTTGAACGGCCTCGTCCGGCTTATCTGAATTAAAAACAACTATTCAGAATCTCGATTAAATTGACTAGAATTATTTCTATCTGTCAGGTTTGCAAAAAAGGAAGCTTTTAAAAATATACCAATTGCGTGTGTCAGTGGGCACACACATTAACACTTTCATAAACTACACCTGCAACGACTTCCTAATGATTTACTGTTTGTAATGGCTCGTTACAGACTGCCATAAAGTTTAATAATCCCATGAAGAACAGTTCCATGGCGGCAATAAGGTAATTTTAATGAATTATTTCAGAGGTGAAGGTGATCGATGGACCACCTAGCTAGCAAGAAACAGTTTACGTATTAATAAATGGCAAGTCTTTAACATGGGTTTGAATTATATTTATTTAATGATATGCTCATGATATCATATGCACATTACTCTCCCTTTAATTTTTGTCCACAAAACATTTTGTCCACAAAACGTTTTGTCCAGCCCTAGTCGAGGTTTTCTTTTGTCTAAACCATATGTTGGGCAATAAAAAAACAACTTTCAGCTGCTTTTGAAAAATCCCTATCCTTGAACACATTCAATATTCATATCTCCATTTCTCCATTGTTTTGTCATCAGCGCATGCGCCCACGTTTCTTTTTTCTCACTACCTCGTGCGCGCTTGCTACCACACTTAAATTGAATAAAAAATAAAGGACTACTCTGCTAGCAGTATATTAAAATATTAAGTCGCCACAAGGGCAGAAAATCTATTTCCTTAGGAACATGATCACTATTTGCCTAAACGTTATGAGAATTGTTTTAACTGCAATTGTTTTACTGTAGGACGTATTATTGCTTTGAAACCAACGAAGGAATCTCGTCAGCCTCATTTCTGCCCTGTACCTCCACCCCCACCCTCCCACGTAAAATAAAAAGGCGATGGATCGTTTGCGTGGAAGCCGTTTTTCGCCTATTTTGACAGACACTGGATGTGATGGCGACTCTGTATCTAGCCATTTGCTAAATTTGTCACCGAGAATGGAGATTTCACATCTGATTCAAATCCTTTCCAAAACGATTAAAGAAAGACACGGACACACAGGGAAATCGTTTAGTTTTTTATTACATAATATATTAGTATTTTATAGCTTAAAGCGCTCGGGTTTCCTGTGGCTGGACCATCAAATACCCAAGTGATTTGAATAATTAAATTTCAATATTTATGTTAAAATAGGCGTACAGTCGAACCTAACAAGCGATCGCCTATTAAGTGGCCACCCTCTTTAAAGCGGCCAGTTATCAATGTCGCGAATTTATTGTCACTATAACACTGTAAATAAAACGATGAAAACATCTTAGCGTGACATAAATATGCATTGTCTCAAATGTGACAACTGGGTGACTTAATACACTGGGGAATTACAAAACAAGTTTACAGCCGATGGAAGGAGGAAGTGAAAATTTGCATATTTGTCCCTGTGTACATATCTCGTTCAACGCTTCGCATATTCACGAGATAAAACGGCGGGCAATCGTTTGCGTGGAAGCCGTTGTCCGCCTATTGTGACAGACACTGCGTGGTTTGGGGACTTTGTGTCTAGCCATTTGACAAATTTGACGCCGAAAATGGAAATTTGACATCTGACATTTTAAATTAATCGTTGGATGTCGCAAAATAAAAGGACCAAATACAGGTTTCCAAGTTACTTGGTGTGTAAGTGGCTTACAGAAACACAGCTAAAGAGAAAGGACAATTGCAAGTTGAGAGAATGAAATCTAAATTTCTCGCAGTTTTGTTTTGTGTGACAATGCTATTGCTGATAACCTGCAGTGATGGAATGGCACCACAAATATGTCCAGGATGTGGCGGCAAAGGTATCTTTCACTATATAAAAATTAAAACTAAAACTACTGTGATAAAACGCTAAAATCCAGGCTTTCGCCGATCAACGGCATCATCAGGGATAAAAAAGAAAACTATCCGCATCGGTCTATATAGATACAAATGTAAAGTAAAATGTGTGAAAAGCGTGAGAATGTGGCAAGTTAACAGACAGGGAAATCGATTTTCACACTTCATCTGTGCTGAGAGCTCCATATGTTGCGTTTTTTTTTTAAGAAGAACAGTAAAAGAGAAAGTTGTTATGCATTAACCATATTTGTACTTTATGTAAGTGATAAATGTTAACTGTCTTTTTTTTTAAATTAAGTAAACAGCAATATGCTTGAAAACAACACCAGTACTGGATTCAGCAGTGATAAAATTGACTTCTGAATAAGATTGCTCATGAGATTCATCGTCATCTGGTTTTTCTGTGCCATCAGGTTGATCATATCATCCTGCCTTTTTGCAGGTGCTTCTTGTTTCTTCATATCATCCTCGTGCTGCTTCTTTTTCAAATCAAGCTCCTCTTTCCTTTAGTTAGCTCAAACTCTACATCATTTTTTTCTGTCAGATAGGCCACGGTATCTCCAGATGATCGTCTGAATTTTTTTTTTTTGCACCAATACTTTCATCTTCTTCCTGGAACTTCCGCTTCTTAGTATCAGAAAGTTTCTCCATGGCTTTCTTTCTGATATCAACTGCCTTAGCACGGTCTTGCTCAGCTTTCTTGTTTTTCTCCTCATTTTCATTCTCCCTCTCACCCTCCGGCAGACAAATCTTCTAGCGCAATCAATTCTTCAAGAAGAACATCCAACTTACTGACTTCTGTTACAATTCCACTGGCCTTTGTTTCACTCAGCATTTGTTTTCTATATTTTCGTGCAAGGAGTGAGTATTGAAATATAATTTCCATACCTCTTAACTTAACATCAATTGAAATGAGTTTCCTATTTAACTGCAACCTGAAGCAGGGTTTAATTATTCTTTAGAAAGTTGAATTATCTTTCTTAGTTCCTTTTTCTCTTTCATGTTTTTTAAGAACATTTTGCTACAGTGTAATCAATCTCATTGTTCAAAATGGGTTAATAAAATTATTTCATTCCCAGGAAAGTGAGTGGATATCCATAACACAGTGTGTTTTCCTATTTTTAGATCACCATACACTGATATCAAATGAAGAATGATCCTCGCAGTTGTGAACGCAATTTAAGCAATTGCGAAAAGAAGCCTGAAAAAAAATTCAGGACTTCAACGGGGTTCGAACCCGTGACCTCGCGATACCGGTGCGATGCTCTACCAACTGAGCTATGATGCCACTGACGTTGGGAGAAGGTCAATTGTTGGTTCATAATATGTTCCCGTGAAAGGCGTGAGTGTGAAATGATATATATGAAATAAATCAACGTCACTGGCTTCGGTTGGTGGAGCATCGCACCGGTATCGCGAGGTCACGGGTTCGAACCCCGTTGAAGTCCTGAATTTTTTTAGGCTTCTTTTCGCAATTGCTTAAATTGCGTTACAACTGCGAGGATCATTCTTCATTTGATTTCATTTCCGCAGTTCATATATGATTTATTTCATATATATCATTTCACATACACTGATATAATGTGCTGTATATCAATACAACAAATTCTTAAGTACTAACAACAATAACATTCTACATGAAAATTATTTACGCCCAAATGCTAATTTACATGGAAAGAAAATTTATTGCACACACAAGGTAAAATTGGAATCCACAGCCTTAAGGACGTTCGCGCGAAAATCTTCTAACATTGATTTTTTTTATAAAAATTTTGCTACAACTTGGTAATGAGTTACTCGTGTCAGAAATGCAAAAAAATGAGGGGGTCACCGACTTCGTTTCTGAGATAAGCTATCTGAATGGCGACCCTAATTTTGAAGAATTGGTTTTCCTTACGGGATGTGACCCCAATGTCTGTTAGTCTAAAAATATTACAAATTAATCGCTAAAATGCAACTTTTTCCCCAAATTTTATACGAGTAGGTCTGTTCAGCAAATTGATTCAACTGGTGGCGTTCCTTGAAGTAAATTTCATCTTTAAACGACAACATTTGCAAACTCTAAGGGCTGGTTCCCACTAGCGACGTAATCGGAAGCGGAGTCGGAGTCGGAAGCGTGAGGAGCCTTACGTTCTAGTGGAAATCAAAAAACGGAGTCGCAATCGGAATCGGAATCTCGACGGAATCGGAATCGGAAGGATCAGAAGGTTTCCTTTTTCTTCCGATTCCGCTTCTGCTTCCGTCGCTTACTATCCGCTTCCGTCGTTTTGATTTCCACTAGATCGTAAGGTTCTTACGATTCCGCTTACGTCGCTAGTGGGAACCAAGCTTAACAGCCGCAAGTTGGCAGGATTCGATGGCGCGCGGGTTGAAAAATGGAAAAAAATTTAAACTTCCTACATTGACTTTTTGTTCATTTTTTCACAATCTGTCGAGAATTGGCAAAGAAAATTATCTATGAAAAAAAATTGGGGGTCACCGACCATCCAAGCGAGTTAAATCTAAGCAAAGTTAACGCAACGGCTATCAGCCCTTTATGTGCTCAGATTTCTTCTCTTGCGCACGTGCTCGTGCATGACGTAGCATGGCGTTGCAACATGAATTGCGTGCGCGGTAAGGATGCACATAAACAATTAGCGCGAACGTCCTTAAACACCAAAGCAACTGCAATAACATCTTGACAAAGAGAATTTATTCATGTTCATGTTCCAGCACGTATTTAGAAAGAATACCAGCCAAGTCTATCTCGATGTCCTTTTGTTTACATAGGTCAAAAACGCTTTTAAAACCTTTTTCCAATATAGTGCTTAAGGTGGCTGAACACAGTTTGCACGCGCTATTCAATTTCAGCTGCTTACGTGAGTCAGCACGTGCAGAGGTTTGAGAAAAACAAACGTGGCGCCTATTCAGCGATCATTTTATTTTGCTCAGCGTGGATCGCGAAGTGTTGTTTTTCGTCTTAAATTCAAACAATTTGTTGTTCGTAAAAATGTTTGTTGAATCAATAGATAATTTATAGAACCATTGAAGAAATACACTGCCTTTTTGGTCGTTTTTGTCTTAGGATCGAGAATCCAGTCAAATGCAACACATGCGCAGTTGACCAAAAAATTGTGACTGGATACTTTAGCGACTTTCCTCGGAAATATGCTAATTTCTACGGTACCACTCGTTAGAATTTCACGAAATTTGGCACAATAATAGTTCCGAATATGCCAAACTCACCTGTCATCAGAAATTTGAAATCTAACAGAGGAGATTTTTACAAAACGCAAACATATTAAACCACAAATTACGGAAGATCCCTCTGTTAAAATAACATGAGACCAGTGTTAACATGCGAATATTTTTACAAGTTTACTGGAGACAAATGATGGACAAAATCTAACGACTAGATTTTCTGAAAATAAACGAAACCAAATATTGCAGGCTGATTTACAATCCACCGTGTTGCCATGGCAACACCCTAAAAGCTCAACAAAAATGTCAAAATATATAGCTTGTTGCTTAATCGTATGCCTCACCAAATTTGGGCGCTCAGACGTTAGTAGTTTTAAAATGACAATGAATGACGCATAGGTACAGTGAAACTGTGTTCAGCCACCTTAAAAGCAATTACGAATACGGGACCAGCACTCAAGGCAAAGTCCAAACAACTGAGTCGGCTCGTCAGTTTAAGCGAGGGAGCCGAGTAAATAAACACATTAACCTTGAAACTTTACCATAGATCAAGCCACGAAACTGGATTGCATTCAAACATAAAAAGCTGATTGTTTTAGCGTCGTTATATATAACTTTCTGACCGAGCCAAACAAGCCACAATTAAAGTGGTCACAAATTCTGAAGCTGATACTTAAGAAAACACAAATAAATTTTACAGCTATTTGGTAAAATGAACTTACAAAGAATTGGCGGGAAGATTTGATGCACTCTGTTTGTCAGCTAATGCATGCTTGACAAGTCAAGTGCGAAGAATTTAGTCTCAGTCCACTCTGAAACCCAAATTAAAAGTGTTAAAATTTTTTCTTTAATACGGATTTTCCCAAAGCTAAAAATCAAGAAAAATAGCAGATAACTCACATTTTACGTTCGTGCGACTCCACGGCCTCCCTTGAACTTCAAAACTCGTGTTCTGGCGTCTGCGACTTGATCACGAAGACGCGATGACATGCGCAGTATCAGGGCGCTGAAAAGAATGGGCGGTGCAACGGGCCCATAGCGCTTGAGTAGCCTGGGTAGCAGGCGTCGGGGAGAACGGAACTGGGGAGAGAGGGAAAGGACGCCTGCAATAAAGACCCCCATTTGTTCATTTCTGCGGACGCTGGCGGTCGCAAATTCTGATTGGCTAATTCGCGCTGGGCGGTAAACAAAGTAAATTCCCGCGTGCAGTCATCCATGCGTAAAAGCGCGTGCCAGTTTCTGATTGGTGAACGTATTGACAGTTGACGCAATTCGTGACAAGGAAATCGGTGGGCATAATGCGAATAGCCCGGTTCTTATAGCAGGCGTTCCTTCCCTTCTCCCCCTTTCCTTCATTTCGCACCCCCTCCCGCATCCCCGTGTACGATTGCCACGAAGGCAAGGCACGACGTCTGGTTCTTAAGCTCTCGAATGTTTTGCTGGAGGGGACGCTCCGAATAGGTGTGATTTTTTTAAATTCGGTTAGACCTTTCATATTTTAGTCTTACATTTGCAGCTCCGTCTCAAGGGCTTTTGTCCAGCATTGTAGTTTTCTGGCAATGATTGTTTTATTTAATCATTTTAGGAGCTTCGCTGACCAGTAACCGACGCGGCATGGAAGCAGCTGAACGTAACGTGCGGTCTCAGCTGTTTAACAACCAGGAACTGGAAGACGAACAAAAGGACTGATGAACACAACGACACTTGTGCTTGTGGACAGCGGAAACAAGATTAAAACCTAATGAGAGAGTAGTAAAAATTAAATGTGTTAAACATCGCTGCAGTAATCATCTGTATTTTCATTGGCTTTGGCTAACACTCCTGATAGCAACAATCTTCCAGCAGTTTTGCCCAATTGTTATATATTAACTGAATTTTTGAAGCACATAAGAGGAAATTGAGGCCGAATTCATAGCTGCAGATCACACGGCATAGCTCTCATACAAAACAGAAAGCCACTACCCTCCCCACCCCTGTGAGACCCAGTAGAAGTGATACTCAGGGTACGAGGTTTGCGAGCCGAGTGGGTAAACGAAATGGACTTTTCAACAATTTTCATAAAAAAAATTGAGGTGGTTCACACTCTTTCAGAGTGTGATCAGTGATAAAATTGGCAACCAGAGAGTGAATTCACAATACTCTAAGTGTTATTTGCACTACCTCGCGCTTGTGCTACCCCACTTTAATAGAAGGAAAATAAGAGACTGCTCGCAGTATAATAAAACTTGTCACAACAAGGAAATCTTTAATCTATTTCCTATATATTTAGAAAAATGTTCCTTAGGATAATGATCACTTCTCGCGTAATCGTTGTCCGATTTGTTTTAACCGAAATATTTACTATAGCACAAATTACTGCTTTGAAATTAACTATCACTTGCTTCATTTCCGCCCTGTACCCCACCTCCAACCTCACATCGTAGAATAAATAAACAAGGGAAGGATGGGGCTTATGCATGTGTGTGAAGGCCGTTTTTTGCTAATTATAACAGATACTGCATTGACTTTCTATATGCTCAAAGCTTGAATTTGTAATGAGGTGAACTTCTACATTGTGCCGGATCTCAAACAAAGATGACTGCCACCAGAAACACTGTCTGTGCTTTTTGACTGAGAATACGGGGTTCATGTGCGTGAAAGCCGTTTTCCGCTTATTATAACATTCATTGCATTGACTTTTTATGTGCTCAACGTTTGAATTTGTAATGAGGTCCACTACTTCATTGCGACCGAACTCAAACAAAGATGGCTGCCACCAAAATTCTTTATTAGTTATGAGTCCTCAAACGTTCGTAATTAACATCGAAAACTTTATCGCCCTTTTGTTTCCGGAGGTACAAAAAGCTATCGTTTTTCGGTGCGAAATAAGGTCAGCTAGTTAGGATTTTCGGAAAGTGGAAAGCAGCTAGTGAATATGCAGTGGCAGATAAGAGTTTATTTGGCATTTTCTGATACTCAAAATATTCAGCTTTTAAAAGAGCCGAAAAAATCAAACTGTGTTAAATTTCACATAGTTTCCTTTAAAGGCACAAAAATGATGTGAAAAAAACAGTACAGCGCCATTCCAAGGGTTTTCCTAAAAAAAATATCGTTGGGTGTCTCCGATAACTGAAGCAAAGACTGTTCAGGAACGCAGCCTTTGCAAAGGAGAATCGCGGCCTTTGAGAACGGAAAAATGTACCGCGTGCAACGAGGCAGTAAACGTTTTAGCTACCGTAATGACCTCTATATTTTCGTGGCGTCATCAAAATAAACAAGCGCACGTTCGCACCATTTTCGAGCCCATGCCTCACGCGCCAAAAACTATATGGAGCCACCTATAAAAGTTAAGACTGTCGATAAAGGGTTCCAACTTCATCAAATTTCCGTTTAAAAATTAAATAACGAAAAACAGAAAACAAATTTCTGTCTTGTCGGATTTGAACGCGGGCCAGCGCGATTCCCGATGGCGCTAGTTAAGAAACAGCGCCTTACACCACTATACCACCAACGCACAAGACATTAGTTTGTTTATAAATTTTAATATTTTATCCGTGTTTATGTTGAAAAATCCATTTAAAGTCCTTAGATTGGTTTTCATTTTCCATCAAAGGACTCCAAATGCGAAACATTAGTACATCGCGTTAATAATGTCCTCTTTTTCTGTGGGCGAGTAATCCCAATCTATATTTTTATTTGCATTTGGAACGGGTAAAAGGCCGCACTGGCGGAAATGCCGATAAAAGTTTACAGCCCATGGAAGGATGGATGGATGGATGGAGACAGGGAGGGAAGGAGGGACTAATTTGCATATCTGTCCCCGCACACTATATCTCGTTCAACGCTTCGCGTATTCGCGAGATAAAAATGGTCTCATATGAAGTGTTCCCTCAGTTTAGCGGTGAGAATCAATTTGCATATGAAGATATGTTAAAACAAGCGAAACTTGATCGTTTTGGATGACTCTTTGTGAATTGATTTGAAGTTCGCTCTCCCTAAGTTCTTTACCAAAGGCCAAAGATCGCGCCGCCGTAGTATATTTTCTTCCTTGAATGCGAGCTGGAGAAAAATAAAAAGATTAGTGTTCATCTCTCTCCCTTTTTCGCCGATATATATCGTCCCGTTCAAAATGTATTCTTTAAACATTGCTGACGACGATGTAGGTGGACCGTTTTGCAAGTTGTGAGGACATCGTTAGTCGGTCCCAGATCTCGTTTCTTACCCACCCTGGTTTTAATGGAAACACCCCTCCGGTGTTTCCCGTGTCCCTCCGGTGTTTTCCGTGTCCCTACCGTGTTTCCTGTATCCATCCCGTGTTTCCTGTGTCCCTCCCGTGTTTCCCGTGTCCCTCCTGTGTTTCCTGTGTCCCTCCCGTGTTTCCCGTGTCCCTCCCGTGTTTCCCGTGTCTCCTGTGTTCCTCCCGTGTTTCCTGTGTCCCCCCTGTGTTTCCTGTGTCTCCCCCCGTGTTTCTCCTTGTCCCTCCCGTGTTTCCTGTGTCCCTCCCGTCTCGCCGTTTACGCCTCCTACGCAGGCTAAACTCAGAGATAAACCGGCTGAACAGGAAAACTGGTCAGATGCACTCGTAGCGGTTAACCTGAGCCTGCTACAGTTGCCTTGATACAGTCTAGCTCAAAAGGACAGAGTTTGTTGCCGAAGCGAGTAGATCTGAGACGAATTTATAGAGTAAACTGTTAAGTGTTTTTATTTTCGCTTCACTTTACCGCCACTTTAATTTAATAGCGGAGCACTTGCCAGGCCGAAGGCCCGGCTGCGCAGCCCCATACTCATAGAACCCATGCCCGTCATTTTTCTTGGTCATGGCTAGCGGAATGTTTCGCGGGCGCGTTGTGTGCCCGCCGAACGTCCGCCGTACGCTTTGGGCTAGCTCGCGGGCTCGTATGACTTCGCAAAACATGCGCGTAGGACGTCATCAACATCCGGGACCTCTGAGGCTTTGTTTTTCGCGCGGCTACACAGCCGTCAGCTCGGTAAACATGTTTTAAAAAGTTTGGATCTTTTTTTTTTAATATTTTTTATTACATCACTTACGAACCAGTACAATATTTACAAAAACGATGCTTACACTACTTACACTGCGATACTTATACAACTTGCAATTATAGTACTTTCACTATTTTTTTTTTGTTGAACATACCCACGTACAGTTAACATTCACAAAAGACAATTTGCAACAAAACGAAAACTACGACTTGAAGCTGACAAAAAGGAAACACAACACAGTAAAAACATTAGTGGTAACTAAAATTAAATGGGAGCGCAATCAGTCAAGTAAACAGAATTTTATACCATATTTAAAAGAGACGAGAAAACAGACCATTTTGTTCTAAAATCATTTTCACGACCAGTCGTACAAGAAATATATTTTTCTAGACAAATTTTATCACTAGCTAGGAGAACAAATTCATTAAAGATATAAAGTTTACCGTTAAGAGCTTTTACGTAAAGAAAATACTTTTCTATAATGACTAAATGATTGAGGGCTAAACAGAATTTAGAATCATTATTAATAATGCCAAACATAATTTCTTTTATTGAAAGCGATAATTTTGAGTTCACCATGCGTGAAGCCCAATCCAGAAAAAGTTTGGATCTTTCGCTGGTCAGTGTTTAGCGGACAAGTAAAGTCGTTATTTCTCTGCATTTTTTCGCGGTTTGCTACTCAAGACACGGATACTAATTGAGGGATACTCAGAAGCCGCTTTAGTAGAAAAAGAAGAGCTTTCTGGGATAAAATCTTGCTTCGAGGAACTTCATTTCAATGCGAGAGAATTAACAAGCAAGCGAGGGACTCAAAGGTAAACTGAACAGATTACATTTTTCGATGGGAATTTATGTTGATATCAATCTGTAATTGACTTTTTCTTTCTTTTCTTGTGTAGTTTTGGAGAATTATTTTAATTAAAACGAACTTAACTTCAGTTGTATCGATTTCTTGAATTTCATCGAAGGCAGCTTGATGCGCTATATTAAAATGGTACGCGTTTTGCTTTTAAACATAAACTGATGGAGATTTGAATCAAATTTGTCGAAAGAAGATTGTGTTGTCCATTTTTATGTGTTCGTTCATTCATTACATAGATTGAAAAGCGATTTTATGGAAACAAAACAAGACTTAGGCTACACTCGCGTCGCCTTATGCAAATATATATATATATTTTTTTGCAATTTTGATTTATAAATCAGTTTCTCGAGCAATTTTTGGCAAACAACAACTGTATTTTATTCGGAAAGTAGTCGTACTAGTTATTCTAGACAGATCGAGAAAAGTTGTTTTTGTGAACGTTTGTACGGTCTAAATGTACTGTTCGGACTGTCGGGTAATAAGCCTTAAGCTTACTGTTTTTGAGAATTGCTAAAACTGAATAATAGCCCGGTCGTCAATTTTAATTATTGTGCTTCCGACCTTTCACCTTAGTTAAGTTTCATCTTAGTTAAGCTTGTTCAAAGTGCTACGCTGTTAGGCTCAGCCTATCTATATATATTAAGGGGTCGTTTATACCCTAGAGGTGTGTTTTATGCGTACATGTAGGTCCAAGTGGTACATACACAATTTATTTGTCTAATGTTACTATACTATCTTTACTGCCCTTTTCAATAACATTTGGAATTTGAAATTCAAATCTCCACCAACGGTTGCGTTATTCCCTGCCGTCAATCATAATTAATACGAAAGCCAACTGACCATGTAAGAAAGAAACAAACAAAATGGATCGAAATCTACCAATCATAATGCACGGACGTGACCTTTTGACCTCTTTGAAGTGAAGATCTGTTCCCTGAGAGGTAAGCTAAGATGATTGACGGCAGTGTAAAACCCAACCGTTGGTGGAAATTTGAATTTCAAATTCCGCATGTTATTGAAAGGCGCAGTAAAATTTGTGCTGTGTATAAAATTTGATCAATTTTGCTAATGTTCAGTCCTTATTGTCTTCCAGGCGTCTTTCCTGAAACAAAATGCAGCAAATAAACTTTTCATTATCTCATTCAAGATAGTCCGTTTACAGCTATTCGTTTAGTTTAGAAAATATTTTTGCATATTTTTTTGTATTTTTTGGCAAAAGAAGGACGGTGTATGACAAGGGGATTTTACACGTCTATTCAATAATAATAATAATAATAATAATAATAACAACTTTATTTCAGTGTCAAGAAATGTAGCAGTCTCCCACTAAATAAGGACACTATCCTAAATTATAATATATATTACTAATTATTTAAAATTTAAAATAATTAAAATTTACATAAAATACAGTTCTTACAATCCCATCTGTGCTAAACATAAAACCAGGAAACGGCCATAAGTGGGTTGTCAACTCACTTTAATATGGGTTTCTGATAAAACTTAGTACCGTTTTAGCATACACGAAATGCTAACACTAAAAGGAGCTGAGATATCAAGTGAATTTTTGAAGGGAGAACAAAACATGTGAGCGTGAAAAAGCACTTAAATGAACAGTAACAGAAAACGTACAATTCCCATAGTTGGAACAAAGGTTGACATATTCGCATCAACGGTAATAATGGTTCGCATAGCCAGGGTATAAGATAAGGTAGCTTTTTGGCATATAGCATCTTCAACAAGGGGGGTGGGAGGCTTATTAGAAAGGGGCCGCTTATTAAAGTGCACCTAACCCAAAATTTGTTTTTTTGCTTAATCGACTCTATGTACGTTGAAAAGTTGAATGGTTAAATATTTCTTGTTTTTAACGTCGCGCCAGTGAGTTATAAAGATTTGAATTTACAAAATGCTAATTAGATGACGTAAATTCGGGAATTTGCCATTATTTCCTCGTCAATTAACAATACGCAGTATACAACTTAAGGAAAATCAATTTGAGAAATACGAAATATAAACTGTGGATATTCAATTGATTCGTAAAAAATATTACTTGGAGGTAAAAACAAGTAGTTGTATAATAAATGATTCCCGAATTTACGTCATCTAATTAGCATTTTGTAAATTCAAATCTCTATAACTCACTAACGCGACGTTAAAAACAAGAAATATTTAACTATTCAACTTTTCAACGCACATAGAGTTGATTAAGCAAAAAAAAAAAATTGGGGTAAGGTGCACTTTAACAAAAAGATACTCAAAGGGGTCACTTATCAGATACAGTAAAAACATATATAAGAACCTAGATTTTTCCAATTTAGCCTAAGTAGGTTCTTATAGAAATGGTATTGAGTGGGATTTTTGGCTACTTAGGTTCTTAAATAGGTTCTTAATTTGATAGGGGCACTAGCGATCAACACGGATAACTACTACAGGGCATATGTGATATGGAATAGGTGTGTGTAATCCAGTACTGGCGCAGACATGATATGGTTTTCATTTTAGTTCATTCTTTGAATCGTACTGACTTAAACCTAGACTAAAATTTTTTTCTGTATTTTCATCTGTGCCTTCATTTTTGTGAAATAAGAACCTATTAAGAATTATAGGCTTAATAGGTTGTTATGAAAAGGGGGTTTGAAATGAAAATTTTAGCCTAACAGGTTCTTAAATTTTAGGTTCTTATACGTGGGTTTTTTACTGTACCACGCAGTTCATTACAACCTCTAATTTCATTGGACCTGTATATCATGCAGCTCTATTGTTTTTAGGTCTAGGGTCTATTGTTAGCCATTGTTGTGTTGTTTGTTCTATTGTTTTCTCAGAAAATCAGAGAAGACCTTGTAAGAGCTGCGTACTGCCCCTCACTTATTAGAAAGGCGGCGCTGATTGGAAGGGCGCTAAATCGAATCATTACGAGGTAATCAGTTTGTAGCGCCTTTTTTTCCGAGACACAGGGCAAGGAAATGAAAAAAAAAAGAAACATTTTTCTTTCAAGTTGTAATCATACTCATTCTGGCGATCCGGAGCCAAAGATCTTTCATTATAGTTTAGAATATATTCGAAACATCCTCCTCTAAAATCTTTGGGAAAGGATCGGAAACGTTCGTACAACCTTTGGACAATATTTGGCGAGTGCATGAAAGTTTTTGTAAATCTTGTTTAGTTTGAAAATAACAAAAAAACCGCAACATTGCAATTGGTGCCGTTTATATTATAAACAAATTAATACATAAGTGCGTGCGCGTAATTTCTCTTCGCACTCCCTCTGCGAGACTTCTGAACGCGGTAGAAACCTCCCTGTCAATCTCCTTAAATGAAATTTATATTCTATTTTCCAGGTTTACCTTTTTACAGAAACGTTGTCATAGAAAATGCAAAATACCAAATAGGAATTAATCACCTGAACGATATTCGCATAGGTATTCTTTCGCATAACATGACCTTTCAACAGATATTTTTTCCAAATTTCTATCATATAAATGAATTAACTTTTGTCTCAGGAATGAATAGTTTTTTTGTCATTTCTTAATAATTTTTCTTCTTGCACCCTTTGTGAATATCATTAGATATTTGGTATTTTCTATGACAAAGGTTCCGCAATTATGTGCAAGACATACATCAGGGAGAGAAAAAAAATAGACTTACCACAGAATGGAGCTTTGCTGTTTGTCTTTAAGTAGAATACCCCCCTCTGTTTAGTGCGATCAGCGGCATAACCCATGCTCGAACATGCGCCACTGCTCCTCGTGCACTTCCCTGCCTCAAATGTCGCGTAGTTCGCACACGGACATGCCGCCCATGAGCATGATCCTATCACAGACGCGGTATAGTATTCAGGCGCCCTCATGTGGTCACATGGGTCTGAAAAAAGGAAAAAGTAATCAACAGTTATATTGCTCAAGCTTGTGCAATATCGCCCAATAAAATCAGGCGATGTTGCGCAAGCTTAGTGAACACTATAACTGTTTAAAAGTTCAACGCAGTGATAGCAAATCACAGTTCCGAGAAAACACTATTGAAATATACAACCTTTTATTTAGTAGAGAGGCTTACTACAATATTTTACCTCGCGCCATTTCGTTCACAACACTGAAGCAACGAATGAAAATTTTGCATGCTAAAATTAACTTAGTGTACAGAAATTGAGCTGTCTCGTAATGGTACAATTGCAGGCGAGGTCATTTTCACTTTCCTTCAAAATGCGAAATTTACCACCATCGCCGGATATATGTCATGTAAAGCTAACGATATCGAGAGCGCTATGAACATATTTGGGTAGTATATCAATGTGTTGAATTATAATAGAGGATATTTGCCATATACACCATTTATTTTTCTTGAGTTTTGAATGAAAATAAAGATAAATTCTCTTACCTATTATGTCATAACGACAACCTGGCTGCCGGGAGCCACCATTTGGATAAAAGTCGATGTCCCCACACCGTCGGCTGGTTCCGTAAAATCCGGCATCCGTATGAATAACGTCAACATATTGGGCATCACTTTCATCAAGTCGAAATGAGTCTTTCCTCAATTTGGTAAACAACGGGCCAGCGGGATCTAAACCTTTGTAACCCCAAAAGAAATAAAACGGACAAACAAACAAAAAGGTCTTGTACTTGTGGCTGAGTGAATACAAAGTAAAAGTATAATTATTGAGGTTAGCTATATCGAATGCTCATCGAAGTCTCGATGTCAGTTTCTCTGAACTACAGAACCCACGGGGCGTATTTTAAAGCGAGGGGGATGAATTGAACGCGAACGAGTGAGTTTGAAAAATACAGTCTTCTGAAATTGTTAGAATGCTTTTAAAACAACCAAGGGTTGTGAAAAATGATCAGTTTATAACAACTGCAAACACCCAGTTTTAAAGAATTAAGGGTAGTCGAGGCACCGCACTACATGCAGCATCAATCAAACTCATCGACATGCTACAAAATTACATGCAAATGACACCAGTATCTGGTGAGGGAAAAAGACCTATTCAACACTCGGCTTTCATAAAGAGTTAAAAATTGAATGAGAAAGTCAAATTAATAAGACACTGATAGAAATCAACAAGTTATCAGAACATACGAGTTTGGTAGTAGATTGACAAGCCTTATCAATCATCAATGATTATCCAAAAGGCTCGACCCGACCTAAATGCGCTTGAAATAAATAAGCGCCCGGAGAAACTTAATAGAGGATTTTGGTACACGTAAATGTAATCAGTAGAAACAGTTTTATTTTAAGAACCGTACCAGTTATTCGACCCAGCTGCATTCCGTGAGCCCGCAAATAACTTCCAGCATATCCTGCGGTGTGAGCTCCAAGACTAAAGCCAACAATGTAGAATCGATCCAACAAATCAGTGGAACCGGAATGACTAGAAATCAGGAACCTTATAAGCTCAGCTGTTTGAGCCCCTACAAGCCGAGTGTTGCCAACAGCCTGCGTGTACGGGAATCTCGCTCCTTTGGACCAGTCGACCAATATCACATTGCAGTCTTCACGATTTAGCAATGCGTTTTTCATTGGTTTGGCCCAGGTGTTGATACCCTCTGTGCAACAAATATAGATTATCATATGTTAACAGCGTAATAGCGCTTTTTTTTGTTAGAGAGTTTTTAAAGGGGCTCTGTCACCATTTTAAGTGTCACTTTAAAAAGCCAAAGGATATATTTATATCAGTGGGAACCCACATGGGTCCAGTCGGTTTAAAATTGTTCTACTAGTCCTTTAAAGCTATGTCTACACGATACCGGATAGCTCTTGCACCGACACGAAAACCATACCGGATAGGCCTTTCGTTCACACATGAAACGCTAGTTTCGGAACGATTTTTGTTCCGGAGCGCCGCTGCGACGCGGCGCCTGTGAAAGTGAATCGTCGCATATTGGATAGATTCTCGTGCCACTCTCTGGGGCAGTGTTAACGGGCAATCGAACCGAACCGTAGCGGAAGTCAACAACTAGGAGCGAGGATTGAAACCAACTGAAAAAGAAGTAAATATCCAGTTCTGGGTCGTTTCTGTTCACACCAGGCCGGAGTATTTTTCATGTCGACATGATAAGCTATCCGGTATAGTGTAGACATAGCCCAAGAGTAAACATATGTGTCTTGAGTTGCAGATGGCCAGGATGGAAATGGATTGCATCTTGAAAAAATTAGGCTGTTTTTCAAGTTTATTATCATGTCTTGGAAAACTTATTAAAACAGTTTCCCTCATCAATCATCCTCGCGAACCCCATTTACTGAAATGCTCAGTAATGCTCTGTAATTGAAAGTTCTTGTAAGCGACCAGCTCTAGTCACAGGCACCTTTTTTCACATCTTCGACGGGATCGCCTACGAGAACTTTGCCACTTGATACTAACCTGAAAAACCATGAATCACCAAAATCGTTCGTCTTGTGATGTTGAAATGAGAAGCACCAAGCTTAGATTTATCGTCATCATCAACAATCTGAGCAGATCTTCTATTGTTTCTCGTAAAGAGATTAAACTTTGTTCCAATGTGGGATGGTTTTTGTGGGAACCGTACCGGCCATACTGGATGACGGTCAAAGCAGCCATACTTACCATAACAGACCCTTGGCTTGAAAAGGAATGCTAAAAAAATTAAAAAGGAAATCTAGTAGCGTTCGCGCGAGAATGTCTTTAGCGGCCGGGCGCGATCAGAAGGGGCGGTATGGAGGAATTCGGGATTGGGGGATCATGGAAAACATGCTCCCAAATACAGTTTTTAGGAGAATCCAGTGTTAAATAACTTAGGTGAAATTTAATGTCACGGTTTCTAAAGATATTTGTGAATTTAAAAACTCACAATACTAGGATAGGTATGTGCGGCCCCAAAGGGTAGGGTATTTCGGGAAGCACCCCCCCCCCCTCCCCCCGCTCTCCCCCGGAAGTTTACCCATCCAATTTGAGGAAAGTAGCTGTGTTGAAAAGCATTGGTTTTCCATACATTTGTCTGTAAAATTTCGTCAGAAAAAAAGTATACCAAGTTCTAGCTACTTCTTGAAAAGTGGCCCTGTATTTTGTGGCCAATAAATTGTCTATATAATTCAAATGTCATTAAAAGTAGTCAATAAACAACAGACGATAAAAATACACACAATGCACTGCCTGTCTAAAAGGTCGGCTGTCAACAAATGTCATTAAACTGTAATACTGATATCATTGAAGTATTGTATCTAAATCTTAATTCTGAATCAGTAGTTTGGAAACCGTGTGATTTATCACTTAAAATTCATGCATTGATCATCGTTCAAATCAGACTCATCTCACTGATGACCAACCTTATAATAAACTGGTCTAAACTTTTATTTCCAGTTTCGAACTAGAAGCAATTCAAATTAAGATGAAATAAGTTCTGGTTTCTCGCTCGCAGAGAAGTAAACATTCCAATAATTTTCGTTAGCTCAAGAAAGCTTTTTTAAAGTTGGGAACGTTTGATACCCACCTTGCAACTGGTCCCAATCTGAATTGAAATGGTTTTTCTTGAAAACATGTTCAGCGATATTTCATTCCGAACACATCTTTCATCATAAAACATAAGGAGGTTTAAGTTTCGAACCAGAAGCAGTAAGCACTTCGAATCAACTCGTTAGCTTAAATAACAATTTTTCAAAATGTAATTTACTATCTCATCAAGGGGAAACTCATATTCCTGGAAGAAGTACGAAACTCACTTTATAAGAGGGTGTGAATGGGGTTAACCGACTAGCCACAAAGGGCGAAAAATATTACTGGTTACCGACAAAACGAGGAAAAAATTACCGACTAGCGACAAATAAATTCTAACCGACAACCGACATGGTCCGACGTTATAGGGATGTTTGCATTCAGAAAGAAGAGCATTTTGAATTTATTTTTAGCGCA
This sequence comes from Cladopsammia gracilis, assembly GCA_022457155.1. Classification (NCBI taxonomy): domain Eukaryota; kingdom Metazoa; phylum Cnidaria; class Anthozoa; order Scleractinia; family Dendrophylliidae; genus Cladopsammia; species Cladopsammia gracilis. The sequence goes on along the minus strand of JAJGOT010000046.1, from coordinate 199,517 downwards.
GGAAATGTCCAGTTCGTTTGGTGGGCTCTATTTCAACAGACGTATTAACCACATTAATTCCAAATTTCGTCAATTATAGAATTTCCTGTCTTCAAATTACTTTAAAGGCCGGCACACACTAGGGGACATGTTGCAGGGACATGAAGCGGGGACATTTCTTCTTTTTTGGAGGGTATGTCTTAGTATGGGAATTTGGTTTCCCCCTACTACCGTCCTGTTAACCATTTTTGTATTTTTGTTCGATTGTATATGTTAGTATTAGTTCATTTGTATCAGTTATGTATGGTTACGAACTGTGATTAAAGATTAAAGATTAAAGATGTTGCAGCGACAGTTCTTCTCGTGTGACATCCCTGTTTTTGCGAAAAAGTTCTGTTGCGGGGACACAATTTTGTCCCCGCAACATGTTGCACGAAATTCATCTGGTTTGAATTCGTGCGTCATGAAGCGGGGACAAAATGACCCCCATTTCGGTGTCGCATCGTGTGCACTGCTCTTGCAAACTGTCCCCGCTACAAAATAGGTGTAGTAGGCTCCGTTTCCTTCTTTTCTTTTCAGCCACTTGCGTATCCATCGTTTTCGGTCAACGTAATTACACATTTCTTCATCTAGCAATTTCATTCAGACAGTGGTAGAAGCTTCTTTCCCTAACCATAGAGTCCGCCATCTTTCTTTGCTCGTATACTAGTTCCCAGGCGCCCTTAGTGATTTCTGTCATTTTTATACCTCAATCCGCTTTGTGTGCACCAGCTTGCGTACTGTCCCTGCAACATGCGCCAGAATGCTGTGCACACGAAGGGGCTTGTCCCCGCTTCATGTCCCCGCAACATGTCCCCTCGCCAATAAGTTGAGACGAACAACCGAACCAACGCTAAGTAAACGTTTTAATGAACAAGAACGCCGAGAATACAATCGCGCAAAGCATTAACGAATACCAAAGAAAGGCATGGTTACCAAGCAGGCTAAACAGGATATGGCGTGACTACCTTTTCCTCTTGTTAGTTTACAAAGTGTATACTTGGTGAAAGCAAATACAATAAAATAATGGTAAATAATGAAAAGCATAGTTCAAGTATTATGTAAATGGTCCTTCAGATAAGCAAAATGTCAAAGCATCATGTAACATAGTCTTTCGGATAGGTAAAGTTCAAAGTATTATGTAACATAGTCCTTCAGGTAAGCAGGGCGCCGAGAAGGACGGGTAGACCGGCGAGGGCCAGAGCATGGTTCTTCACTGGGAGAGGTTGTCGGAGACGGTGAGGGCTCAGCAATTGGAGCTTGGTGGTCAGTAGAGGCTGGAATTTCAGAACTGTCAGCACATGGAGGGCACACAGAGGGAGAGGAGTCATCTGTACTTGAAACAGGAGTGGGCTCGTCAAGCTGATTGCCAGGAGAGACAGTGTGATCTGAAATGGCAGTAGGTGTGGACTCGCTCGGAATTGGAGAGTGGCAGGTATCAACCTCTCGATCCAATGGCGTGGAGAGCTCATCAGGAATTTGGGGTAGAGGTGTGTGAGGTGGACTCGGACGAGGAGAAGAACTGTGCAGCCTCTTGTTGAAGGATTCAAGGGGGGCGTCCGGACAGTAGCGACGGGTAAGCTGGGAAACAGTGTCGATCTGGTCTGGAACGCGATAGCACTCTGACAGCTTGATGCGGTAGGAAGTGGAACGAAGCTAGGAACCGGCAAACTTCCGTACGTTGCACCATAAACCATCAACCGACACCACAAGATAACGATCACGGGCTCGGGTTTTGGAGGCATCGGAGGTGATATACACTAAATCGCCAACCTGTACTGGAGGGGACATGGGAGGGCTACCACTGGGGGCCTTGGATCTTTCACTTGCAGGGTGGTTACCAGTGCGTTGGGAGTGCTGTTGTCTTATCAGCTGTAGATCAGACAGGGGCATCTGTGAGTTGGTAAATTGATCCCGTTGAAACCACATCTCGCGGGCAGACAAACCCCTGTTACGAATACGGGAGTTGAGGTTGGCAGTGGCGATGGCAAGAGAAAGAGGAGAGAAGGGGCCACACTCGGGACAAATATGCAGGAGTTCATCGCCCAGCTCAGCAATGCACTTCTCAGCAACAGGGTTTTTATTTGGGTTCTTGATGCGACCAACCTCTACAACGAGACCATGGTGGCAGAGGACCTCGTCATTGGATAGCGAAGCAAAGCCAGGAGCAGGATCCACTCTGATGACGGAAGGTGGACCAGCTAAAGGGCGGAGTTCGAAGCAGAGGCGGAGGAGACCAGCGCGAAGAGACTCGCGACGCTCATCGTCCAGCAAGCAGGAAGAGGTATAGGAAGTGGACGTCTCGCGTACAACTAATATCAGTTGTCTGTATCGCTTTATGACGTCAGCAGCGAAGGAGATTCCAATTCCCTCAGGTGGGTCGGAGGTGGTCTGTTCCACAAGACAGGAAGGCACCTTTTTAAGCGAAGAGCATAGATGGCATGACTGGGAGCACCGATCCAAAGCTTTGTCAAGGTCTAAAGCGAAGAAGTAACGGTGCACAACCAATTTCATTTGGTGGCGAGATGGATGGTTCAACTTCACATGTAGGGCAGAAAGGAAGCCATCGATAACAGGACGCGGAATGATGATGCATTCACGGCGAGGGGCAAAGGGTTCGTCACGTTTCACGACGAGAAGACCGTCCCGGGAGATAGAGGCAATGTTCAAATAACGTTTGATGTCCTTGATATTCGTCAACTTCTTAGAGGGGCGAGTACCCTGCTTAAGGTGAGAATGAACACGCCTTAGGTCTGGACATTCAAGCTGAGTCTGGAGCCAGGCGGGACGGCTTGTGAAGGGGAGTGCGGTGGAACCAGAGAGTACGTCATGAACAGTAATGGGGCGTACGACTAAGTCTTCTGCCTTGGAAGTAAATAAGCAGATTTGACAACGGGGATCTTCGCAGGCCGGGGCATTGCGACTGGCGAAATCAGAGGGAAGGTTAGCAGAACCAGCCAGGTGCAACAGGGAGATCTGGTAGCGGCTGACGGTGGACAAGAATGTGGTAACCCGAGGGCTTGCGGAGAATTGGCCACGGCAAAGCTTCTCGAAGGCCTGGACACACGGTTTACTATCTGTGAGTACACACGTCTTGAATTTAGACTGAATGATGTAAGGCGCAAATTAAATTGTTCTCCCATGCTTCGATCGAAGTTATCGTCTCATTGGAAGTAAGCGACCATTGCTTCGGCGCTCGGTGAGATGCCATGTCCACGGTAAAACATAAGCTTACGTATTAAAGATGTCGGTTCGAAGAGTTGTCGACCGAAGAAGGGACTTTGTGTCGTTCCTTTTTTTGGGTTCTTTTAGACCGTAACGCTGCCACCACGCCAATAAGTTGAGACGAACAACCGAACCAACGCTAGGTAAACGTTTTAATGAACAAGAACGCCGAGAATACAATCGCGCAGAGCATTAACGAATACCAAAGAAAGGCATGGTTACCAAGCAGGCTAAACAGGATATGGCGCCTGGTGTGTGCCGGCCTTAAAGCCCCGGGATCCCCCTTTTCGGAGAGCAGCGGCGTGCTCATTTCTAGAACGTACAGCGGCTCGTAAGCGAGCCGACGAGACGCCCTGCTGTTGTGTCATGATTCTCGGATACTTTGCCTAAACTTTTGCCTGCTTTTGAGACGTCAATATAAAGTCGTATTGACGTCTCAAAAGTCAGCCTGTGATTGGTTGAAAACTTCCGCGGCAATTTATTGGGTTCCTTCCCTAGAAAAGAAAAGCTTCAAATTATCTTCAAAGTAAGGGCTATCTTTTCTGGGGATTCTTGGTTCCTTTACGATACCTTAGCAATTCGTTCTAAGGGTATGAAACCTGAAGGAGTGTCCTTGAAACAAGCAAAAGAGAACGTGACAAAGATTGACAACTATATAAAAGATACTGTGAGTAAGGTGAAGGAACGCTGCCAGTTGAGCGAGACTTCTGCAACCAATGGTCCACAGGGAACTGTATCACAGAAGACGCAAGTATCTGTGTCTTATGGACAGGCTATACAAGAACGTGATGGACGTTAACCCCCAATTTCTAGATGATCTGCTGCTCGAAACGTTGCTCACAACAGAAGTGGAAAATTTGCACGCTGCATGTCCGGCTCGCACTTTAAACATGAGAAATTTACGGTACTTACATATGCGCAGGATTTTAGAACAATTTGCAAGGAATCTCTGAAACGCACATCTAGATGGGCAGCAAAGTACTACGCGCATGACAAATCATACTATCCGGTCCCTCAATCTGCCATGCCCCTTTCTGCTATAGCTACGATGACACCTTTGCCAAGTGAGGACATAACACCAGCTATGGAAGGACAGATCAAAGAGTGGCTAGAGAGTTATAGACCAGTACGCCAACGGACGGTTAGGAGCGAGACAACAAAGGTCCACAAAAGATAAGGCTGGGGCCTTGCCGCCAGCTGTCTACGCTGTTCATCACAACGACGAGTCTGAAGAGAGACTTCGATTCCCTGAAGAAAACAATGTATCATCAGCGAATGCAGTACTACAACGCGTTGTTAGCATACAATTTGTGGACGAAGGGGATGTTATTGAGGTGTTTGAGGATCACAGGGAAGTACAAATTGATGAGTATGAGACAGATTCGGATGACGAGGAATCAGATTTTGAAGAACATTCAGAGCTTGTCAACAGAGCGGGTGTTACACGATCCGGCAGGGCTGTTCTTGCATTTGTGCGTCTCGACATGTGACGGTAAGAGGTAATAATAGTTGTAAAATCATTAAAGATCCATTAAACGGTGCAGATTGATACGCATGGCAGCGAAATGTTTGGCAAAAACCCCAAAGAAACCCCACAGTAAAGCCACGAGAGCCGTTGAATAATAAGTGTAATAAGTGTTTGTGGACATCTTGGGATAAAAAGACTTCCGTAGCTAACAAAATTATGTATCCCAAAGGCTAAAGTGGGCATTTCACTCTTGTTAAATTTACCTCTCTTGATTTACTTCGATGCCCTGTAATCGACAGGAAAACAAATTCACATCTAGAATAAAAGCTTTGGTGATTTTATCGGTATACTAGATTTGCAAATAAAAGTGGTGTAGACGATAACGTTGCTAAAAAAAACAGAATTAACTAGGTTTAAGTGCAATCAAATAATGAATTATTACAAGTTTTACACTTCGTCTAGAGTTGAAAGTCTTAAATTACATAACAAATGTGAATAATTAACTTGCTTGATCTTGCATTTTTAATTATTAACTGAGATTTACCGACAACCGACAAAGGTCGAAAATTTTAACCGACAACCGACAAAGTAATGAAATTTTAACCGACAACCGACATGTGGACCCCCCATTCAGACCCTCTTATAATGAATAGTCCCGGTAAGTGCGAATTCAGAGGAATGGGTAACGCGACGAATCCCAAGGATCGGACTTCTGTCGAAAGGGTACATCAAAAGTGGATGATTGTAAACTCTGGAACTATTACAACTGAACGTTCGAGTTAAACTTACCCTCTGTTAGCATAGGTAGCGTTACTACAATTAAAATAACACCCGTGACGAGCATTTTAACTGTCCTTGTTTCAATGGCGCAGGTCTTTGTGATGCTTTCCACGGTATCAGAAATCGAAAACGACTTGTGAATATGTTAAATACGTCAATGTATTAATATTGCCCGTATATGCTAATTTCAGTGTTTGTTTGCTCCGGAAGTTGCATGGAAGTGAGGCTTAATAGCCCTCGCGGGATTGAAATGTAAACATGGCGGACGATGAAAAGGAGCTTTTAGAAAGGTAGGTGTTCGTATTTCATCCTTCGATCAGCTGTTACCTGTTTTAAATTTGCTGTTTAGGCACATGGTTTCATATCAAATTTGCTCAATTTGCTTTCTCAGGGTCAAAAACCAGCAATCAGTGGAAACAATGGACGAAACAATTGCAAACGGAAGCGGAGTTGTTGGCAAATATAAAGCTACTTCACCGGAGCAAATTATGAACAAAGAGAGAAAACTTGGTCACAAATGCTGTGCAGCAGCAAGCTGTAATAACCGAAGTGAAAAAAGACCTGATCTATCATTTCATGAGTTTCCATCGGACACACAACAAAGGAAGAAGTGGGAAATTCGAATGAAAAGAGGAGATGCCTTCTTTGCCACTGTAGAAAACAAGTTCTGTTGTTCCGAACACTTCCTACCGACGGATTTTAAACATAGTCTGACTGGTCATAGACGAGACTTAAAACCGGGAACCGTGCCATCGGTTTTTGCTTGGACAAAAGTGGATGAAGAATCGCCGTGTAGAGCGAAAAGGCTAAAGTTGAGATGTGAGAAATCGGAAGCTGGGTTAACAAGAGAGAGCGCTCATGAAAGTAAACACCAGAGTGAAACTGAAAATTTCCAAAACGACTCTGTTGTTTTCGGTCCACCAACACTTGAAAAGTGGGTAGAAGAAATTAAGATGGAAAATGAAAGGCTCCTTCATGAATTACAAGAATGTAAAGCTAGGGAGAGGATTTCCAAGTTTGGCCTGGAACGATTTTCAAGTAGTAATGAAGATATTAAATTTTATACTGGATTCCCTGATTACGCAACTTTAGTAGAATTCTGGAAATATGTTGAGCCTAATGCCTCAAAGTTAACATATTTCAGTTATGTAAGTGATAATACTGATTCTGTTAATTTTGAAGACCACTTTCCATTCATTGCAGGGAAAGAAAAGAGGTTTCCTGGAAGCAATGTTGGTTGTTCCAGAAGGTTACAACCGATTGATGAGTTTTGACTTTTTCTAACTCGTTTAAGACTTGGGTTATTTGAGCGTGACCTGGCTTTTAGGTTTAGTATTTCAGAACCAGTTGTTTCAGATATAACCATAACATGGGCTAATTACCTATATTTGTTGTTGGGAAGCTTGCCTATATGGTCGTCTAAAGAGCAGATTAAACAGCATCTACCTGAAGTTTTTAAGGGGGAATTTGAAAACATAAGATGCATAATAGACTGCACAGAAATAAAATGCCAGACCCCTCAAGACCTTGAGAAACAAAGTGAACTTTATTCTGAATACAAGTCCCACAACACATTCAAAGGTCTTGTGGGAATTTCCCCAAATGTTTGGATTACATTTGTGAGTAGCTTGTATGGAGGAAGTATATCTGACAAGGAGATTGTAAAAAGCAGTTCTTTTGTTGACTTGCTGGATGAAAATGATTTGATTATGGCTGATCGTGGATTTGACATTCAGGATCTACTGGCAAAAAAGAAGGTTACACTTTTCATTCCTCCTAAAAGACAAAGTAAATCTGAACAGTTTTCTAAAGAAGAATGTTTTGAAACTATGAGAATTGCCAATTTGAGAATCCATGTCGAAAGGGCCATCCGGAGAATCAAGGGTTGGCACATCTTTGACAGTGTTGTGCCATTAGGTTTATGTGGAATAGTAAATCAGCTCTGGACAGTGAGCTGTTTGCTAGTAAACTGGCAAAAGCCTGCATTAACATGTTAACAGTTTTAAAGATTTAAGTGTACCATTCACTGGAAAATGTTAAAATCCTAACATACAAAACTTATTGTCAAGGGTTAAAATATTGAAGTTGCAGTTATGTTACATTTCTATGATTCTGGAGATTCAGTTCCTTGTGAACTGAGGTTTTAAAATTCAATTGTCAATTACCATAATCAAAGTACAACAAGTGTTTGCATTCTCTCTCACTGTGCATGTCAAATATGAAACATGAATATTATACAAATCTGATTGTTAGTGATCACTTAAAACTATACCTAGATAGGTCATCTTTGAGCCTGGGGTAAGCTAACTCATAGATGATATATGCATCATAAAATTCTTCAATGTTCTTTTGTTTCTTCTTCCACCATTCTGGCTCAAAGGGAATTTCTGTGAAAAAAAACTCTTCATTACTTCCAAGGATTGCAAGGACACCCCAAAGTCTTTTGACAACATACAGTTGCTGTTGTACTTGATAAAAGTACATATGATTCTTGTTGACTTGCAGTACACCAGAATCAGACATTTTGCATATAGATTTCCGCATAAGAGCATCTTTCAGGCTCTCACCATCCTTGACAATGATATTCTTAGCTTCAAAAATTCCATGTGGATCACTCTTGCTTGGATTTGTTATCAGACCATCTGGAGAGGCACCCAAAATTCCCTTTTCTTTTTCAATAAAGAAACCACACTTTTTTACTGTGGCCTGTGTGTGCCCCTGCTTGTGCATCATTTCAATGTACCTGTCTATCACTAGTTGCTCATTCCTTAAGCCATCTCTCATGGCCTGTGACTGATACTTGTTGTCAAAATTTAGGACTTCTTTGATTATTTTAGTAGGTGAAGTCCCTACCTTGTGAGTGCATCCAACCCTGTAACTCTTTGAAGCTGTCACTCTACCAAACCTGTGTTTATACCATTCTTGGCAAGCAGACTGTGTTCTTGTCTGAGACTCTATTTCAGCAATTTCATCTTCAGTCTTGAAAAGGCTTCTTTTTATTCTGTCACAACGATTATGTATTTCATGTAGAGACACAGGGTGTTCTTTCACTGGTGATATTATTTGAAAAACAGTATCCTGATGATGTCTCATTTCCTCCCTTCCCTCAACTATATCACCAACTTCTGTTTCGCAACTTGAAATTGAAAGTGAACAGTTAGAAGAGATACAACTATCATTATCTTGAATGACTGTTCCACACTCTTTGAGTTGCACATGAAGTGCAGAACCATAGGCAACCTCTCCAACTATTGTGTCAATTAACTTGATGCTCTCCGCATCAGGATCATTTTCGAAAATGGAACAGCAGGATTAACTGTCTGTAGATTTTGTTTCAATTTTTGAACAGATTCTAGGTCTAACTTACGCGATTTTGGTGGTTTTGGATCGAACAGGGTGGGATAGACACCTCGTCGCTTTCTTCCCCGGATATCTGATGAATGGCGGGGTTTAAGAAGTTTCTGTGACATGATTGGATTATGTTGTACAGTCCTTTTTCCTGGTATTCCCCATTTTCTAGCTTTGGAAGTACAGCTGCGGTTATCAGCAGGTTGCACTTCCTTTTTCCTGCATATTTCATCCAGTTTCCAGATTACCGCCATTACATGGCAGCAACAGCCACTTTTTCCGGCTGGGCATATTTTGTCACACTCGGCAGCAAGAATTTTGGGTTTGCCGTTCCTTTGAACTACCATTTTGACTTTGTGTTTCACAGATTTCCTATAGGAGGCCCAGCAAAGAGCTCTAAGATAAATAACATCATCCTCGGAATTCGGACTCGCACAGACTTGGAGGTCGTGAACAAATGAAAGCATTCTAAGCCCTTTAGAGCTTGCAAACTCAGCAACGGCGTCAGCTGATTTCCTGGTGTCCTTTCCACAGTTCGTTAGGTGTTCTAATGTATCAGTCGGAACAAACATTGGAAGGACAGTGAAATCATCAGCAAATGCTGAATCACCGGTGGGAAAGTTCTTGAAGTGGTTTGCTGCATCACTCGCGGTTTCACCATTTTCCCTCAGTTTTTCATTCAGTCTCGCTAACTTTGCTTTAGTGAAGCTCTTCTCTGGGTCAGGGTCGTATATTTTTAAATTTTTCATTGCTTGCAGGTTCTTGACCCTGAGAAAGCAAATTTTATATGAAATCATGTGCCTAAACAGCAAGTTATAAATCAACAGCTAACAGCTGATCGAAGCTGTTCGACATACGAACACCTACCTTTCGAAAAGTTCCTTTTTATTACCATTTTGATTTATACGGCGGCATTTTAGCCAAAACTTTAGTTGACTAACGGTCAATTTTCCTATGTTTTCTTCACTAAAGCTAGCACCAGGGATGTCTTCTGGAGCAAGATCGACTTGATCGTCCGCCATGTTTACATTTCAAATATCCCGCGAGGGCTATTAAGCCTCACTTCCATGCAACTTCCGGTTTTTTTCTGGAATCGGAGTAATATGATCTTGTTTAAATAAAGGATCTACCACTTATTAAATTGTGACACAAAATGATTTTTCGTACCCTGTATCGAGCCCAGTCCCGTCTACAAATGTTCCCCTTTACGCAAACCAGACCAACAAACACATGGCACCTATCGCAATTTTAGACTCAGAACACGACACAATATCAAAATGTCGCGTAAAGAATGAATCGTGCCAAGACCATGAGCGCAATCGCCCAACGACTGTTTCAATGACTGTTTAAAATACCAGTTTCTAAATAGAGTTTTCAATGTTAAATTTTTAATTTACAAAGCTAGTTCATCTAAGATGTAGGACTATGTCCTTGTTCTTTCCTACACATTTTATCCATTTTAATCCTTAAAAATACAACGGATTTACAATGTAAATATGTTGTAGTTCACTTTTATCTCAATGGGTCTGTAAAAACGAGATTGAGTTTACTTAAGGTGGCTCCATGGAGTAATCATAGATGGTGTTGCGTGCTAGTGTTGCTTTTTGGAAACTGTTTTTCACATTTGTGTTTAGTCCCAGTTCACTAAAACCTATCAAAATGTAAAAAGCAACGATAAAAAAGTGTTCTACAACCATCCCTGTTTAAATAATGGAGAAAAAAAAATATTTAGTCTTGAATTAAAACTGCCCAAGCAAATGCGTTTTTCATTGTTTACGTGGATTTAATTGAGATTTTCTTCAATTAGCTGCGGTGAAATCTTCCAAAATTTTCACAGTTCATAGAAAATAGACAGGTAAAAAAAACAGACGGAAAAAGTATAGGCTGTAGGCAGTTTCTTCGTTATTTGTTAATTTGTGTCTTTTGCCTCTGCGTAAAAACTGGTCTTACAGATTTTTCAGAAAAACGAGCGCGGAGAACAGCAAACGAATTATCACCTCCGTCAAATTTTGCGGAATTTCACCGAAGAAAAACGCAAGAAAATAAAATGTTTATTATGCTTTTTTTGGTCATAAAAGCCCTACGTTTTCTTTGAGCGCGCTTTCGCAATCAGTGCACGCGCGCGGTTATAAACTATAGGAAGTCACCTTCATTTCCATAGTATATCGCCAAATTGTATAACTAAACTGAAAAAAAAAGATTCTATAAAGGAAAACAAAAGCAGTAGTTTGGAGAAATGTTACAATATTACAAGGATGAAGTGGATTAAAGTTCATAAATTTTGATTTCGCGAAAGGCGGTCAAGAAATCACATTTTCCATAATGGTGAAATTTTGAAATTCTTAGTCGAAATTTTATATTTTTAGTTCAAATTTCTTTCCGTTCATCTCTTTTGGCGTTTTTTCTTCCTTTTTTTAAGATAATAAAGCGAGCTTCAGAAGGCTCCTGGCCATAATCATGAAAACACGATATTTCAACGGGGACACTGTCGCTTTTTTCAAGTGTTTCTCCATTTTTATAATTACAGCAAGCTTGTCTAATAATTTGCAAATTTGTAGAACTTCGCCTATATTTCTTTCTTCCTATAATTATATACTTTCTTCAAATGCAAAAACACATGAGAACATCCAGTCTCAGCTCAGCCTCAGTCCAAATATTAGAAGTTCTTATATATATATATATTTAACAAATAGATTCCATTTGGCCGTGTGTCTGTTCAGTTATAGATTACAGATGACGTCAAAATGTGGTAAGAACAAAAACGTGGCACACGAGCCGCAGGCGAGTGTGTCACTGATGTTCTTACCACATATTGACGTCTTCTGTGATCTATAACTGAACAGACACACGGCCAAATGGAATCTATTTGTTTTATACAATGAACAGAAAAGTAAAAAGAGTAAAATTACGAACTTGCCTCGTAGCGCTCGACTGTTCGAAGATTTGTTCCAGTTTAGGTATTTTTCAAGTCGCTAAGAATACTTTTCGTCTTGGTTTCTTCTTTTTCTTGCTCGTAAACAGCTCCTGCTAAACATTTTTCGAGGCTTTCACTTGCCCAATCCAGAATAATCTCGCAAACATTTTCAAAACTGTGCGCCATGTTCGACAAAACAAAGCAAACAATTTTTCTATGATGTCAGCCGTGCGTCTGTGCTCTGATAGATCATAGCCAACGACC